>JACZZP010000016.1:1200000-1800000 GCA_015183035.1 Meloidogyne chitwoodi
CATGAATAGTTCCACCCCCATCACTATCAGCACCACAAGATCCAGTTAATTCATCTTTTGTTAAAGTTGTTTGCATCCATTCACGTTTTCTAAAAAGACCACGTCTTAATGAAGCTGCATATTCTCTTGCTGGGGCAAGTGATAATGCTTGTGTATTATTATTATTTATTATTTTATTATTTTTAGATGTTGTTGTTAATGTTACTGTTGTTGGTGCAGATGATGATTGAGGTTGTGGTTCATTCCATGGAGAACGAGCTGAACCAATACGATTTATTGTTTTTGCAGACATTGCACTCTAAAAATATAATTTTAGTTTAAATTATTTTTAATTGATAAAGAACTAATTTTTAAAAAAGAAATTAAAGTAAATAACTAATCAAAAATGTAAAATTATAATATTTAAATAAATAATGTAATATACTTTTTAATAAAATTAAAATTCTTTTTTCTATTAGATTAAAAATTAAAAAAAAATTAACTTGCCAATGCATATCGTCTTAATGGATTTCCATGTCTCTCAAAAGTATAAGCTATTAACATTCTAACATCTTGTGCAAAGCTCATATTTTCAGGTTGCCATAATTCTGCAGAAAAGGCAGTAAGTTTTGAAAGTAAAGGTCCAAAAATAGCACTCATTAAAACACTTTCAATACCTCCAGATGATTCATTAAAATTATTTTTATAAGTTGGAGACATTTTTGCAGTATTTGTTTTAGTAAATGGTTGTACTAAATAATTTAATAAATAATTATTTATTTTTATTTTTACTTTTCCCATTATTACTGGTTACTCTACTACGTTGATTTAACCGATTAAATGATGGAGAGGCACGACAAAAAATTGTTAATGAATGTAAAGCATCAACCATTTGAGTTATAGGTGTACATTTAACCTTTTGACGAAGAAGTTCAGAAAGTAATTCAGAACTATAATAAATTATTTTTAAAATAATCTAAAAGTTCTTTTTATTTATTAAATAAAAATTAGTAATTTACTTAATATTATGCATTTGTGCAATTAGATTTCTTAATTTTATTCTTAAAAATTCTGCTTGTTGGCATTTAATGCTTCCTTCATTACAACCATTTGGACAACCCAATTGAAGACAAACACGATGTAAAATATGTAAAATATTTTGGAAGATAGCTCCATATTGTTCTATACTTGGCATATTAAGTAAAATATCACAAATATTTAATACAACCTAAAATTAAAAAAATATATTTATAAAAAAATATTTTTATAAACCTCAGAGACTCGAACAACAGAACATCGTTCCATTAATGTTCCAAGTGTTTTAAGTAATGCTAGAATAGATAAATGCCCATTTCTTTCAATGAAAGCACCACTGCCAATTGCTTCAGGAAAGAATTGTGAATATTTCCGAGGACAGTTTGATTGTGGAGAAGATTTGTCTTGAAATGTTTGGAATGATGAAGGAGGGCATAAAGATCCTCTTCCATATATTGCTGTATCGAAAAGTCGCGAAAAAAGTGCTGGTTCGCTACGGCTTCGACTAGATATAGAGAAATAGCCAGCAGTCATTTCT
The DNA here is from genome assembly GCA_015183035.1 of Meloidogyne chitwoodi. Taxonomy (NCBI): domain Eukaryota; kingdom Metazoa; phylum Nematoda; class Chromadorea; order Rhabditida; family Meloidogynidae; genus Meloidogyne; species Meloidogyne chitwoodi. The sequence goes on from JACZZP010000016.1 coordinate 1,201,553, forward strand.
GTACGGGAAATCTAAAAAATAAATAATTTATTGAATTTTTAAAGAATTAAATTTTTATTAATTAAATTTCAAATTAATTACCTTTTTTGTCGGTTTTATAGGTAAAGTATTTGCAGAAATTCTTCGTCTACTCCTTTCGCTATCTATTTTTGGCAATAAAAAACTTTGTTGATCTTCTTTTTGTTTAATAATATCTGTTGTTTTTTGTTTTTGTTCAGCAATACTAGTACGTTTTAAACCTAATAAAGATTTTCGACGTTCATTAATTTTAGGTGCAATTGGTGATTGTTGTTGTTGTTCTTGTACTTGAGTAGAAATATTTGTTTCAATAATTTTTGATGTATTTTCTTGTTGTAAATCAGCCCAAGTCAAATATTGCTGAAAATTTATTTAATATTTTACAGCAAAGTTTTATGCAAATCTAAAGGAGAATTTAGGGATTATAACATCAATGAAAGTATCACAAGGATCAAAAATCAGAGGGAACAATCCTACTTTCTAGTTTAAATAATTTACTGATTCCATAGTTGCAATTTCATTTTTAGAAGTTTTTCTGTTTGCAGCCGTTTCTGAGTTGCACCTAAAAAAGAACAAATAATTAAATAATATAAAGGAATTTATAGATAAATAATATTCTTAATAATTATGAAAATTATTCTAAAAAATAATTATAATAAATTATAACCTTGATCGAAATGTTCCCTCGTGTAAACATCTATATTGACGCATTGCTATCAAACGATTTAATAAATAACGTACTGCCCAAAATATTCCCTTCTCTGACCAATTTTTTATTAATAAACAACGAAGAACTCCAATATCCAAATAATTAGCATCATGAGGATCTGCTGTTAATGAAGAGGTTGCTGAAGGGAAAGGAGAATCCCCTGTTGATTTTTCTCCAGTACTCATTTCTGAATCTGAGCGTTTTGTTATTATTTTTGATAGTTTAGGAGTAATTGAAGAATGTTTTTGTTGTTTAATTAATTGTTGTTGTAATGGACGAGCAACAACTGTTTGTTGACTAGATTGGGATGTACTATCATCTCCAGATAAATTACAAACCTTGAATAATAAATTTTGAAAATATAATTTTAGTCGTAACAAACCAATGTTCGAAGTGAAGATTTTGTTATAGTAGGTGCTATAGTAGAAGAACTTATTCCAGTTATGTTGTTCTCCTTTTGTTTTTCTATATTTGTTCCATTTACAGATTCACTATCAATTGAAGCACCAGAACATATTTCATTCATTTTAACAATTGGAGCAATATTTCCACCACTCAAAGACAAATTAAATGTACTAAAACCTCCATCATCAGAATAATGAAAAAGATCATCAATTTTTTGAATTCCGGTAGAACTAACATCTTCAGTTGGAAAATTTTCGATACTACCAGTTGAAAGGAAAGCATTGGAAGTTGTTCGAGATTTTTTTAAATTATTTGATTTTTGTTGATTTTGTTGTTCTGCAACAGAGGATTTATAGTCACTGACACTTCGAACAATCCCAAAAGCTAAATAATTATTAGAAAGAATTATTTTAAAATTATTTGGAATTAATTTTTAAGTAAAATTAGAATAGAGGTTATTGCCTTGTGAAGATAATGAAGATGGATGTTCAATTTCTATTTTATTCTTTTTTTGAATTTCTAACTCATTCAGTACATTCACATCCGTTCTTGGAGGTTTTGGTGGTGGATTAGTTGTAGTTAGAGGAGATAATTCTTCAAAATTTTGATGCCTTGATTGAGTATTTTTTATAACAGTTCCATAAGTTGAGGAGGAAGATGGCGGAATTTGTGAAGGTCGTCTAACACTAACAAATGGAGCAAATGCAGAAGATGTAAGTGGTGCTTTCTCGCCAATATAAATGCCTTGGTCATTAGCAGTACTTTTTAAAAATAAATAATAATATATGTATTTATTTTTTTAGCCCTATCAAAAATAAAAGAGAATGAGTTTTTATTAAATAATAATGTTATGAAATTTAAATAAATCTTTAAAATTTACCTCTGCGTTCGTCTCGTCCATGAAGGCATTGTTGTAGTATTAAGTAGTGGAAACTGATTACGTCGTTGCTTTACAGGAGCCGAGAAACAAAGAAGTTCTGGAAGGCGTTGTTGCCAAAGAGCATTCCAAAGATTTAAACCACTTTCTAACCGAATATGGCCTTCTATTTCCTCTTCATGTATAACGTGAAACAGAGGAGCAAGCAAATAAACAAATAATTGTATAGAAGAAATTGGATAAGTAAGTTGACGAACATTTATACAACTATTGCAATTAGAGGTAGAAGGTGCAGTTAGTTCATTGCTTAAACTGTAAAGACAAATTAGAGATAACACATAAATATAAAAAAATGAAACAAAGAATCTTGATCTTTAAAATAAATAAAATGATCGTTTCTTAATACATACACACTATACAACACTCAGATTTTGTGCCTTTTTAAGGCGTCCAAAAATTGCACAAAGCACTGCTTTCGCAGGCCAAGGCGGGCAATTGGTATAAGTTTTCAATCAGCAATAACAGCTCCTCGGCTAGGCCTCATTGGACGCTGTACTGCCCGAGCGCAAGGCTAAGGAAGTCACAAAAAGAAAAATTTTTCAAATATAATTTTTAAGATTTTTTGCTGCACTGTAAAAATAAAAGGAAATGCAAGTGAACACTCATTCTATTTCTCTAACATTTTTCTCTCATTTCTATTAAACAAATTATCTTTAATTCTCTGTTACACAGTTATATATTATTTTTATTTCTATCTATATTATTAAAAAGACAAAATGTCATTTGACAAAATAAACTAACCATTCAATGCTTGCATCAATTAAAAGCCAATGAAGAATATAAAGCATTTTTACTAATGAACCACTTATTGCTAAACTTTCCTCTTCTTCAGCTCGTTCTGCCATTAATGTAGCTGAACATTGAATAATATGTGGAAATGATGTACGAACAAAATTCCATCTAGAAATTGAGGCAATTGCCTCTGAAAGACTTGGACTTAATCCATGTAAAATATTTTGGACAATTACACGTTCAAATGTCTTAAATAATTTTTAAAGAAAACATTTATTTATAATTACAACACATGAAGCATCTTGTAGTTTATTAACTCTTGAACCAAGAAATGGACTTAAAAATAAATAAAAAATTGTTTAATATTTTTTAATCTCTACTTTGTTTGACGCCATAAAAAAGATTGAATAGGCAATGGAATTGGCTCTGATTCATTTTCATCTTCAGAATTACTGTTTTCAAAGGAATATTTATTAGAAGAATAAAAATAATTAAATAATTTTTTACTTAATTAAATTATTTATAAGTCTTAGAAATTTTAAAATCAAATTAATTATGAAAACAATTTTAAAAAATTAAATACTTACTTTGTTTTATTTTCATTATTTGAAGTACTTTCAATAAAACCAGTACTTAAAGGCATTAATAATAATTGAACAGTACCGTGACTGCTATGCTGTAAGTATTTAACATGCATTTTTTTAATAAATAAATTTTATGGAAGAAGAAAAGAAGAAGAGAGAAATGAAGAAAAAATTAAAATATTTGGATCTAATGGTAATATATATTTTTTATAAAAAATAATATTTAGGTAAATTAAATAAATTAAAGCAAAATCTCATAAATATATAAAATAGGTATATATTGAAATATATTTATTAAATTATTTAAGATTTCCCAACGTGAAAAAAATCCCCTTAATTTCGAAATTATCTTAAATTAATTTTTTTAAATAAATATATTTATGAGAATTATATGCAATAATAAAATTAATTAAAAGTAAAAAAATGGTTGGTTAGTTTTTCTTAAAAAACATTTAATTTATTTAAAAAAGACTCTTCTTCAATTACAAAAGTAGCTTTAGCTATTTCCATTTAAATTATTCTTCAAGTAAGTAAATAAATAATATTGTTGTTTTTGACTTTTTAATAAAAACACTTTATTATAATATTTTGTTTACATTTATTCTTTCTTATATTTATTTGCCAAAAATTAAAATAAAATAAAAATAATAGTTTTCATATGCCACACTTTTTATTTTTTATTTTATTTATATTCAATTTATTATTCATTAAATAGTAGAGACATTTTTAAACAGCCTTCTTTTTGTTAATTTAATTGCTGGGAGAAACAAAAGGTTTTTTGGTATTGGCAATTATTTATTTTGAATTAAATAACTTTTGTTAATTAACAATAGAATTAAATATATATATTTTTTTTATAATAACAAATAATTTTCTATAAATATATATACAGAAAATCTTAATTTTTATTTTCTTGAAAATAAATGATAACCACAAAAAAAGAAGTTACTAATTTATTTTTAATAAAATGACGAATTTTTGGGTAAATATTTCAAAAGCAATCGGCAAAAAAATTATAAAAAAAAATAAAACTGCGTGATTTTTTTTGCCTCTTTTATGGTTGAGTAAAAAATGGGGTGAAGAAGAAAAATAGGTAGCTTAAAAAGGAAGGAAATAAAAGAGAAGAATAAGTGATGACAGCAAAAAAAAAAATAAGTGTAAAAAAGTTCTAAAATATCTGAAAAAGATTTGTTAAAGAGAAAAAAAGAGGACAGAAAAAATGTTGTTAAAAACCTGGAGATTGTCCCTTGAGAAAAATTTAAAGCAATAAGGAAATAAAAAAAAGATGAATATGTACATAATAATAAAAAATAAATATTCAAAAGTAGAAAAATCTTAAAAAAAAAAAATAATTAAAATATTAGGACATTTTAGAAGAATATAAATATTTTATATAATTATATCAAACATATGTACCTATATAATATATTTTCTTTCCTTCAAGAGAATTATCATAATTTAATTATGAATAAAAAATTAATTAAAATTTTACTAGAAAATTATTTTATATTAAAAAACAATTTATATATTTTTTAAATAAAAAGTCAATAATGTGGAAAAGTAAGTCTTGATGATCATTTAACGACAAAAAAATAAAAATAAAAAGAGAAGTAATTTTAAAAATTAAATAATAATAAAATATTCCCTTTAAAACAAATTATAAAGAATACATTCCTTAATTATATATTAGAATTTTTATATAATAATAATAATAAAATTAATTATTAGTAAAAAAGGGGATTAATTAAAATTGACAAATTCAGTCTTTTTTACAATTCTTGTAATAAAATAAAAAAAGATTTGTAAATAATTAATCTTTAATGAAGATAAAATAAAATAAATAAATATAATTATAAAAATATTACCATTAGATCCTCTTTTAAATAAAATAAAAGATTAAAAAAATATTTAAATATTAAATAATAATTTTTAAAAATAAATAAAAATATATTTATTTATTGATATATTTGTCACAAAAAGGAAATAAACGAGAAAAATATGGGACAAATTGTTGGCTAAAAAAGAATAAAATATTTAAAGAGGAGAAGCTTTTTGCCCATCTTTTTTTTCTTTTGGCCATAAAAAGGAGATATATTAAAGGACTGCAATAAGAAAAAACGAAAATAATTAAAAATATAAATAAATAATTTAATTTAATTATATTTATTTATTAAAATATTATATTTTAAGTCCAAAAATTGTTTTCTAATTTTAGGAAAAGCTAAGAATAAAATTTAAAATTGTCACTATTTTTTAGTTTCTTTCTTTTCTTCATTTATTTTTTGTGTCTCTTCTATAGTTTGCCAAAATAGTCAAGAGAAAATATATAAAAAAAGTGCAAAAATTTCCCTTATGGCAGCAAGTAAGTAGTAAAAAATATATAAGCAAAAATAAAATAAATAAAGTAATCTCATATATTTTAAAATAAAATTCAATAAAATAAACGTGAATAATAAAAAAGGGAAAATTTATTTAAAAAATTAAATATGTAAATAATATTTAAAGTGTTTAATTTTAATTTTAATTAAAATATTTATTTAGAAAAATGAGGAAAATGAAAGATAAAATTAATAAAACAAAATATAAATATTTTAAAATGGTTTTTTCTTTTATTTAATTTTTAATTGATTTTAATTTAATTTTAACAATTTAATACTATAAAAAGACTTAAAATTATTTTAATTATTATTACCTATTTATTCTTCTAAACATTTATCAACATGAACGGCGCCGGGGAAGGCATCTTTTTTATGTCATTTTTGACGTTTTTCGTGCTCATCCAGTTTGTTATTCCTTGTGGCCTGTTAGTTATTTGTGTCGTTGTTCTTGTATATCTCCTCAATAAACATAATGAGATGAAGCGAGAAAAGGATGAAGTAAATCGACTCCAAGTTAACTATTTGGCCAATAAAGCACGTTCGGATTCTCCTGGTTATTTTATTTTTAAATATTTTTTTATTTTCTTTTAATTTTTCTTTTAATTTTCAGTTAAATTGCGTCCTTCAACATCTAAATCGAGTGATATATATCAAATGGTCTGAAGAATTAGAAGCAATAAAGAAGAAAAATATAAAATTCTCTTGATATAATAGAATATATATATTTTGTTGTTGTAATATAAATAATTGTTAAATAAAAATTAAAAGTTTAGAGAAATGTTTTATTAAAATATAAATAGTATAAAATGTTAAATTATAAATATTTTCATTAAAATTAATAATTTATTTAAAAAAAATTTCTTTAAATTTTCAATTTCTATTTATTATTTATTTTGAAATTCTAAGCTTTTACATTATTTTTATTTAAATATATATTTATTAATAAAAATGTTAGGTAATAATTAAAATATTTTAATTTTAATAAATACATATTTTTAATTTTTGTTTTTTTTATTTTAAATAATTTACATTCAAAAAAAAGAATAATTATTTTAAAAATATTTAGAAAATTCCAGTTTTTAATTATTTAATTATTCTCGCTTAATAGATAATAAAAATAATATAAATTAGATATAAAAAATGATTAGCGTTTATTCCCGATAATTCTGATTATATTTTAAATATTATTATTTAACAATAATTTAAATAATTATTTATAAAAATAATATTTAATTTTATTTAATTTTTAAATAAATTTAAAGTAATTATTTATTTATTTATTTTATGACAAATTTTCAATTTTATTTAATTTTTATAAATTTTCAATTTTTTAATTTATTAATTAATTCCTACACACAACAACAACAATATTATAAAAAAGAATTAAATTATTTAGATTATTATCTTGGTATAAGTCCTGCTAATGAAGAAGGAAAATTATTTGTTAAAAGTTTGAAATAAAATATTTAAAATATAATTATTAATTATTTTTTAATAAAAAAAGAACAATTAATTGATAAATATATTTATATATCTTCTCAATTAAATTGTAATTTTACTACAAATTGTTTATGGGCAAATGCTCAATCTGATGGATTACTTGATAATAGCGATTTTTATCTTTTTCGAAAAAATAATGATAAATCATTTCCTCCTTTACAAGTTGGACCAGGAAATGCTCATCCTAAAACTGGTTGTTAATTAAAATAATTAATTAATTAATTTTATACTTTTTATTAATTTTAAATCTGTTTTCTAATTATATTTATATAAATTTTAATAAATTAAAAAATAATAAATTAACCAAAATTAAAAGGTACTTATTTTGCTTTTGCTGGTAATTTAACAAAAGATTCAAATCATGCAACATTAATAAGTGCTCCAATTGCTTGTCAAAGTACTACAGGCATTCTTTCATTTGAGTATCTTTATTTACTTATTTAAATATATTTTTATTTATTTTAAGATATTGGCTTTATAATAATGCAAGAATTGAAGTTATTATTATTCGAGTAAATCCTACGTAATAAATCTTTTTTTTTTAATTTTTTAAAAACTAGGTTATTTTTTACTTTAATATTATTCTATAATACTTTTCACTCCTTTCACAGACACCCAACTTTGAAATAATTTATCCCTATTTTTTCTAATTAGTTTTTAAAATTATATTTTTATTTTTATTCAAAATCATTTAATTACAATTAACAAAATTTTAAAATTATTTTTTATATAATTAATTTAAATAATAAATAAATAAAATAAAAATTAATTTTATATTTTTAAAGTCATGGTCATTTAACAGTAATTGAACGTCCATTAATTGATTGTCATTTTTTTAAGCCAAATGGTATTTGTCAAGTTGAAATTAGGCAACAATCTCAACCATTTAGACTTGCATTAAGAGCATTTAAATTAAATGATCCAATAATTGGTTCTTTTATTTTATTAAATAAAATTAAATATGAAGCTGCTTTATGTGAATTTTATGTTAAGTTTTTTTATTTTTAAAAAATAAAATAAAATATTTTTATAGATAAACCACCAATATTTGATGCAATACAAACATCTAAATGGATAAATCAGAGAAGACCTTTAACTAAAACTTTTGATTTAAATTGTGGAAATGAAGAAGGAAATAAAGAACAATTTCAGGTAAAAATTATAATATTTAAATAAATAATTTTATTTAATTAAATTAATTAAACTTTTAAATATAATTTTAAATTATCCATTAGTTTTTTTATTTTAATTAAATCCATTAATTATATTTTTATATATTTTTATAAAGAAAATAACCTTTAATTAGGTAATAATATTTAATTTTTATTTAAAAAATTAAAGGAATGTCTTTGGTTTGATTATTATTCAAAAACATCAACAAATGATGGTATAAATAGTATTCATACCTCTTCTCATTGGTCAATTGGAGAAAAAACATATTTATGGGAACAAATTGTTAAAACAAAATCTAAACCTTCTGGCCAATTTTATTTTCAATATATTGATCCAATTGCTGAATTTCCACTTCCACAATTACGTTCAATTTTAATTCCTTGTACTCAAAGTTCATCAACACTTAGTTTTAAGTTTTTAAAAACATTAATATTTTATATTTTATTTAATTTTTAGATTTTGGTTAAGTCCAGGAGTTCAAGCACAAATATGTACATTAGGGACAGATAATATAGAATTATCTTGTGTTTATCTTAATGAAGAAGATGGTAAAAAAGAAGGAAGAAAAAAATAATATTTATTTTTTATTTTAGTTCCTGGACCTTTAAATATTGAAGTGGATACAGCTGATCATCAACCATTTAGAGTATTTTAATGAATTTATTTATTTTTAAATTAATAAGTTTGCATTTATTGTTATTCGTGTTGATAAAGAAGCTAATGGTGGAGGAGCAGTAATTGCTTTAGATGAAATTAAATATTCAGGTAAAAATTAAAATATAATAATTAATTTATATTTTAAACAAATAAATCAACAATATATAATTAATATTTAAAATATTTTTAAATTTTTGGAACAAAAACAATTAAATATTATTATTTTAATTAGAAAAGGTAGTAATCTTCTTTATATATTATTTATTATTATTTATCAATTTATTTTTTCTTGTCATCATTTTTATCTGCCACCATTGAAGTCCATAACATTTTTTCTTTTGAAAAAGGCACAATTGTTGAACCAGGTCCTCCACCAAGACGACGAGGAGGAGTAGTCGTTGCTGTTTGTGATTTTGGAGATATTGCTTTTGTTGGACTTTGTTTTGCTGAAAAATTAAATGAAAATATATTTGAAAATTTAATTTTTAAAAAAAAGAAAACTAACGTGAAGCAGGAGAATTTTGTTTAGCCGTCAAATCAGGAGACTTTTCTTGTTTTTTACTTTGTTGTTTCTTTGTATTTTTACCGCAACATGTGATGATAAAAACAGAAAAGCCAAAAACAAAAAGTAGAATTATTTGAAGCCATTTCATCAATAGAATTGATTCTTCTTTTATCAAAAAATGATCAAACATTACATCCACCATTGATTAAATATATTTTTGAGAAAAGATTAGAATAATATAGTTGCCTTTTTATAATTTTAGAAATTAATTATATTTTTGTTTTTATACTAAATAAATATAATTTTAGGTAACAAATTCTGATTTATAAATTAATATTTATTTTAATTTCATAAAAGTCCTTTATCTAATTTTTATTCAATTAATTTTATTATTAATTTTTAAAATAAATTTATTTAATTATTTTTTAAAGGTTGGCTTTGTCATGAACAATTACCAACTACTTCTCCATCACAATTACCATCATTATCATCTCTTTTACAATTAAAACCTTTACCATCTGCTAATTCTGTTGATGCTTCTTTAGCTTTTCCTAAATCATTGTAAACTTTATTTTATTAAAAATTAATTTATTTAAAAAATAATTAATTAATGGACAGAGAATGTAATTTTGAAAAAGGAGATCTTTGTCCACATTGGATGCACAGTAGTTCTAGTAATTCTATTATATCTGATTTTGTAGATGAGACAGAAGAAGAAAAAAATAAGTATAATTTATTTTTTAATTATTTTAAAAAAATAATTTTTTTAGTCAACAAAGTTTTTATATTGGAGTTGTTCCACGTAATATTTTACCTTTGCCATTCCCAATAGATGCAAGGTTTCGTGGCACTCATTCTGCTGTTGCATTACTTGATTTACGTGCTCAAGAAGAACAATTTGCTATTTTAACATCTCGTCCAATTGATTGTGCTGATGGGGGAAGAATTGTGGTAATTCTTATTTAAATAATTGGGTATTTCCACAAATATTCTTTTTTTCATAAAAAAATTTAAAAATTAATTTAATATTAAAGATTAACTATTTTGCTTCACCTGGTGCTCAATTAAGTGTTTGTGCTAATGAACAATGTGTTTATCCAAAAAGAAAACGTTTTGGATTTATCAGAGATGGACAATTTCCTTCAGAAATGTTTAAAAAAATAATAATAATTTTTAAATAATTTTTAATTAATTTTTTAAAAGGTCAGTTGCTCTTAATTCAGCTCGTCCTTTTCGTATTAGAATTGTTGCAGAACGTAATCGTTCATTTCCAATTAATTTAAATGGTTTTTATGAACCTTTTGTTTTAATTAAAAAAATTGGTTTTTTTTTTAAAATAATAAAAAAATTAAAAATATAATATAGAAATACAAAATGAAGGTTTTTGTCGTTTAAAATCACCAGAGGAATTGACATGTTCTCAACTTAAATGTTTATTTAATAAAGATGGATTTTGTCATTACAAGACAGTATTTCTTTCTGTTGGAGATATTCCATTTGAATATAAAAATGAAGAAGGTATTTAATTAATTAATTTATTTATTTATTAAATTAATTAATTAAAAGGTATATCAGCCAATTTTACTTCTGGAATGCGTCGTGCTGTTCTTCGTTCTCCAAATTTTCGAATTTCTTTAAATTCTCAAATTGAAATGCATTTATTAGCAAGTTTATCAACTTTTGGTTCTCGTTTATATATTTGTCCAAATGATCAACAACAACAACAACAAAGAAAAGTTTTATTAGCAAATATTGAAGCAATTGGAGAAGGAATGTTAGAAGATGATACACTTAAAGAATTAGGGGGAAATTGTGAACCTTTACTTGGACCTAAAGTATTTAATTAAATAATATTTTTTAATTAAATTAAATATTTTTATTTATTTAAGGTTGATAGTAGTAGTAAAATGGAACATTTAATTATTCAATTAGATCCAGAAATTAAACATTTTTCTTTAGTAGCAATTCATGACAAATATGAACAGTTTGGTGAAGCAAAAGTTTTATTACATTCTATTAAATTAATTAATCTTAATAATGGTCAAATAATTTGTTAAAATTAAAAAAAACATTTTTTATTTTTCATTGAAGAAAATATATATATTTAAGAAGTACTAAATTAAAGTTAAAATTTTAAATGATAAATAAATAAAAACAATCTCTAAAACCAGAGATATTTTGAAATTAAAAAATATCTAAAACTTTTTCAAAAAACTTAAAATCGGAAGAAATAAATCCTCATAATTTCTAAACATCTCTGCTCAAAACAAATAAAAAAGGCATTTAGTAAACAGAATTGTTGTAACATTTTTTTAAATGAGAGTAAATACAAATAAAAAATTTTGTTAATTAAAAATTATTTTTTTGAATTAATTTTTTCCAAAAAAAGGAAAAAAATTCCAATAAAAAGATTTAGGAATTAATGAAAATTTTAAACATTTTTTATCATCATAATTATCCAATAATAAATGTTTAAGAAAGTTTATGTCAATTCTTATTTTACAGAAACGAAAAGTAATTTTTATATTAATCTTTGAAATAATTAAATTATTTTTTGATAAAGAAGCTAAAAATAATTAATTTATTTAAATTTTTATTTTTTTTTAATTCTTTTAATTTTAAATTTTTGAATATTTTTTCTAAAAAAAGTTTTAAAATTTTTATTCTAAATTTGTAAAGAAATATATAAAACTTACAAAGATTTGTTGAAATTTTCGATTTTTGCAAATTTGTTTTGTTTAAAGGTATAATTTCATTTGTTGATATTTCTAAAATTAAAATATTTAATTGATGATTAAATTTAAAAAAAAATAAAAAATAAACTCTTTTCCCAACGACAAATACCAAAATGTTTATTAGAATTATCAAACATTGTTTTATTAAAAATTTTATTTGTTGTAGGTTTAATAATATTTTCAGTAATATTAGCCTTGATTATTTTTGATAAATTCTCCTTAATATTTTCATCAACTAAAAATAATGAAAAAATTTTAATTAAAAAAAGTACTAATATATAAGGGAATTATTTCCAAAAAATTAAAATTATTTGAGAAAAAAACTACAAAATTATCTAAAAAATTTAAAATTTTCGTCTTTAAAAATATAAAATTCCCCTTTTAGAAAAATAAAAAAGTAAAAAAAAAACTTACCAAAATCGTGAATTGTTCCATAATAAATATTTATTTTTGTATTATTTATAATATTTTCAGATGAAATAAATAAATATTCTTTTGTAATTGTTTGAAATGAATGTTCATTAGAAATATTTTTAATTGTACAGAATGGATGGACAAAATTAGATTTTTGATTTTTAAGTGCTAAAAAATGTTAAAATTTATTTTAAAAATAAAAAATTATTACGGTAAATTTTGTCAAATTCATCTTGATTTTCATTTTCTTTGCATTTTTGAGAAAATAAATAAATAAGATAAAGAATTGACAAAAAAATTAAAAACTTTAAAAGAGTAAAATTTAGTGTTTTTATTAAATGGCAATGCTTATTGTTTTTTTGTTTTGAAAATCTTTGTTGTTTAATTGTTGAATAATCATTAAATTCTCTAAAAATAATTGCATAGAAAAGAGATCTAGTAAAATACCAGTAACTTTCTGAATTTAACCAAACCTGTAAAATTTAAAAAATTAACAAAATTTTTATAAAAGAAATTTTCATAATTTTTAAAGTTATAAAATTCAAAATAAACAAACATATTTAATTTCATTCCAATAATTTTGAAATCGATAACCAATTCCATAAACAGGTTTCAGAGCATAATCAAAAAACATGTAAAGATAAAAATATAAAGCTGAATCTGCAAAGAATATAAATTTAAAATATAAATAAAATTTTGTGAAGAAAAACTGACAAGTTAATGAAGCAAATTTAGCAATTTGTAAGAATATCCAAATAAAAATATTTTGCTGCTCAATTTTGTTAAACTTTGTTGGAGAGTAATGAAATATTCTACAAAGTCTTGGATGTATATATTCACTAGATCCATTTTGGTTATAAGAAAGAGTTTCAGAGTAAGTATAATTTGTTTCATAAGGACTGAAAAGGATTTATTTTAATGATTTAAATGAATAAAAAAACCTTTCTAAAATTTCGACAATATCTTGTTTGGAAAGCCGTGATGATGATTCTGCCATATAATTGGGATTTGTTGTTGATGTTATTGAATTTTGCTGTGGATAACTTTAAAAATAATTTGAAAATTATCAATAAATTAAAATAAATTACAATTGTTTGTAGAAAGAATACATCCAAATATAATTCTTTGAAAGTTGATTTTAAATTTAAATACAAATCGTTTTGTTATTCAAATATTTAACTTAAAAATTATTATTAAAATATTTAAATTAAAAATGGTTTGTACTTTAAATGAAACTACAATAAAATAGATGGAATTTTATTTTTTAATCTTGGAAATTAAAACAAAAAAAGATTTTTTTCGAAAATGATAAAATGGCAAAGTGTTTTTTCCACTTTTTCTTTTATTTATTTAGATGGCACGACTTTTCGTCAACGGACTTTACGTCAACGGACCATCCGTCAATATTTTCGTCAATGGACTTTATGTCAACGGGCTTTTCGTCAAATATTTTATTAAAAATGTACAAGTTTCAGAAAAAAATGTATAGTTAAAAAATAAAAAACTCAATTATCACAAATACAAATATTGAATAAAAACATAGAAAAGAACAATTTAAATAATGTCATCATCTTCAAAAGGATTATTTGAGTTTAGTGGCACATTCGAAGTGGAAGTAACATTATTGAAGGCACCACTAGCAATGTATTCCGAGATTAATGCCATTGCGTCTGGACAACTTTCTAACTGAAATTAAAGTAAAATAAAATTTATGATATAAGAGTTGGCAATATTTATGAAAAAAATATATAAACCTCATTTTTAAACTGTTGGTAGATTAATTGCTTTGGATTTTTGGAAATCGAGTCTCCTTGTTCTTTTGTGTTTTTTCTAGCAGAGATAGTGCAAGCCGGACATTGATCCGGTGAATTACCACTGTAAGACTCAAAACAATTTGCGTGATAGGAATGACGGCAGAGAAAGTGAATAGAAGGTACTTGAAGAGGATTATTACAGACAGCGCATTTACTCACTTGAAAAATTTGAACACTAAAACAAAAAATATTTAAAAAAATTATTCTTATTACTTATTCTCTAAATCATCAATCTCCGTATTCATTCCTTCTAAACATTTCTGCTGTTCGTGCAACTTATGTTCTAAAGATTTGATTGAAGCATTTTGTTTTTCAAGCCAAGCGACTATATAATCTCGAATATCTCCCACTTGAAATGAAGTATCCTTTGAAAGCATTTCAAGGACAACTAAAGGATGGAGCAAATCAGACTGAGAAATTCTATAAAAAAAATTTAAATTTATTTTTTATTAAAACTTTTACCGTTTTAATAGAGCAATTAAGTCATCTTTTTTTGTTTTATCCGGACCTGCACAAACATGACCAATTAAATCAATCCACATTTCGCGTAATGCTTTTTCTCCATAAATCTCAATTACTTCAATAATATTGCCTTCATTAAGTAAATAACGTAACAAATCATCATTTCTTAAAAAACATGAAAGTTATCATAATTCATTTATAAAATTACCTTTTTTGTAAACGGAGAATATGCATAACAAGTGGAGGACATTTATAACGCTTTTCCAAAAGTAATGCTTGTTCAAAGTTGTCGGGCCCTATTAATTTTAGTATTTCATCTATTGATTCTTTTGAAGAATCCTTTGAATAAAAAACTTTTTAGAAATAAAAAAAATTTGTTTAAATTATTTAAAATAAAATATGCAATATTAAAAATACTTATTAATCTTTTTGTTGTATTTAAAAATTTGTATAATATTTTTAAAGTTAAATCCAAACCTCTCCATTTTCGAAACGTTTCAAACGTTGTTCTATCAAAGCATTTCGAAGATGTACATCTTGTAATTGACCTGAAATGCTTAATTCTGTAAATAGTTCCTCCATTCTTGCAGGTCTACTCATCAACATTTTAACTAGTTGACTATGATTTGCCTCTAAAATTTTTTAATCATTAAAATATAATTATTGATAACCCTCTGCAGTAATTAATTTTCTAATTATTTTAATTGTCTCGATTTCAGCATTTTCCAATAACACGGAGCCATACAGCTCAAGAAAATTACAAATACTGACTGCTGGTAATTTTTCTATAAAGCATAATGCTTCGGAAAATTCTTTCGTATCCTGAGTGAGAATGTCAATGAAAATATCAGGTTTTTGACATTTTAATGCTAATCTTAAAAAATTTGTAAGCCATGGTAAAATTTAAATTAAATAATAAGCTTAAAAAATAAATTATAAACCTAGTAAAACATACCTAGCAGCAACTCGATGAAGTTGGGCAGAACGAAGAAGCTTCAAATATTTTAATATATTTTTAAATATTTTAATTAAACCTTAATTGCTGCATCCGCATCAAAACCTTCCATAATCAAATAATCTTCATTTTGGTCAATAAATTGATTAAGTTTTTGAATTGACTTAAGTTTAACATAAGCACTAAGTAAAAGAGTTGTGTGTTCACCAATGGCAAGAGAACGCTTATGTAAAGTCTCCAAATAAAAACAAAGTTGTGATATTCTTGTTCCATCAAGAAACTTAAAACAAATAGAATATTTTATAAATCAAAACAAAACTTTTTTAATAATTTTAGAAGGCTCCACATGCCCAATTGTTTCAGTATATTGTTTCATGGCATTATCAAAATCACCTTTACTTAAATATTATGAATGAAGAATACAAAAATAAAGGAAAACCTACGTGTATAAATAATCACCATATTTCATATAAATACTATTACATTGATCAACAGTAGTAAAACGGCTTTGTCTCACAATGCTAAATTTAACTAACGTTAAATAATTTGTAAAAATTAAGTAATAAAACCTTATTGCCAAGTCGAATAAATTTTTACGTAATAAAATCTCCAATTTTGAATTTAAACTTTCCTCAACTAATTTGCAAAGGATACCTTCAGAATTTAACAAATATATATCATTGTCCAATAAAAATAAATGACAAGGAGCAGGCATCGAACAAAAGAAGGCAATATAACGTTGTTCAACATCATAAATGTTAAATAAATTCATTTTAGAATTTCCTTTGGTACTTTTCCGTTATGGCGGCAATTTCTGCTACTTTTTGTCCGCAATTTTTTTTTCTTTCTTTATTATATTGGAGGCATAAATCACATATATTTTAATTTTTCCCAAAAAAAGATTATATAAAGCTGAATGGGAAAACTCTCCAATAATATGATCGTTGATACATTAATTCACTATATATATTTACTTATATATTTTTTCGAAATTACTCTTTCCAACTTTTGTGGTCGCTTTAGTATATCGGGTCCGAGCTTGAAACATGTAATATATCAATCGATTCCTCTCGTCGAGCTGAGCACGAATATATAAGAATTTCTTGCCGGAGACGAATACTCGCTGAGATACAGGTCCCTGAAACTTGAAAAACCAAAGGGGGGAGTAAGCACATTTTGGGGTAAAAAATTCGAATGAGTATGATAGCTCATTCGAAAGAGCTCTGCGAGACCTATCGAATGAGACCAAAATCGTCTTGATTGAACGATTTTTAACAAAGTTATGAAGGATCGAAGTTTGCTGGAAACACGCCAAACTTGGACCTATTGCGAGTGTTTTATCACTTCTTCATTTTAGCGCCCATGGCTGGTTGGCTTTTGATACGTGCGTTATTCTACGGCGCAAATTAAAACAAAATAATTAATTCAGTGAAAATAATTTAAGTGCAGCCGCAGTAATCACTTAGTAGAGCTTGGTCCCCTCTATTATGGTTTTTCAAGTTTCAGGGACTTGTATCTCAGCGAGTATTCGTCTCCGACAAGAAATTCTTATATATTCGTACTCAGCTCTCAAAAAGAAGAAAAGTTGATGCATTTGATGATATTTTAGCAAAAATAGTTGATTTTATGCTTCCAATATAATAAAGAAAAAAAATTTGCGGACAAAAAGTAGCAGAAATTGCCGCCATAACGGAAAAGTACCTTTCCTTTAATGTTTGTTGATCTTAAGATAAATTTTGAACTTTTTAATAATATTTTGCAAAACTGAATATTTGAATCCTGTTCTGTAAGCAATGCAACAAGACTTTCACGTTGCAGAAGTTGAACTTTGTCTTTTCCTCGACTCAATGCATGGCATCTCCCATTCTCAGCACCCATCTCCAAACAATCCTCCAAATTGTAGAAATAGACCATCTGAATAATTAAATAACCATAAACACAAGAATTAAAATCTAAAGTACTACAAACAATTAAGGATATTAAAGGAGCCGAACTGCAATTTTAAAAATAACTTACTTAGTAATTCCGAAGTATCTAATATAATTGTTTAGAAAATAAGTTAAAAATAAGAATTTTAAGTTTTTATGAAAATAGTAAAACAACTATAAAAACAAACATCTTTATTCGAAACAAGCAATTGATTGTTGGAAGGTGAGAAAAACCAACAATTTCGTTCACAACCTTCAGCATCATGAATCGCCTAAAAAATTGAGTAACTTATTATGAAAATTTTAAATAACAGTTTGAAGTAAATTTCCATCAATACTCAATATATAGGAAGTTAAAGATTTTTCTGTTATACACGTAATAATCGTTCTATCTTTGATTGATACAACAGCAATTCCCACTAATTGACCACTTTTAAGTATGTTTGTCCCATCGCGAAGTGAACGAAATTTTGGTCGCTCTCGATGCCAATCACCGAAAGCATAAAAAAGAGAAGAATCCAAAAGACCTTTTTAAAATTTGAGAAATATTATAGAAAATCATTTTTAATTACCAATAACCAAAACTGACAAATTTTGGCTAACAGCGAGTGCAGAAGCTTTACTTATATCAACTTTACGACCTAAACTCAAAGTAATGGAATGTTTACATTTTGGGGCAACAGTTTCATTCCATTGATTAAGATCCCATATCTTAATTATAGGAAGTCCTTGTGAAGAAATTGAAGTTGGCGAGGATGTGGAAAGGTCATTTGCATCATCCTTTTAAACGCTTTAATTTTATAAACAAAATTAAAATCTTACTCCGATAGCAACGAGTAGATTTTTCGCCAATGCAAAATGAACAAGTTTTTGCTTGAATACTTTAAAAAAGCGGATATCCAATTTCTTTTCTAACTGAAATACAGCTCCTTTAGGTTCACCGAAAATAACATAGCCATTTCCTGGTGCCCAACAAAGAATATCAATTCCCTAAAGGTTAAAATAATAATAATAATTGTTTGAACTACTTTAAGAAATGTAGCTTTCTTTGATGGGTCACTTGGATCACTAGCTTGACTCAAAGTGAAAAAATTAAAATTTCGCCAACCAAGCTCGGCAAGTGACTGAGACATAACTAAATAAAACTTTTATTGTTAAAAGAATAATTGTATTAAATAAAAAGTATATGACAATAAACTGAAAAAACAAAATTATTTACAACAAGGAAAGATACGTTTTACTAATACACATAAAAAACAACAATAACTTCTTATAATCGGCTTCTGCTTTCTTCGTTTCTATCAGCAACGGACAAATTGTTCTTCTTCGACCGGAGTATTCCCAACTTGGTTAAGGATGAGGAAACTCCTGCATTTAAAGCAGAATTTCCAGAGTTTTGCATGGCAAGAAGACGGGTGACACTCCTAAAGTTAGATGAAATTATCATAAAAATAAATTTTGAAATACCTTGATTTTTGTTGTTGCTCATTGTTTACAAATATCTCAGAACTGGAAACTGCTGCTGCACGCCATTTCATTCTCCGCCTTTTGTAATATAATTCACACAACACAAGGCAGCAGACAATGCAGAAAAAGATCAAAATAATAAAGATAATCAATAATTGAATATCCAAATTATTTAACATCGCAGAGTTGCATCCACTGATTATTAGTGATAAGCAGGCAGGTGATCGAAACACTAATGTCCGAATGCGCAGCAATTAAGTCAAGTAAGATGTGTATCATGTGTTTTTATAGTATTTATTGTAAGTAAAGAAATTGAATTAATCTAAAATTAAAGTTAAAAATAAGTCAAAAATCTAAAGCAGAAACAAAAAGAAACAACGTTTCAGATTTTATGCCTCAATAAATGTTTTTTAATAAATTTTTTGTATTTTTTGATCATTTCTTTAGTGAAACAAAATCCTTTAAATGATTTTTAACTGAATGAAAATAATATTTAAATTATTGCTGTTTGGCATTTTGTTATTAAAAGTTAGAGAAGAAAAATTAAAAAAAAGACAAACATTAGAGAGTGAAAAACGGGGTCGACAGAAGAGCGTCTAAACAGAATAACTAAAAATGAAATACTTCAAAACACCAAATTACAAAAATGTCACTGATATAAAAGCAAATGTAAGCAAGTTTTTGTTGTGTTTTTTAATTTTTTTTGTATAATTATTTTTAAAATATTTTATCGTTAATAATCTTCTATCCAATTTAAATATTAAAAGAACAACAAAATATACTGTCACATATCATCAAAATGCTCACAAGAAAAAGGAAAAATTTAAAAGACGACTATGTTAAATTCATTTCAACTCCAACAGAAAAGAGATTGAAAGCTAATCAATTTTATGAAAATTTGCGTCATTTTTACAGAAGAAAATGGTTTTTTTACTTTTTAAATATTTTTTACAGACAAAAACATTAATAAATATTTTTGAGAAATTTTTCTCTTTTTCTTTTTTCTCTTTCTTTTTCTTCAATATTTCCATATTTTTAATTCTATCATGATTAACTAAATTCATTTTTGTGTTGATACAGTGATTGTTTTCAACAGTAAAATAAAAACTTTAAGAATCATCGAGTTTTTGGCAATTTCCTGTTTTAAGATTTATAAAAATTATATCCGCATGTATTTCAACAAAAAAATTGAAAAAATATAAAATTTCCAGTATAAACAGACATTAGAAGAGAAATAGTTCACTGTCGAAAACATTGTTAAATTTAAGCTTTCTTTTATGCGACAAAACTCCGCGACCTTTTTTATTCGCAGTTTCTCACACAACTAATTGATTATTTTAAAATACAATAATTGTTATGTTTTAAGCAACGCGAATATTTGGTGTCACTTAACGGAAAAGAATCATTTAAATTATTTTATTT
Source organism: Meloidogyne chitwoodi (assembly GCA_015183035.1). Lineage (NCBI taxonomy): Eukaryota > Metazoa > Nematoda > Chromadorea > Rhabditida > Meloidogynidae > Meloidogyne > Meloidogyne chitwoodi. The sequence continues at coordinate 1,222,348 of JACZZP010000016.1, forward strand.
AATTTTAAAATTGGATGGTAATTTGTTCGCAAAATTAAAAAAAGTGTCAGCAAAAATTAAACAATCTTAAAATTTTAGGGGATGTTCACTACGTATACCTTATGCTAATGGGAAGGAATTGGATCTTTTTGAGCTCTATGAAACTGTTGTTTCTTTTGGAGGGTGGCAGAAAGTTACCAATTTTGATCGATGGGGAGAAGGTTTTTGATTAACTTTATTTTTTAAATTAAAAACTTTAGTTCTCCAAAAATTGTCAATTTCCGAAAACATTCAAATGGCTGAACACGCTGTTCGTCTCATTTATATGCAATATTTATGCAAATTTGAACATAATGAAAATGGAGGTGATCTTGTTGAGGAACATGAAAATGAATTAATAGGAGGCAGATCAGCTCGTCTGAAAGGGTCAATATCAATTCCTTCTTATTGCGAGCCTCCTATAAGTATTCCCAGACCTTCTGGTATATTAATTTTTTATTTTTAAATTTTCAAAAATGATTGATAAAATTTTTTTGAAATTAAAAAAAATTTGAACTTTTAAATTTTTAAACTCATTTTTTAACTTATTTTTCAATTTATTTTTGCAGACAATTCTCCCTTTATGGATTTTCAAAAATTAGTTTTTTCTCTTCTTAGTGGATTGCCTAATGAAGTAGCTTTTGCACTTAATGTTCTCACAATAATGTCACATCCAGGTTTATTTTTTAATTATGTCAAATTAATTTTTTAATTAAAGGACCATTTGTCTTAAATTTTGATAATTGTCCGAATATTATAGATGTGTTAGTTTCAATAATTGGCATCAAAGTGGATTTACATGGTTTTCTTAAATTAAAAAAAAATTTTGAACACTTTTTTGTCCTAAAAATAGTTAAAAAAATTTCTTAAAAATTAATTTTTGATGTATATTTTACCCAAAATATTCAAAAAAATTTTTTTAAGGTGGTTCTCCAACATATTTGTACATCTGGTGGAAAGAAACCAGCAATTATGATTTTTCAAAATTTTGGGAATTTTCTGGTATTGATGAACAAATGTTTAATTGTTGGGTTTTTAAAGAGGAAAAAAATAAAGAAAAATGTTCTTCTTTAATTGAAATTTATAAAGATGATAATTTTAATCTAACAAAACCTGTTAATTTGCGTGTTTTTAGTATTCTTGGAATTTTGCATAATCTTTCTTTTGAAGAAACAAATTTATTGACAATGGGGGAAAATAAAGCTTTATTGAGGTTTTTTTTTAATTTTTTTAAAAAATAAGAAAATTAGAAGGTAAAATTTAATTTTTTAATAAAAAATGGAAAATAGACTATTAAATTTACTTTGAGTCCTTGAAACTTTTAAATATTTTTTACCTTTTTTTATTAATTTAGGAAAAAATTAAGAAGAATTAATTTTTTTAATAATGATAGAGGGCGTTGCTTTCAAAAAAAAATTAAAAATTTTAAAAGGTCTCTCTTATAAATGGTTAAAAACAAAAAATAGATTTTTTAGAGTGTCTTCTTTTCCCTTTTTTATTTAATTTTTTTTTTTTACTTTTTAAAAATTATATTAAGTTTAAAAATTACTTTTTTAAAGGTTTTTATTAATGTGTTGTAAATGTAGATGGCAATTGCTTAAACGAATAGCCTGTGAAACACTTAGCAATATTTCTAAACATGTATTTTTTGAATTTTTTAATTTTAAATTTATTTTTAATTTTTAAGATAAATTTAATTTCAATAGAAGATCCTTTAACTGGCTCTACTTTATTTAATTCAATTAAAGAAGGATTATATTCTAATGATCGATTTGAAATTCTTCGGTTTATTGAAATAATTGGTGGTCTTTGTAATACAACTTTAAATGAACATATTTTGTGTGATTTTCTGGATAAAACGGTTTTTTTATTTTTTGAAAATTTTTGGATTTTTTTGGGAAATCTTTTAGTTTTTTTTGGACATTTTTGAATTTTTAAAAAATTGAATTAAGTTTTTTATTTATTATTTTCAAATTTTTCAGCAATTTTTTGCTCGTATTTTCCCTCTTTTAACTCTCAAGGATATTTTGATTTGTATAATTTCATTAGAAACACTTTTACAATTGACCGAATTGGGTAAAATTGCTTGTGAATTAATTAGTTGTTTTAATAAATCTGTTGAACGTTTGTTTAATTAATTAATTAAATTTTATTTAAATTTAAAGAATTAATTGGAATGTTAACAACAGATGCAGCATCTTTTGGTCAGACTGGGCTTTCTGGAATTAAAGTTGTTGAAATTAATGGACATTTAATTAAACCTTATGTTAATGTTAGTTTATTTTTTAATAAAAATCAAAATTTGTGTGTTTTTTTAATTCTGATTTTATTCAGAATTTTTTTAATTTTATTTTTATCAAAATCAGAATTGTATTTTCTTTTTATCAGAATTCTGATTTTTTTATTTTAAAATTCTGGTATAGTCAGAAAGTTTCTGATTTTTAACCGAATTTTTTGTTTTGTATTTTTCCAGAATTCTGATTTTTTACATTTAATAAAATTCTGATAATAGTAATACTTTTCTGATTTGAATTAAAATTCCGATTTTTTCTTTAAATAAAATTCTAATTTTCTTTAACAAGTTTATTTATTTTTCTGATTTTTATTTTTTTAACAATTCTGATTTTTTCTATTTTCTGCTTTAAGCTAAATTTATTTTAAGTTTTTAATTTAATTTTAGTAATTTTTCAGCCAAATAAAAAAAAACTACAAACATTAAATCAAATAAATAATAATAATAATCAAATAAATAAATCAACACAACAACAACAAATTACTACAACAACAACAATAAATAAAAATAAATTTTTTGAAATTGAAAAATCATCTTCTTCTTATACAAAAACAACAACAAATAAAATATCTTCAAAAAATAATAATTCAAATAATTCTAATAAAAAATTAACTACTACTTTAGATTCAACAAAAATGCCTCAACATATGTGTGAATGGATGATGATGGCTTTAGATGATAATAATGAAGAAATTGAACCTTGTTCAAGGTTTTTTTATTATTTAACCCCAACACTCTTTTCCTATTTTTAAAAATATTTTTATTGGCTTTGAATTGTTTTTAGAGTGGAGAAATTCCAATTTAAATTTGTTGAACTGTCACCACTCTTTTGATCTTTTTTAACTCTTTAACCGTTGATTCCCGGTAAAAAAGAGGTTTTTAATTCTCAAATTCTATTTCTTCAATTTACTTTTTATTCTTCTTTTAGATTCTTTTCAACAGCTTCTCAACTTCTTTTTCATATTTATGAAGAACATCTTAAAGCTCTTGTCCAATCACACACTAATTCAGCTAATAGAAATCCTGACGATATTTGTATGATTAGATGTAGATGGCCAATGTGTGATAGTACTCCTCGTACCTTATGGTCAATGACTACACATTTACAGGTTTTTTTTATTATAATTTTATAAAATTGGTTAATTTAACAAGAATAAGTTTTCTATTGATTTATTCAATAAAATAAATTGGATTTAATATTTTTTTAAATTGGTCAGCAATGATCCCGTCGGTTTAATCGGTAGTCAATTAACTTCTTAATGCAAGGGTTGTGGGTTCGAATTATATCCAATTTTTTGTAAAATAAAATAAGTTAATTAATTTATTAATAAATTTTAAAGTAAATAGATTTTATTTAAAAAAAAGGATGTCCATTGCAATGAACAAAATTTAGAAATTAATTTACAAAAAAGATGTGAAGCTGGTCTTGACGGTTTTTTAATTTAATTAACTTTTTAAAAAAAATATTTTTTAGATTATATAAATCAAATCAGACAACTTTTTAAACAAAATAGAGAACAAGGGCAGCAACCAGGTTATGCTCCTTTTGCTGCATATGAAGCAATTAGAAGACATGCTCTGACAAATTTAAAGAAGGAATTGACGGTTTTTATTTTTTTAATTCTTTTTTTTTTTGCTTAAAATATTCTAATAAAAATAAAATATTTAAAATGATTATTTTTTAAAGGATGATAGTGAAGGTCCTGTAACTCGCAATATCAGGCTTACTTCAGCGATTATTTTGCGCAATTTAAGTAAACATTCATCATTAGCAAGAAGAAAATTGCAAAGATTTGAAGGTTTTTTAAGGTATAAATTGAGGGTATTTTTGGAAAAGATTTTAAATATTTTGAAAATTGGATTAAATTTTCAATTAAAAAAATTTCAAAATGTCCAATTTTCAAAACTTCATGAATACTAAAAAACATCTATTTTCAGTTGGTTATCTTTATCAAAATTGGAATCATCTCGAACACTGGCCCAATGTCTTTTTGAAATTATTACACAACCTCCTATTATTGACAATAATGAACAATCATTAAAACCTAATTTAGATGAATAAATAAAAATTTGGGAATATCATCTTTATTTAAATAATTATTTTAATACTCTAATGACCTCTTTTTAAAATAAAATATAAATTTTCACCTATTTTTAAATTTATTTTTTTATTCAATTTAATATTTAGAATTAAAAAAAATTCGAAAGGTCTTTCTTATCAACTAAAGAGGGATTATTCAATAAAAATAAAATAAAAAAAGAGTGAATTATATAAGTTAAAAAAGGAAAAAAACGGAAATGTTTATATATAAAAATGCTAAAAATGGAAAGGCTAGTTTTGTTTCGGGTCTCTAAAAATCCGGTAACCCGTTAATCGGAGGAACCGGTTATTAACCGGTCTTGTGCTACCCTAAAAAAACGCTGGGACTGAAATGACCTCTTTGCCTGGGACTGAAATGGCAGTACTGAAGTGGCCCGTTTCGAGTTTAGGTTTCATACTTATTGTTTTCTTGTTGGTTGTTCAGCTCGTCATTTTATTAAAAAAATATTTTTTCATACTTTATTTATTTTTAAATTTTGTTGATGGAAAGCCAGCAACAATTTCAGGTTTTAATAGTTATAAGAAATTAATCTTTTTAAATTTTAGTCTACTTCTGTAACATTTCCACAACAAATTCAATATAAACAAACGACTTCTTCACAACAATGTATTTTATTAAAAATTTAAATATAATTTAATTAAAAAATTAATCTTTTAAAGCAGATAAATCTTATCTTCCACTTGAAAAAAGAATTAATCCAAATGGTTTACCTCATCAAATGCTTAGTAATTATGAACAACATTCAATTGAAACTCTTTGCACTCTGGGAAAAGAATTAGTTCTTGAATTAATGACTAGAATGTTTACCATTGTAATTATTATTTTTTTAAATTTATCTTTATTATTTAAAGGTTAATACGTTAAAATTAAATATCAAAGGAGAAAATAAACCAGGTCAAACAAAAACATCAATTCCTGGTGTTGCCAATGTTGACAATATTCGTTTTCAATTGGAATATTCTCGTCTTATATTTATGGCTTTAACTGAGGTTTATTAAATTTTTTAGAATAATGTGGAATTTATATTAAAATTGTAAGATTTTTTGTTTCCTTCGATTTTTTAAATTAGAATAAACATCGATCTGAATTGATAATTATTTTCACTAAATATACTTCCCCAAACATAAAAGCTTTAATTCTATTTTTGATAAATCTTTTTAAATTATTTTAATATATATTTTATTATTTTCAGATTCGTTTAAGAATTGACTTAAAATTATTTACTGAATTAAATTCTGGTCAAACATTAAAAAATTCTAGGCCTTCAGATAATGACTTAATTGAAATGCTTTGTGATCCAAATCCTCATAAAGAAGATTTACAAAAATTAGAAATGACTAAACAATTTGAAAAAAATCGTCAAAAATTACATAAAATAAGTTGTGAAATGAAAAAATTGGAATGGATTGCAATTAATTCTGATCCATCAATATTTGTTATTGGAAATAAGAATAATGAACAAAAGAAAATAAACACTACAGAAGAACGGTCGAAAAGTAGACAAAGTTAAGAATAAAATATTTTTTGTTGAAAAAGATAATTATTTCATTTTTGTTAGATGGGAATAAATATTTTTTTAATTATTATTTTAGAAAAGACTAGAAAAATTTGAATATTAGAATTTTGGTTTTTTTATATTTTTTTTCCAGAAATATAAAACCTGCTAATCCGAGTGCTTATAACAGGATAGCAATAGCGCTTAATCTTGGATGTAGATAGTAACATTGGTAATGAAGAAAAAAACAGTGGCATATGCACTTATATAGTAACACCACACCTTTATTCATATCAAAAAAGTTCCTTGTCTATTAATATGTACTATAAAAGCCTTATAAAATAACCTTAACTTATATATCTTCAAAAAACAACAACAACAAAAAAACAAAACAAAATCTCTTCTACCGACAATGAGTGCTCCACCGCCTTTGCCGCCGCCAAAGAAGGAAGAAGCGCCACCGCCGCCGCCACCATCATCTGCTCCAGCGCCAGCTCCTCCACCTGCTGCTGTTGCTACTGCACCGCCTACTACAGCTCCTCCACCGCCACCACCATCGGATCCAGCTCCTCCAACAGCTCGTGCATTGAGTGATGTGTCTTCAAAGAAAAAGAAGGTGAAAGCCAAATCTGCTGCAGGAGGAGAAGGTTCTTTGGCACCGTCACCTTCTCCAAGTGGTGCCAGTAGCATTGCTGGTCTTCGACAAGTTGAGGTTCAAAGCTTCAATGATGTTCGCCCAGCACTGCAGAAATGGCTTGGTGGTCAGGATAAGCTGTTTGGAATGATTGAGAAGAGTTCGGGTCTTGAACGGGAAAAGGTGAGAGTAAAAAATTAAAAAAATATTTTTTCTTATTTTTTTTAGATTTTCTACGGCATTTGTGGTGTTCTTTCGCTTTGGCTGATTGCTGGTCCCGGTGGCGGATTCATTTGTAACTTTATTGGTGTTGCCTATCCTGTCTATGCTTCAATTCTGGCTTTGCGTTCTGGAGCAAAAGGTTTTTTAATTTTTTAAAGAATTATCTAAAAATTAAATGCAGAGGATGACACACAATGGCTCGTCTACTGGACAACTTATGGGACATTCTCTTTGGTTGATGCATTTGCCGATCGGATTAGTGCCTACTTTCCGCTGTATTGGCTTCTCAAAGCAATCTTTCTTCTCTACTTGGAACTGCCACAAACGCTTGGAGCGCATAATATCTACGTAAAGTACTTGGATCCGATGTTCGACAAGTTGGCGAAGTGAGCAAATTTTATTTAAATGAAATTTAATCCAAATTTTTTTTAATTTTTAGGCGTGCGGCGGCCCTGTAGAAGAATTGGGTGCATTGAAACAAATGAAGGAGTAGAAGATAATAAATAAATAAAAAATATTTTTTGTAGGAAAATTCCTTTCATTATATATATTGTAAATTCCCCTCTTTTTGTCGTGTATTGTATTATGTTAATTGATGTATTGAAAATATTGTTTGTATATCATTTAATTTGTGTGTAAGTTTTGTAAAATATTTACGGTTTAACTTTATTCCTTTAGGATTTGTAGTTCGGTCTTAAACTGCGCAAGACTCCATAGGCCTTTATTTGAAAGATTTGCCATTAGAGTCTAAAGTGTGTTTTGAAATGATGCTTTCATTTTTAAATTTTTATTTTTCATTAAAAAGTAACTAATTGTATTAATTTCTGTATTTTAAGATTAATAAATGACAACTTCACTTTACAATTTTAAGAAGATTACAGTTGTTCCAACATCTGTAGTTTGTTTTAATATTATTTGATTTATATATATGTACATTTAGAATTTGAAAGATGTTGTTCTTTCTAAAACTCAAAGAAAAACTCCAACTGTTGTTCGTAAGAATTGGCAAATTAGTCGAATCCGAGCTTTTTATGCAAGAAAAGTTAAATTTCTTCAACAAACACTTCATGACAAATTAACTACAATTTTGACTGAATTTCCTAAAATGGAAGATGTTCATCCATTTTATGCTGATTTGATGAATATTCTTTATGATCGAGATCATTACAAAATTGCTTTGGGTCAAATGAACACAGCAAGGCATTTAATTGATGGAGTTGCTCGGGAATATGTTAGATTATTAAAGTATGCTGATTCACTATATCGATGTAAAACTCTCAAACGAGCTGCACTTGGGCGTATGGTTAAGATTCTAATAAGGCAAAAGTCCAGTTTTGAATATTTGGAACAAGTTCGTCAACATTTAAGTCGATTGCCAAGCATTGATCCTAATACACGGTTTCTAATTTAGTTATCAATTTATAAAATATTTTTTATTTACCAAATTTTTCTTTTCTGTGCTTCCTTTTTTTAAAAATATTGTATAGAGATAAGGATGTTTTCTTTTTTAATTGCTTTATTAGGCAATCTTCACCAATCTGGGCGCCACCCCAAATAATCGCACCGGGATAGTAAAAACGTGTTTTTAGGGGTTATCGAGGTCGCTGATTACGAATATGATCTTATCACTAAACCTTATCATTTTATCACTAATTTTAAAAATCACAGATTTTATCATGGATATTTCCCAAATTACTCAAGTTATTAATAATAAAGAATCTGCTATTCAATATTTACAACAACATAACATTTTACGGTCTGTACCACCAATATGCCCATCATGTAATCAGCAAATGAGCGAAAATGATTTTAAAAATTAGTGATAAGAAAAAACTGATATCAGATTCGTAATCAGCGACCTCGATAACCCCTAAAAACACGTTTTTACTATCCAGGTGCGATTATTTGGGGTGGCGCCCAGATTGGTGAAGATTGCCCTTTATTAAAGCTTTTTAGATTTAATTTCAGTCAACATTTCTTTTAAATCGAGTTCGAGGACTTAAACCTATTGTAAAAGTTTACTATATTTTTCAGAACTTTAATTCTTTGTGGTTTTCCTAACGTTGGCAAATCTTCATTTATTAATAAAGTCACTCGTGCTGATGTTGAAGTCCAGCCATATGCATTCACCACTAAGTCATTATATGTTGGCCATATGGATTATCGTTATTTACGTTGGCAGGTATTTTTTTAGGTACTTGTCGGTTATCCTAAGGACTTTTTGGGTAAAGTTTTAGCTGACCAATTTATATATAAACAACTATGTAGAATAAAAAATCAATCAAATGCCTAATATTTCCCCAAATAAAGGGTACTTACGTATTATCCCTACGCACTTTTGCGGACAAAGTTTTTGCGGACAAATTTATATAAAACAATTACAAAAAATCAATCCAATGCCCAATATTTTCCCCAAGCAAGTATAATTTCTTCAAAAACGTTCACAAATGAAAGTTTCGTATTGCTTACCAGTTGCCCTGCGAACACCTTGTTGTTGACGACATCTCCTACATTCCCAAACTGGACGTTGTTTGTGATAAAGTTTCATTTCATGTCCATCGCGACAAACTCTAGTTTTGTGTAGAAGACCACGATCTTGTAAGAATTCGATGGCATCTTTTTCAGTTGTTGGCAAATCCCAAATTTTCATTATAAAAAAATAGCTAATAAACTGTAACAGAAATGGTAAAATAACATTTATTCTTAACTTTCATATTTATTATCCATCAAATTTAATTTTGAATTTGAGTGACAACTATATTTGAAGGAAGGAGGAAAATAAATAAATTTGTCCGCAAAAACTTTGTCCGCAAAAGTGCGTAGGGATAATACGTAAGTACCAAATAAAGTAATATTTCTTAAAAAAAACTTCTCCATCGCCAGCATTTTCCTCCACATAAACTCTGGAAAATATCTATCCAAGCGAGGAGTTTCTGTAAAAGGAATAGGAGGGAAGAGGGGAGAAACATTGTGATATGACCGCTAAAACTTGTCCGCAAAAAGTCCTGGGGATAACCGACAAGTGCCGTTTTTATCTTTCTAATAGTTTACATTTTTTAAATTGGTTTTTATTTCATTTTAGGTAATTGATACACCCGGAATTTTGGACCATCCGCTCGAGCAGAGGAACACAATCGAAATGCAAGCAGTTACAGCACTTGGCCATCTAAAAGCTTCAATTCTCTATATGATGGATATTAGTGAACTTTGTGATCATTCAATTGAGCAGCAGGTTAAGCTATTCGAAAATATTCAGCCACTATTCGCTAATAAACCGGTTTTTATTGGTATTAATAAAATTGATGTTCTCCGCCGAAAAGATTTACCAGCCGAAACAAATTCACTTTTGTGCAAGTTTGAGAACGACAACATTCCAGTCATTGAATTGAGTACATTGACTGAAGAGGGTGTTATTGAATTACGAGATAAAGTTTATTTATATTACAAAATTAAATTTTAATGGTTATACCTTTTAGGCGTGTGATGCCTTATTAGCTCAGCGAATTGAAAAAAAACTTCAATTCAAAGGTAAAGAAATCAGTGGAGATGGTGGACATGTACTCGGTCGTTTATTTGTTGCTTACCCTGAACCTCGGGATGACAAAATCCGTGCTCCATTCATTCCTGAAGGGGTTCTGAAAAAGCGAGCTGCAATGGATTTGACGGATGATGTAATTAAGGAAGAAAAGCCTAAACGAAAATTGGAGCGTGAACTGGAGATAGAGCAGGGAAGAGATTACAAATTAGATTTGAAGAAGCATTATCTCTTGAAAAATGAAGAAGAAAAATATGACAAAATTCCTGAAATTTGGGAAGGCCATAACATTGCTGATTTTATTGATCCACAAATTGTCGAGGTTTGATTTAATTTAAAAAACATATTAAATTCAAGATAACTCTAAAGTCAGTTTAGATCTAAAGGGATTCCAAATAGTCTAGATTTCATAATGTCGATAACCCTATCCGTTCAAGTCCTTTAATTTTTAATTATTCTTTCTAGAAACTTAAAAAACTGTTAGAAGAAGAAAAACGCCGTGAACAGGCTGGATTTTATGATGCAGATATGGATGAAGATGATGATGAAACAAAACGTTTACTTTCCTTGGCTGAACAAATTACAGAAAAGGAAAAACTTCGTCGAATGGAATCTCAATTCAATAAAGGTACAAATCAACCAAAAATTCCACGAAAAGCAGGAAGAAAACGTGATAGAAGTATGTCTAGATTGGAAGAAGAATTGGGTGATTTGGGTGTTCATATTAATGCAAAACGAATGCGTAATTTGGAGACTGAACAGCAAAGAGAACATGTTGGTGGTATGAAAATCCGTGTTGGTCGATCTCCATCTGTTCCTGTTCCTGAAAGAATTCCAAGAGATGTTAAAGGACTTCCAGATAGAAAGGTTGGAGTTTTTTTTATTTACATTATGTTAATATAATATCTGTTGTTAAGATCCGAATTAAAGCAAGGAAGTTGGCAAGAGGAGGACTTCGTAAACTTGGTAGAGAAGCAAGAAAAGGGGAAGCAGACCGCCATGTTTTTGATCTTAAACCGAAACATTTGTTCAGTGGAAAAAGAAGTACTGGAAAAACAGACAGACGCTAATTTTAGTTTTATTGTTAAGAGTACCATTTTATTTTTTGATTTGTTAAATAAAATTTTATTAAATTTGTATTTAAATATTTTTTGAGCTATGTTAATTTAGGTCATTTTATTTTTAAATATTTCATTTATGTACATATAATTATTTTCGAAGATGAAGTTAAGGTGTTCTAGCACTAAAAATAAGACAAAGGATTCATTAACAAAAATACATCATAGATTACAAAAGAAGTCTTCGAGAAATGCCTCCAATGATTTATCAGGAAAATTATTGAAGGATCCTAATGAGATACAAAAGCCATCAAACAAAGATGTTAGCTCTTCTGTCGTCTCGGCAACTAAAAAGCGAAAAAGGCCATGGAGACAAGTAGTTCGCCATAGAGCGAAACAAGAACGCTTAATTACAGATGTTCCAGAAATTTTTGCTTGTGATAATTTGGAACAAGAAGGTTTGGATAATTTTTTGATTACATGATTGACGTTTTTGGGCAATTTTTGGTTAGTATTTTAAGATGTATTTGCGGACGCCAAAATTAAATGTGATTCCCAACACCTAATTAGAGTCAGTTTTATGAGTTAATCTCTTTCTTATTTAGCAGATTCTTCTGGAGTAAATTCTCAACCAGAAGAGGAGCCACAATTATTAAAAAAGAAAAAAATAAGCCGTAAAAAGCGTATCAAAAACAAGAACAAAATTCTTATTAAATGTGACGACACAAATAGTGTCGAACAAGACAATAAAGAAGATAAGAAATTTTCAAAAAGTGCGGATGCCCGGTTAGATGCTGCTAGATTTAGATATGTCAATGAACAGCTTTATACACATCCTTCCACCAGCGCTGTTCAACTTTTTAAAGAAGATCCAAAGGCATTTGAAGCTTACCATCGAGGCTATAAACAACAAGTATGATATTTGAATTGTATATTTTTAATATAAATTTTAAAAATTCAGATCAAGAAATGGCCTTTTAAGCCATTAAATGCAATCCTTCTCGATCTTTCCTCACTTCCTCACGGTAGTGTTATTGCTGATTTGGGGTGTGGTGAGGCAGAATTAGCAAAAATCTTAGGCTCAAATTACAAAGTACATTCTTTTGATCTTGTTTCAATGAATGAAAGAGTTGTTGTTGCTGATATGGCTAAACTGCCTTTGCCGAGAGAATCAGTAGATGTCTGCGTGTATTGTCTTTCACTAATGGGTAAAAATTTAGCTCATTTCTTTCGTGAGGCACACAGAGTTTTAAAAATGAGGTGAAAAACGTTTAATTGGTTTATCAAATATTATTTTAGCGGAAAGATTAAAATTGTCGAAGTTAGTAGTCGCTTTCGAAATATCAAAAGCTTTATTGAAGCACTTGGAAAAATGGGTTTCCAACTAAAGCGAAAGGTGATCTTTCAAAAATTTCATATTAATATCAAGAATATTTTCAGAAGGAACTCGATGGCGGCTACTTTACTACATTAACTCTGCAGAAGATTGGAAAATTTGTGAATAAAAGACCGCTCGGTCTTCAATTGGATCCTTGTCTTTATAAGAAACGATAAATAGATGGAAAGTAAAATATGTTATTAATTGTTTTTAATCATTTATTTTATGTATTGTTTTTTATTTTAATGTCGATCATCTTGACAGAATGTTAATAAAAAAAATTCAAAAAGTTCAGACGCTAAGATCGTTTTTCCTTTTGTTAAACAAATTTCTTACTGATACAGTGAAAAATTACAAAATTAAGGAAAACTTTCATTATTTTTTACAACACACAAAACAAAAGTAATCCAAAAACCAAAGTATTTTTGCCTTTTTAAGGCGTCCAAAAATTGCACAAGGCACTGCTTTCGCAGGCCAAGGCGGGCAATTGGTATAAGTTTTCAATCAGCAATAACAGCTCCTCGGCTAGGCCTCATTGGACGCTGTACTGCCCGAGCGCAAGGCTAGTGAGCCTGTCTTGTGACAATTAAACAATAAATTGATACTACATTTTTTAGACGTGTTGTAATTATTCAAAGTTATAAAGAAAATTCTACACTCTTTCTCTTATGACTTTCTCTGTGCGTACTTCTAATTGCATAAATTTATTTCACTATAGTATTGTATTTTTCTATCTCTGCCTTCTTTAGCGCAATGCTCCATTGCGAAAAGGAATTCTGGTCCAAACGACATTTAGGCCAAGACATTTTGTCCAATAGACATGTCTCTCTACTTGACTGTCTTGACCAATACATATTCATTTCGGTTAATGATAATTAAATCTATATAATATGTACATACTTATCAAATTTTTCTTTTTACTTATGATAGTTACATATAACAAATTCTTTTTAAATTTATTTAAGAATATAATATAAATGGATATTGATGATGAAGAAGCAGTTTGGGATGTTGTTCGTGACAGGATTAATATTGATGTAGAATCTGGCGAATTTACAGCTGTGAATAAGGCATATTAAATTAATTTTATTTTTATAATTTCATTATTTAGACACAACCCACAAACTTTTCTCCTACAGCTTCTACTTCTTTCAACACTTTGAATTTTGATGATCAAGAAGGATCCTCGTCATTACAAAAGTCTTTTAAACGAGGGCGTCAGATTGGTAGAAAACAAGTTGGCGTGAATTCGTAATTTATACAATTTTTTGATAGAATCTTTTTGAAAATATTTAGAACATTGGAAAGCTTGTTGGGTCAAGCTAATCTTGAACATTGCCGTGGTCGAACAAAACAAGCAATGACTTATCTTTTTGAGGTTAAATTTATTTAATTTAACTTTTTTTATTAATTTAGGCAATACGTCTAGCTCCATATCATGTTCAAACATACAAAGAAATTTCTGATATTTTTTCTGAACAAAATCAACCAGAAAAAAGCTTTGAATTCAAACTTCTAGCAGCTTTATTGACAGACAAAACAACAGCTGTAGAATGGGATGATATTGCAGAATTATCTCGTTCATTTAATAGGCTTGAATTAGCCGTGGCTTGTTTAGCTAAAGGTTTGAATATTATTTTAGGCTTTTATTTAAATTAAAAGATTATTAATAAATAAAATTAACAGAGTTCCTTGCAAACATTATTATTTTAAATATTTGTACATTTTTAGCAATTAGAAAAGATCCAGGGAATTGGCTTTATTATGAAAAACGAATTCAAATTCTTGATTCAATTGGTGATATTGAATTGGCAATGAAAACAAGATTACAAGCAGCACAATCAATTAATTGTCAAAGTTCTCAAATTAATTTTGCTTGGATTGATAATCTTATTAAAACGGTTAAAAATATTTGATAATTTATTATTTTTAAATTTTTTAGGCTGCAGACTATTTTTGCACTTTAAAAGATGAGGAAAAAGCAACAGAAGCATTAGAAACTTTTATTCTTCGAAGTCGTGAATTTGGTCGTTCTATTGATTTTGAACATTTAGCTTTATTAGGGTTTTTTAAATTTTGTAAATTATTTTTAAATATAACTTTAGAATGTGGATGAGTAATGAACGTTTTGAGGATTCTGCAAAATCTATACTTGCACTTCATCAAAATTTAATTCAAGCTATTGGTGATGATAATTCTCCTGCAATTGAGGTGGATTGTTTAAATAGTCTCTATTTTATTTATTTTTTGAGTATTTATGTTTAAATCTTAAATTTTTATTCAACTATAAAAATAATTTATTTTTTTTAGATAAAAATAACAAATGCTGGTTATAGACTTGATCCATTTCCTCCTGTTGCAAATATTCATTGGCGTATAGATCCTGCGTTATCAAATATATTTATTGCTCATTTAATTATTTGTTTCATTCATTTAAATCTTTTCAATTTTAATTCTGATTTAATTGATTTACTTTTGGAAAGGCCAATCGGACAAAATGAAGATAATGTTTATTTGGAAATTGCAAGATCCTTAAATTCTGTTGACCAAGTTGGAATGGCTGTTGAATTTATTGATAAACTTTGGAATAAAAAACCTGAATTTAAAGAGAATGCCGATGCTTGGTTTCTTTTTGGATATTTTCAACAGGTTTTTTTATATAACATTTTTTATAATTTTGATATCAATTATGCTTTTATCTTAAGAGTTTTGAATTTTTGATTAAAAATTAGATAATCAGACATATTTTTATAAAATAAATTTTTTTGTATTTTTGAGTATTTCTTTGTTCCTATAATATTCATTTTTTTAAATTTAGTTGCTTGATAATTTTGAGGATGCAAAAAATGCCTATGAAAATGTTATTAATCTTCAACCGGGACACATTGATGCGTGTATAAATTTATCAACAATTCTTCAAAAAATGGGACTAAGTGATCTGGCATTGGAAACATTGAAAGATTTAAATTTGGATTCTTGCTCACAACTTCCTGTATTAATTTTATTTAAACAAAAATTATGGTTGTGATAGAGACTTTTATTTTTAATAATAATAATATTTTTCAAATTTGAACTTTAACCTCAAAAATTTCAGAATTAAAGCTGTTTTTAACAAAAATAAACGAAATTTTTTTTAATTATTTAAATTTAAAAATTTTTAGGAGGAACGTTTATTAGTTAAACAAGCAGAAGTTCTTCTAGATCAAAAGAAAACACTTCAATATATTACTACTCTTAGACTTTTGCTTGTTCCACATTTTTATGATGTACATTTATCTGGTGATGAATTAATGCGTAAAGGAAAAAGAAAAAATGGTATTAGATTTTAATTTCATCAAAAAATGTTTTTTTGTTTTAGTTAAAATATTACATATGAGTTTAACTAGATGTGCAATGGAAACTGTTAGAGGTAGCCCTTTGGAACGTATAGTGAAAAGATTGGGTGCAATTGCTGTTACAAATCATAGACCAATGGATAATTTAAGACCTAATGAAGTAAAAAAATTATTTAAAAAATATATTTATTTATTTTAGTTACACGACTACGCATTTAAACTTGCAGAAACTTTATATCTTGTTGGTGAATATGAAGAAATGCTTTGTGTTGTTTGTTATGCTTTTGTTCAACCAAAAATTGCTAGTTTAAAGTATATCTTTAATTAAATATAAATAAATAATTTTTTTTAAACATTTTTAGTTCAAAAATATTTACTTCTCTATTATTTTTTGCAAGCATAAAAGCAAAAGAGTATGGACTTGCATTTGATTTTTTGCGTTTTTATCTGACATTTACTTTAGTATAAAATTTTTTATAATTATTAAAAAAATTCTTTTTAAAGCCGAAAATCACAAAAGGCCGTGAATTAACTGAATCTGCTTCTGCACAAGCATTACTTTTACAAACTCAGCTTCCTACTGAAAATTTGAATTATGTTTATGCCACAATGAATTTTATTCTTTGTCAGCATCAAAGTAGGATTTTTAAGTTTTTTTAATAATTATATTTTATAGGTGTAAATTATCACCGTTTCATTATGAGACAGTTAGTTAAGTTACCAGAGTGTGATTCTTTACATGTTATTTCTGGAAATAATTCAATGGTTACAGGATCTTATAGACATGCTCTTGGTTTATTTTATTATTATTATTTTTGAAAATATTTTTTAAAGGTGAATATTTTATGGTTTGGTTAAGAAACCAGGACAACCCATTATTAGCTTTTTTGATTTCTCTTACTTTTGCACACATTTCCTGTAAGAAGGATATTTCTTCTCGTCATGTTGTTGGACTTAGGGTAATTTTTATTTGAAAAATATTAAAAAAAATAGAAAGTTTTATAAAAATCTTTTAATTCAAGGGAGTCTTAATTTTAAACTTTGAAAAATCCATTAATATTTTATTTTTATTATTTTAAAAAAAATTTTAGGCTCTAGCATTTATGGGCAAATATTCAAACCTTCGTTCACCTTTTCTTTCTCAAGAAGTTGAATATAATATGGGACGACTTTTTCATCAAATGGGTATTTTATCAAATGCAATTTGTTGTTATGAAAGAGTACTTTATGAATGTCCAACTCCGATGATTTGGACAGAAAGCCCAAAAGGAGAAAGAAAAGCAGAATTGGCTATTAAGTATAAATTTATTAATAAAATTAATTTAAAAATATTTTTAAGGTATGATTTAAAACGGCAAACAGCTTACAACCTCTCGCTTATTTATGAATCAAGTGGTAATCGTTTGATGGCAAGACACATTCTTGAAGAATTTTGCACAATTTAATTATCTTTTTTTATCAGTTAAAATACTAGCTTTTCTAT
This sequence comes from Meloidogyne chitwoodi, assembly GCA_015183035.1. Lineage (NCBI taxonomy): Eukaryota > Metazoa > Nematoda > Chromadorea > Rhabditida > Meloidogynidae > Meloidogyne > Meloidogyne chitwoodi. The sequence goes on from JACZZP010000016.1 coordinate 1,239,901, forward strand.
TTTTGCAATTTTTTTCTAAGTTATAAATCTGCTAATTGTTCTTTATATGATGCAAAAGAATAATCTCTTTTAACATTTTTGGAATTTCGACAATATCGGCAGTCCACCGCTGACGATCAACACTCTAACGATTAACCCCCTTGAAGATAGTCTGAGGATCAGTTTACGAAAATAATAAAAAATACAATTGTGGCTTATCAGTTACTACTCTAATTGTATTTGTAAAATCAAAGATAGCATCACAAAGTTACTCATCTCAATAATTACTCCAAAAGTCCTTATGTTGACCTACCAAAATTGAAATATTGTGAATAAATAGGTGGCAGCTATCTTCAACCCTTTCTGTAAAATGCCTGTGTTTTCAAATATTTTAAAAAAGCTCTATATTTATATATCTACATACTGTACTATTTCTATGTATATCTAATAATATTTTTTTAATTATTCTAATAATTATTATATATTGGTTTACGATCATATACCACACAGAATGGACACATATAAATATATGTTTAACTTTTTGTGTTAGGTTTAAATTAGAAAAAACAAACCTTTTTTAGTTTTCTTTTCTTCCTTTTTTACTTTTTCTACTAAATAGTTAGGAATCGGTTGTCAATATTTTCTGGCAAAAATACTTAGTGTGTTCTATCCCCTTCTCTATATATAATTTCCATTTAATTAAATAACACAAAAATAAATAAATATAATTATAATAAATATAATATAAATTCTTTTACTTGTTTTCATTTCATTTTACCGATTATTCAATTTGATTAGAATATTTTTTAAACTATTTTCACACTTTTTTGCCTATTAGTTTAAGAGAAAATCTATTTTTAATTTTTTCCCTTTTTTACCCTTTAGTTTTCTCTATTCTTTCGTTCCTTTTATTTTTTTTGTTTTTCACAATGTTTTTTTCCGACAAAATGGACAGGCTAACTATTAAAAAAGTAGATCGTCCACTGATTCAATCACTATTAAAATAAATAAATAAATAAAAAAAGGGAAATGTAAAAAAAGGAGGAAGATCGTGAAAAAGCAAAAAATAGGCTTAATGTAAATTGTTTAGAGTAATTGTTAATATATTATTTATTTTTTTATTTCATTTATATTTATCAAAATATTTCCTAGCTTTGGCCAAAGTATTTATTAAGGGGCGTGTCAGAGATCAACTTATATTGCAGCTGTGGTTTGTAAAAAAGAGTAAAAAGGAATAAATAAAATATATTTTTATTATTTTAAACTTTTATTTTTTAAAACAAATTAATTTAATTAAAATTAATTTTTGTTTACAAATTATCTTTTTATATACAATTAAATTGTATATTTTTTTTTATTAAATTTAAGAATTTTTAAATTTACCTAAATAAATATTTAATTTATTTTAACTTTATATATTTTTAATTATATCTTTTTTTTTTAAAGTTTATAAATAATTTTAATTTTCCTAAAACAAAGATATTTCCTAAATAATTTACAATTTATTTTTAATTAATTAAAATTAAATATAAAACAATTTATTGTCGGTTATTTTCTTTTAATTATTATTTATTATCATTATTTTCATTAATAAACACAGATGTTTTATTTATTTATTAATTCTTTAAATATATTTAATGCCAAAAACTCTTTAATTTTTTTTACTTTTTTGATTTTCCGCATTTTCTTTATATAAAATAAATAAATATATTTATTTATATAACTTTATCAGTGCCAATTTATTTTATTTTATTTTTTCTCAGAGTATAAATTTTTTTATTTTTAATCAGAACAGAAGCAAAATATAAATAAATAAAATAAAGCAATAAAAAATAGCAACTACTATTCCCGCAAATAAATAAATAAAATTATTTAAATTGTATAATTAATTAAATTATAAAAATATTTTTTTAGAATACTGTAAAGGTTAAATTAATTTTATAAAAATAAAAGGTTTTTTATTTTTTATTTTTTGAATTAATATTCCTATTTTTCTTTTATTTATTTTTAAATAAATATATATTTTATTTTTCAGTTTTATTTAATTTTAACTAAAAATGAATGATTTATTATTATTTTTTATTTTAATAAAATCTATTTTTTTCATTATTTTATATTTAACTTCTGGCGTTGAATTTGCTTCTGTTCCTTTTAAAGAAAATAAATATTTAAATAATAATGAATGCAATAATAATGGAGTTTGTTTTTTATTTAATTAAATAAAAATAATAATTTATTTTTAATTTATAAAAATAATTAAATTTTAATTAATTAATTTTTTAGATTTATAATTATTTTTGGAAATTAACTAAAAATGGAAAAGATGTTAATATTTCATATATTTTTGGTTAATTTATTTATTTTTAAATTAATTAATTATATTTAAGGTATATTAAAATTTATAACAATTGATGAAATTAATAATTCTTTACCAAAAGAATTATGGAAAGAATTAAATAATTCTGATATTATTTTATTAGAAGCTAATTATAATGCTAAGAAAAAAGATTGGATTGAATGTTTTAATAAATTAAAAGGAGAACATAATATTACTAAAAAAATTGAAGAAAGATTACAGAATTGTAATATTTTAATTTTAAAATATTATTTATTCTAATTATAAGGACATTAATTAATTAATTAATTTAGATTATAATAATTATCAACGTTTTGGTCTTTTAAAATATTTTAATTGGAAAGATCTTCCTTCACAATGGATATTTCAAGGAATTATTAATTTGAGAGCAGAATTAGTAATTAATTAATTAATTAATTAATTAATATTTTAGGAAAAAAGAATAAAAAATATTAATGAACAAAGTTTATTATTTACAAAAGAAATTGAACAAAAAGGAATTCAAAATTCAAAAAAAATATTTTATTTAAATAATTTAACAGATAATTTTTGTAATAATTTTCCTTTATTAGCAAATAATCAAAAATTGGTAAAAAATAAATAATTAAAATTTATTTTTATTTTTTATTTATTTTTAAAGATGGAATTTGCTTTAGATAAATTATTAAATGAAATTGAAGAAATTATTAAAAAACAAAAAATTATTGGATCTTGGCAAAGAGCTATTAATAAATATAAATGTGGAAATTTTCAAATAACAGATGATTTAATTGGAGAAGAAAATATTTTAAAAGAATATTTTGATCAAGTAGATTTGGATAATTTTAGAAAGGTTATTTTTTGTGATTTATTTAATTATTTAATTAATTAGTTAAATTATAGACAATTAATTTGTTAAACAAAGATCTTAATATACATCGTGAAATAATTGCTAAAAAAATAATTAAAAATATGGAAAAAAATCCAGAAAAGAAATTATTTTTTTTTGTTGATGCAGGTAATTTAAAATAATTATTTAAAATAATTATTTATTTAAGGTCATTTGGTAGGAGAAAATAATTTAATTAATATTTTGGCTGAAAAAGGATATATTTTAAAACAATATAATCCTTCAAAAGAAATTACTAAAAAAGAATATTTAACAACAATTAATTATTTAAATAATAATAATAAAGTTACTTCAATAAATTCTGAAAATAGAAATATTAGAGAAGAAAAAAATATAAAAAAAGAAGAAGAAAATGAAACTTTTTTTGAATTAAAAATTAATAAAACAAATAATAATAAATTAAAAATAATTAATAATATTAATTTAACAACAACAACAACAACAACAACAATAAATAATAATAATATTATTATTTTAGAAAATAATAAAACAACAAAAGTATTTAATAATAATAAAACAATTATTATTAATAATAATAATTCAAACAAAAAATAGTTTAGTAATTTTAATTAATTATTTTATTTTTAATTATATTCAGTAAATATTATTTAAAGGATATATAGATTAATATATAAAAAAAATTAAAAAAATATATATAGTTAATATATATTAGCATTTTAATAAAATAATAATATTTCATAAACTTTAATTTATTTTTAATTAATTAATTTATTTTTCAGTTCATCATTTTGGACAGCATTAATTATTTTTATTATATCAAATTTATTAATTATTATTTTTGTTTGTTGGATTATTTTTAATAATAATTGTTTTACTTCAAATCGTTTTAAACCTCCAAATATTTCTGGTATTTGTAGTAATGATGAAAATAATGGATATAAAATAACAGCAGTTAATTATAAATTAAATGATGATAATTTAGTTAAATTTAAAATTAAAGTAAATTTTAATTTAATTATTTTAAGAAAATAAAAGAAAAACAACAAATATGGATAACATCTTCTCCTTCTTCTCAAAAAATAAATAATAATAATATATTTTCATTAAATAATACAACACCACCTAAATCATCTAATAAATCTTTTTCTGAATCAACTGAAACAATTGAAACAAGTTTTAATGAAGAAAATAAAAATAATGATAAAATTGAAATTGCTAATAATAAAAATGAATTTTTGGTATTTTTTAAATTAAATTAATAATTATTATTATTTTTTAAGACAAAACAATTATTAGAAGAAGAAGAAGAAGGAGAACAACAACAACAATATCTTTCTACTAGTTCATTAACATTTTCTTCTCAAATTCCAAAAACACAATTAAATCAAACAAATAAAATTAAAGTAATTTAATTTAAATTAATTTAAATAATTTTAAATATTTTTTAGAATATTTCTTCAGAAAAACATCCAAATTATAATAAATCTCTTCAAACAATTAAAGAATCAAAAAGAGAAGCACCACCTCCACCAATTCCTTCAAATATTCCTTCATTTAATAATAATAATATTAAAAATAAAAAAGATAATAATTTGGTAAATATTAATTAATTAATTAATTTTAAAATTAAATTTAGGAAAATGATTCATCAGATAATAATTTATATGCAAAAATTAATAAACAAAAAAATGAAGAAATAATTACTCCTAAAGAAGAAGAAGAAAAAGAAATTAATAAAAATAATAATTTAATTTTAAATGAATATAATGGAATTAATTATTCATTAAATAATGAATATCAGGTAACTAATTAATTAAATTTATTTATTTATTTTTAAATAAAAAGCAATTAAATGAAGACAATAATCAAAATAATAATTCTTCTTTAATTTCCTCTACAGAAGAGAAAAATATTTCAGATGAGAAATTAAATGAAAATAATAATAAAATTGAATAAATATTTTTTTTAATTATTTTTTTTAAATATTAAATTCTCTCTTTTTTATTTATTAAACTCATATTTAAAAAAAAATTAAAAAAATATTAAAAGAGAGAGATTTTAATTTAATTATTTAATTAATTTAATATTAAATAACCAAACCTCATAATATATATTTATTTATTTTTTTAAATTATTTAATATTAATATATCACATTTAAAATATATCACAATATAATCTTTTCTTCTTTCTTTTTTTTTTAAATATCCTTTAATTTTATTTATTTAATATTTATTTTTTTTAATTAAATATATGGCTAATTTTGTTAAAATAAAATAATATTTTTTTAATTTTCTAATATTCTTTCTTCATTATTATTTTCTTCTTTTACTAAAAAATATTGTTTTTCTTCATTTGTTGGAATTACTACTAAACTATTAAATGAATCTTGTGAAGTAGAAGGTTTAGGAAATATAGCTCTAGCAACTACTCCAGCTGGAGGACCATTAATCCAATTTAAACGTTTAATTAAATGAATAGGTGTTGTAGTTAATTGTTTTTGTTGACAAATTGAAGAATCTTTAATTTAAAAGTTTGAAATGAATATTAATTTTTAATTTAATATTCTGAGAGTAAATCAAAAATATATAACTAATTTTATTTTAAAAATTAAATTAAAATAATTTACTTCTTTTTTGTTGTCTTTCAATTGTTTTAATATATCCATTTCTTGAAATTATTTGTCTTTGACTAGAATCAACAAAAGCACATAATGCCCCATTTTTCATTTCTCTTAAAGTACAATTAAATGTTCTAATTAAAGCTTTTTGTTTTTGATTATTTGGAGGTGTTGTTGTTGTTATTTTTGATGTTATTAATTTTGTATTTTTATTTTCTGAAGGAGAAGAGAATTGATGCCAACTAAAATTAATTTATTTATTTTTAAAAAATAAATAAATCCAATTGATCAACAAAGTGTTGATCAATTGGGTTAACCTTTAAATTATTTAAACAAACATTTTTCTCTTCTTTTGTTGTTCTTCATTATTAATTGAAGAATTTAAAAAATAATTTCCATCATTTGTTCTGTCATCTATTTGTATTGAATGTGTTCTTATTGTTGTTGTTTCACTTAATGATATTATTAATTTTAAACGAATTATTTTCCATTGTTCAGCATTTAAATAAGAATTTATTTGGGCATATTGATAACCAATTTGACGACAAAAATCACGCCATTCAATAATATTATTTTCATCAGAATTTGGACGAGCAAGTGGAATTAATATTAATTCTTTAATTAAATAAATAAATAAAATAATATTATTTAATAAAAACCAATAATATTTCCAAGAAGATTAGTATATTGACGCAATTCAGTTTCATTAAGAAATGATTGAATGTTAATATTTGATTGATTTTTAATTTTATCAATATCTATTAAAGCATTTCTAATTGAAGAACAAGAATTACATAACTTTTAAAAAATAGATAAATAATTAAATTAATAAATTAAAAAATACACTAAAAAGTATATCAGAACATATTTCATCTCGTAATAATCTAAATTTATTTAATACTTGTTCTGCTGTTGTAGAATCTATAGGTGATGATCCTTTTAACCAATCAGGTCTAGAAGAGGCAGAAAGTGTTAAACTAGTAGCAAAACGTTTAACTTTTTTCTTTGTTAAATTAATTAATTAATTAATTTAAATTTATTACTTCTTTACATTCAGGCCATTTATAAAATATTAACCAATTAGTAGCTGAGTGTATAGCTAATAACATATTTGAAAAATCAGTTAAATATAAACTACTTATATACTAAATAAATAAATAATAATAATTAAAAATTAATTAAAAATAAAAATAACTTGTTCCATTTCTAATTCAGTTTGTTGACTACTTGTTTTACCTCCATAACCCATTATTTCCATTAATATTGTATTAAATAAATAAAGAGCTATTAAATAATTATATTTAAATATAAAATAATTTAATTTTATAAAAAAACACAATTAATTGTTGGTCTGTTATTTACTTTAGAGTTATTTCCAATAGAAATTAAAATAATTTTTAATATATTACAACTACTAATTTATTATTTTAATTTTTAATAAAGGATTAATTAAATATTTTTTTAAAGTAAAAATTAAAAAAAAAGACTTACTATTACAAATAATAAATTTAATTGAGAGTAACTTTAAAAATAAATTAATTAATTAAAAATAATAATAACTAAACTGTTAACATTAAATGAACATTTCTTCCTAAAGCTCTTTGTCTTTGTGGTATAATATTTTGATGTCCAATAGTTCTTTGGGCTGAAGCTATTTGCAATGTTCTGACTGTTAATATTGCTATTATAATTATTGGAGTTGGGGCACGAAATATTAAATCAGGAAGTAAATGAGAAAGAATTGCATAATATTGATTATTTACCTTTAAAATTAATTAAATAAATTAAATAAATAATTAATTAAATACTAATTCTCTTTGTACAATCATCGTTTTAACTTCAAATCCATTTGAACGAAATTCATAACTTTATTTAAAATATTTTATTAATTTATTTTACTTTAATTTACCAATCAATTAAAGTTCTTTCAAATGGAACAGCTAAAAAATTTAAAGCAAAAGCACCCAATACAATAAAAGAAAATATTAAACGTAAAGAGAATTGTCCTTTTCTAGTACGTTGTTCTAAAGGATTAGATACTGCTTTATGTCTTTCTATTGTTATTGCCAATACTTGCCATATCTTTTTTAATTTAATTAATTAATTATTAAATATATCTCTTACAGTTCCAGTAACACAAAAACTAGCAAATGGTTGAAATAAATAAAGTAAATAAGCAGTAATTCCAACAAAAGGTAAAATACCTACACAAATACAAATTATACCTTTTTAAAAAATAAAAAATAAAATAAAATTTAAATAAAAATAAAACCATAAGAGAAAAGACAACAACATAATAAGGCAATATCCCAAACACATAAAGCTGTTAAATGTTTGGCTAAACGACGAGAAAAATGAGTAGATTTACTATGAAGCTAATTAAAATAATTAAATTATTAATTTATTATAATATTATTTATTTAAAAATAAATAAATTACTTGATAAACAAATAAAGCATTTCCAATTAAACCAAAACTAACTAATAAACAAGTAATTAATCCATTTACAATAAATGAAAATCTTTCATATCTTTAAAAGTATTTAATTAATTAATTAATTAAATTAAAATATTTACGTTTCTAATTCAGTAAGCATTTTTTTAGCTTGGGGGTCATCATCTCCTAAACTTCGATAAAAAAGAAGTAAATCAAAACACCAAGCTATTATTAAAATAAATAAATAAATATATTAATTAATTAATTAATTAAATTTAAAAAACCTTCAACAGGAGGTTCTTCCATTAAAATTGAATTTAAATTATTATTATTATTTATTATTATTGTATTATTATTATTATTATTTAAATTAGTTATATTATTATTTAAAAATGTTAAAGGTTTAATTGTTGTTGTTGTTGAGGATGTTATTTTAATAAAAATATTTTCATTCATTTTTTAAAAATATAAATAAAATTAATTATTATTTTCAAGAAATTTTAAATGATTTTTTAATAATTTTATTTCTTTTTTTTTATTAAAATCTAAAAATATATTTTTAAAATATTTTATTAATAAATATTATTTAATTTTTAAATTTTATTCCAATAATATTTATTTATTAAAAAGAAAATAAATAATTAAAAAAGAAGAAAATAATGCAACTTTTTTTTAAATAAAATATTTAAATTTATTTATTATAAAAAAATTAAATAAAAATATTTTTTTATATTAAATCTTTAAAAAACAAAAAAAGAGAAAAAGTTTTATATAAAAACTAATTTAATTATTAAAAAATTATATTAATGGAAATGTCTCTTTTTTATTTTCTAAATAATATTTTTAGGTAAAAAGAAAGAAAGTTTATTTTATTTTGTCCTTTTTTTTAAAAAAAAGTTTATTTAAAGGTTTTTTATTTTTAAATAATAATTATTATAATAATAATACACAAAAATAAAAAGAATGAGAAAATTTCTTTTATTTTTTTGAGGGAAAGGATTAAATAAAACTAAGTTTTTAAAGGAAAAACAAATAATTTTAAAGAATTTAAAAGAGAGGAGAGGTGGGAAAAATATTTTTTTATTTTTTTTGAACGTTTAAGGAATGGAAAGAGAGAGAGACTGTTTGTTTGTTTCCGGTATTTCCCAATAAAAAGAAGCTCTTTTTTATTTTTTAAGTTTTTAGCTTTAGGGTTTGACTTAAAAAGAAATAACAAAATATTATTATAATTATTTTTTAAAGATAAAAAATATCAATAATTTAAAATTTAAAAATTGGTATAAATTGTCTTTATTTAATTATAAGAAAAAATAAAATAAAAAATGATTATTGGTCGCTTAAAATATTTTTTTATTATTATTAAAAATTATATAATTTAAAATAAAATAAATAAATAATATTTAAATATAAATTAATTTTTATTTAAAGTTTTAAAAAAGAGAAATATTAAAAAAAAGTCAATTGGATATATTTACAAATATTTATGTATAATCATATGACCAAATTTAGCTATTAACTAAGCTTTTTAATCTTTTACCTTTTTTTTTAAATTTAAATAAAAAAGAAAAAAAATTAATTAATTAGCATAAAAATGAGAAGAGAAAATAAAATATATTTATTAGAGGTTAAGTTGGGGAAATGTTTAAAATATTATTTTTATTTAATTAATTTTAAATATTTTAAGAGAATAAAATAATTAAATAATTTGTTAAAATATTAATTAATTAATTAATTATATTTTAATATTAATTAATTAATTAATTAATTAATTTTAAATATTTATTAAAATATCCCCCAACAAAATATTCTTCTTCTTCTTCTTTTTAAATAAAATAAATTATAGCAGCTGCTATATAATATTACATATAAATATAAATATTTATTTAATTTAAATATATTTATATCAAAGAATTATTTTTTACTCTTTCATTTAAATCTAATTTCCTCTTTTTTCTTAAAATAAAAGTAAAATATATTTTAAAGACTGACTGACATATTTAAATAAATAAATAAATAAATATTAAATTAAAATAAATATTATTTTAATTTAAGTAATAATTAATTTTTTAAAATAAAATAATCGTCTTCTTTTTTAATTTAAATATTTATTTAAAAATAGATAAATTATTTATATTTAATTAAAAATTAAATTATTTCTTTTATTTTAATTAATTATGCAAATATATTTTTAAAAATTGTTGTTTTTAATTAATCTTTTTTTCTTTAAAAATATTAAATATTTGCATAAATAAATTTAAGAAAGATTTTTTTATTAAAAAAAAATTAAAAATAATTTTTTGAATACAAATAAATAAATAAAATATTATTTTTTTAAATTAATTTTTAATCATTTAAATAAATATATTTGCGTGTATATAAAAATAATTAATTAATTATTAAAACATTTTAAAGATTTTCTTTTTTTTTAATTTAAAAATAAATTTAAATTAATTTAAAAATATATATTTAAATAATTTAAATATATTATTATTAAATATTAAATAATTATTTAAAAAAACAAATGAAATGATGTGAGAAAATTAGAAATTTAAGTAGTTAAAAGGAAAAGAAAAAAAATAAAAAATAAAAAAAAGTCATTTAATTTACTTTTTTTTAATAAATAAATAAATAAATATATTATTTACCGTCAATTTTAAATATTTCCGGTAAATATAAATTTAAAAAATATTTATTTATTTATTTAAAATTAATTTAAAAAATGTCAAATATAATTTTAATTTAAAAAAAAGAGGAGAGAAAAATTTAAAATTTTATTTCCAATTTTTAGAAAAAAAAAATATTAAATATATCTGTCTAGAAAATCTTTAAATATTTTTTCTTAAAATTAATTTTAAATAAGAAATAATTTAAAAATAATAAATAAAATGACATTTTCTTTAATTAAAAAAGAGTAAAAATTAATTTAAAAAATGTTTCTTCTAAAATTAAATAATTTAAAAATAATATTTAATTTACGTCATTTTTATTATTTTTTAAATTAAAATTATTGCAGAATTAATTTAAAAAGAAATATTAAAAAATTGTTAAAAATTAAAAAATATTTATTTTTTATAAAATGATTGGTTTCTTCTTTTTTTTAATAAAGTCTATTTAATAATAAAATATTTAAAAAATATAAATAAATAAATATATTTTTAATACAGTTTTGACTTAATCTCTTAGAAATATTATTATTATTTTGATTTATTTAAAAAAATAATTTTAAATCTTTTTTTTTTTTAATCCTTAAATAAATATTTTTAATTAAAATTATTTAATTAAAAATTAATTTATATAAATTATTTATATTTTTTAATTAAAGATATATTTTTAAAAAATAAAATAAAGAACAAAAACTTTTAATTAAAATTATTTTAAATTTATTTTTATTATATATAGGTATATTTGAGTTATTCACGGTAAGGTAATCCGCCGGTAATTCTCAGTAATTTTTCCCTGTTAATTTATTTGACTTTTCAATATGAGAAGGGAAAAAAGTTGATGGAAGAGAAGAAACATTAAAAAGAAAAGTTTATCCCTAACTAAATTGGTAAAACTGGCAGTTGTAGTATGGTTGAGTGGTTAGTGTGCTAGTCTATTACTTACTTTTGACGCAGGTTCGATTCCTATGTTATTTATAAAATAAATATTTGGTGGTATTGTGGCAATGATTTTGTTACGCATATTTTTTTCTTTCATTTTCTAACTTTTTAAAATTTATAAACATAAATAAGTTAATATTTTTCACTGTGGTGCCAAAAAGGATAAATTATATCAACTATACTGCAATAAATTTTAAAAATTTTTTTCTGCGGCGCTTAAAATCCCATCCAATGATTAAGCATGTCCTTGTAAAATTTTAATTGAAATTTTTCTCTGCGGAGAAAAATAATCTACTTCTCAAAAATATTGATATTTTTCATACATAAAAATAGCCTCTCTAAAATATATTTAAATATTATTTAAATTACCTTATTTATAAAAATTGATGAAAAAATTTTAATTCAAAATATTTAAAAACTTTGTAACCGGTTCTGGAACTGCAAAAATGCAATAACAAGTTCCGAAAGTGGAACCTGTTCCAATGGAAATTTTGGAACTTTTCCATCACTGCTTTTGAGTCCAGAAATGCAGAAATATTGACTTTCTTAAATCAATCACTTTTACTTATTAATTATAAATATTAAATTTACTTTTTACCCTTAAGCTACAATATTTTCTTTTTTTAAATGTAAAAAATTTTTTTACCGAAATTACCGTTACCGGAAAAAACATATGAATAACTCTAATATATTTAAAATATTATTATTTATAAATAAATAAATAAAAATATTGGTCAAAAATCAAATAAAAAATATTTTTTTGTTTTTACTCTTTTTTGCTTTTTTAATATAAATTAAAACACATAAATATAAATATAAAATATCAACAAAAACAAATAATATTAAATTTGTTTTTCTTTTCATTAAATATATTTTCCCCTTTCTTAATGCTTCAAAAATTAAATATAAATGTGAAACTTTTTTTATAAATAAATAAATATATTATTATTATTTAATATCCAAAAATAACTTTTTGTATTTTTTAAATAAAAAGAATAATAAATTAAATTAAAATATTATTTAATTTAATTAATATTAACCTATATATTAATTTTGAAATTAAATCAAAGATAATTAAAAGGAAATTAATTATTATAATTAGATTTAAATAAAAATATTTATTAAATTAAATTAAAAGAAAAATAAATTATTAAATTAAAAGTACTTAAAATAAAAATTAAAAAAATAAAAACTTTTTAAAAATAAAATATTTAATTAAATTTGGACAAAAAATAATTATTTGGCATTTATTATTTATTCAAATAAAAATAATTATCCCACCAAACAATAAAAAGATTTTTTTTTTAATTCTTTTTTATTTATTTATAGAGAAGAGAAGAAGAATATTTTCTTATAAAATAAATAAAATAAATAAATATATTTATTTTAATGTGAAATTAAATAAAAAAAAGTTAACTTAAATAAATAATTTATTTAAAAATAAAATAAATAAATAGAAGAATGGGAAGAAATTAAAAAAAAAATATTTTAATTTTTGGAAAAAGTTTTTAAAAATAAAAGAATTATTAAATTAATTAATTCTTTTTATTCTTTTTATAAAAAAAAAATATTTATTTATTTATTTAATAATAATGTGAGAAAAATAAAAGAAGAAATAATTTATTTAAATTATTTTAAAAATAAATTAATTATTTTTTATTTAATTTATTAAATTAATAAAATAAGAATAAATAGGTAATTTAATTTAATTTAAATATAGGTATTTATTTATTTTTGAAAATTTAATTTAAAAATATTTTAAATGTGTACTATTATTATTATTATTAAAATATTTTATTTATTTATTTGCGTGTTTTTAAGACATTTTACAAAAATATATTTATTTATTTATTATTTTTTATTTCCCAAAAAATAATTGGAGAAAAACAGGAAATAAAGGGATTTTTATTAAAAGAAATGTGAGATGATTTTATAAATAAAAATAAAAGTATTTTTTGTTAAAATTAAATAAATTATTATTTTTTTTAAATTAAATTAAATTAAAATACTTAATTTTATTTAAAAAATATTAAAATAAATTAATATATTTAATTAATTAATTAATTTTGTTATTTTCTTTAAAAATAAATTTTAACATATTTTTAATAAAATAATTAATTTAATTTATTTTAAATTGTGAAAAATAAATAATAATAAAATTTAAAAATTAATTTTTAGAAAAATATTTATTAAAGAAATTTGATCAATAAATAAAAATTAAATTTAAAAAAAGTTCATTTTGTAAAATATTTTTTAAAAAAAGAGAAAAATATATTTATTGTATATATTTGTAATTGGATATATTTATTTATTTATTTAAATCAAACATTTTTTTGTTTTATAATTTTTAAAAATAAATAAATATTTTTAAATCTAATTAAAAAATTAAAATTAAAGTTTTTTTAATTAAATTTATAAAAAAATACAATAAAAATAATTCTTTTTTTAATTTTTTTAGCAAAAATAGACAAAAAAATAATAAAAATAATTTTATTAAAAACTGTTTTGCATTTTATAATTATTAATTAATTTATTTAATTTAATAGAAGTATTTGATGATTTTCTTTTTGATAATAATATTATTTTATTATTATTATTATTATCTTCTTTATTATATTCATTGGATGTACTAAAATAAAATATTAATTAAATTAAATTAAAATTAAATAAATACCTTGGTCCTTCTTCTTTATTTTCTAAATTAATTTCTTCAAATTCTTCTAAATTAATATTATTTAATGTTTGATTTATTTCTTCTTCTTTATTTTCTTCAATTTTTAATAATCTTCTAATTCTTCTTCTTCTTTCATTTTCTTCAATTTCTTCTAATTCCATTTGTAATAATAATTCATTTGGTGATAAATTAATATTATTATTATTATTTTGAAAAGAATTATCACAAATTATTTCTTGTCTTTGAGTAATTGGATGTACAAGATGGCGAGAATTACGAGATTGTGGAATTATAAACTAATTAATTAATTTAAATAAATTAATTTAAAAATTTCATTTAAATTAATATATAATAAAAATATTAATTTAAAGAAGACGACAAAAAAATATTTAAAAAATATATTAAAACTAGCGAAGTTGGTCGCCCTTCGGGCGTCCTTCTAACCTAGAAAAAACACAAAAACTTAAATAACATGATCAATAAAGTCATACATACTACAAAATAAACATTTCCAAATAACAAAACAAAAACGTGAATAAACATAAATGAACTTATGTAACAATTGGTCCAAACATTTATTAACCAAAACACAGAATTGATATAAAAACAACAATAGTTTATTGTTAGTAAAGAACTAACGCCAACGAATAATAGAAATAAAAAAAGAATATGGTCGCCCACCCAACATCCCTGACCTCCCTTACCGCCATAAACCCAAACGGCGTAACCTAAGC
The DNA here is from genome assembly GCA_015183035.1 of Meloidogyne chitwoodi. Lineage (NCBI taxonomy): Eukaryota > Metazoa > Nematoda > Chromadorea > Rhabditida > Meloidogynidae > Meloidogyne > Meloidogyne chitwoodi. The sequence goes on from JACZZP010000016.1 coordinate 1,255,150, forward strand.
CACAACCACCACTCAAGAATGATCAAAAATAAGCGGTTTATATAGTATTCAACTGTCAAAAACAACTATAAAAACCTCTTTTTCACTTCCCTCAATCATTTGTCTATAAAAGACAGCCAAACAAACGGACAAACATTCTCTTTTATATAATTAGAGTTACTTTAGTATTTAATAATTATTACTTTTAGCAAAATAAAAAATAATTAATTTATTTATTTTTAACTAAAAACCTTAAAATAATTTAAAAAATACTTTAGGATGTTTAAGTGAATCTTGATAAGTTGGAGGTGCTTCAATTAAATTAATAGGTGCTCTATCTGAGGGAAATAAATAAAATCTTCTATCTCCAATTGTTTGAATTGATGGATAATTATTATTAATTGAAGAAGAACAATTATTATTATTATTAATTCCCGATGATATTATTCCTCTTCCTAATAAATTAAATTAATTATTTTAAATTAAAAATTAAAGTTATATTTATAAAATAAATTAAATATTTTCCAATTAATTTATTTTTTAACCTTGACAATAACGTTGATTATTATTTTGATTATTTAAAGTCATAGCTGTTGTTTCTCTTCTTCTTCTTCTTTGTTGATTACATTGAGAAGAATAAGGCAATGAATGAACTAAATGATTACGAGCAGAACGTGAAACAAGTAAAACCATTAAAAGAGTAAGTAATAATAAAGCTAATAAAGCAAAAATAACTGTTAAAACAGCACTTTTCCAAAGAGGATCACTTAAAAAATAAATAAAAATTAAATGATTTTAATTTAAAAAATATTTAAATTTCAGAGAATTCATATTTAAATATTTAAAAATTATATTATAGGATAAAAAAATAAAATTTAATTATTTAATTAATTAATTAACTATTCAATATTATTATTATTAATATTTGTTTCTTCTTTAAAATTACATATTTCATCACTAGAATCACCACAATTATCATAGCCATTACAACGTAAATTATTAGAAATACATTTATGATTATCACAATAAAATTCTTCAATAGAAGATTTACATGGTGGATCTGGCCAAAGATAAAAATAACTATAAGGTATACTCATTCCTGAACTTTAAAAGAGAAAAAAAAATAATTTAATTTAAATAATTTATTTATTTTCTCTTACTTATTTTCAATTTTTCCTTGTAATTTAATATAAAATCCATTATTTTCTTTATTATTTTCATTTAATTCAAATCCTTGTTCCAATGATTGTTTTTGTGCTAATTGTTTACTACTTTGTTCACCTTCTAATTTTATTAAAAGTTTTCCTTTATAATTAATTCCTTCTCTAATTTCTAAAATTAAATTCTCTCCTTTTAAATGAAATTGATCAATATGAAGAAAAATATTATTAAAATTATTTGTTAAATTATTATTATTATTAATTATCCAAATACAATTAATTTCATGTCCATTAAGTAATTCTTGGCCATCTAAAGAAATATGTCCCCCAAAAGGATTAATTTGATATCCACAATCTTTAAAAATAAATAAATAAATAATAATATATTTTTTTAATTTATTATTAAAAAAAATAAATTAATTAAAAGAAGTAAAATTATATTTTTCAATTTATAACCTAATTATTTAATATATTTGTATTATTTTAAATTATATTTAATTAATAACCAGCCGCTTCGCGACTGGAATAAAGAAACCGCTTCGCGCTTGTAACACTGATTCTAGAAAATTTTGGTAAAATACTATAAGAAAATAACCCCTCAAAACCCCCTCTTAAAAATAAAACTTCAATTTAAAAATAAAAATCAACTTTAAAAATAACCCGCTCCTTAACCCCTGTAAAAAGGCAACCCCTCATTCCACAGCATAAAAACAATTACTCATTAAAATCTCAGTTAATAAAAACTCCCTTAAAACCGCCTAAAATACAAAAAAACTTAAAATCCATCCTGGTTAATCTTTAAGCATAACCCCCATTTTTAATATGAAAAGTGCTGCAATTTTTTTAACTGTACCTTTGTACAATTGTATATTTGTAATTTTTTACAGTCGTATTATTGTACAGTTGTACATTTGGATTAGCCGACATTTTTGCTAACTTTAGCCAAGCATTTGCCAAACTTTTGCCTAACTTGAGCCAAAAGGCCAAACTTTAGCCTAACATGAGCCAAACTTGGGCCACACTTGAGCCAAGGTTGAGCCAAACATGAACCTAACTTTAACTTGGGTAAACTTGAGCCAAGGTTGAGCCTAACCTGAGCCTTGCTTGAGACAAACCTGGGCCACAATTAAGCCACACTTGAGCCAAACTTGGGCCACACTTGAGCCAAGGTTGAGCCAAACTTGGGCCAAACTTGAGCCAAACTTGAGCCAAGGTTGAGCCAATCTTGAGCCAAAGTTGAGCCTAACCTGAGCCTTGCTTGAGCCAAACTTGGGCCACACTTTATCCTAACTTGAGCCAAACTTGAGTCTAACTTGAGCTCAAACCATGCTCAAACCATGCTCAAATCGAGCTCAACTTGAGTTCCAATCAAGTTCATCTCGAGCTCAAACCGAGCTCAAACCATGCTCAAATCGAGCTCAACTTGAGCTCAAATCGAGCTTAAATCATGCTCATCTTGAGCTCAATTTTACTGTCCGTGCTGTGTTTCAATCTAGCTATTTTGTCCCTACATTTTTTTAAGGAGTTTCACTAGCCCTTGCCATTTAGAATGTTTTTAACTTTATTCTAGAATCATTTTTACAAGCGCGAAGTGGTTTCTTTATTCCAGTGCGCGATGCGTGCTGGTTCCACCTATAAGAGGAATATAGGGTGTTTTTTTAAATTGTTTAAATAACTTTTTTAATTTTTATTTATATGAATCTTTATATATATTAATGTATATCCATTCGATAGATAATGGAAAGGGCTATCGTCGAACAATGTCGAAAAATGTCAAAAAACATGCATGCGTCTAATTTTCTTCATGTGTTTATTTCTCATGCGTCTAAATGTCCCCTCGCGATTACTTATCCTGCGTCTAGATGGCTCATTGCGAATACTTGTCCTGCGTCTAGATGGCTCATTGCGATTAATTGTCCTGCGTCTAGATGGCCCCTTGCGATTAATTGTCCTGAATCTAGATGGCCCCTTGCGATTAATTGTCTTGCGTCTAAATGGCCCCTTGCGATTATATGTCCTGCGTCTAGATGGACCCTTGCGATTACTTGTCCTGCGTCTAGATGGCTCATTGCGATTAATTGTCCTGCGTCTAGATGGCCCCTTGCGAATACTTGTCCTGCGTCTAGATGGCTCTTTGCGATTAATTGTACTGCGTCTAGATGGCTCATTGCGATTAATTGTCCTGCGTCTAGATGGCCCCTTGCGATTAATTGTCCTGCGTCTAGATGGCCCCTTACGATTAATTGTCCTGCATCTAGATGGCCCCTTGCGATTAATTGTCTTGTGGCTAAATGGCCCCTTGCGATTACTTGTCTTGCGTCTAAATGGCCCCTTGCGATTAATTTCCTGCGTCTAGATGGCCCCTTGCGATTACTTGTCTTGCGTCTAAATGGCCCCTTGCGATTAATTGTCCTGCGTCTAGATGGCCCTAGCGATTACTTGTCTTGCGTCTAAATGGCCCCTTGCGATTAATTTCCTGCGTCTAGATGGCCCCTTGCGATTAATTGTCCTGCGTCTAGATGGCCCCTTGCGATTACTTGTCTTGCGTCTAAATGGCCCCTTGCGATTAATTGTCCTGCGTCTAGATGGACCCTTGCGATTATTTGTCTTGCGTCTAAATGGCCCCTTGCGATTAATTGTCCTGCGTCTAGATGGACCCTTGCGATTAATTGTCCTGCGTCTAGATGGACCCTTGCGATTATTTGTCTTGCGTCTAAATGCCCCTTGCGATTAATTGTCCTGCGTCTAGATGGCCCCTTGCGATTATTTGTCTTGCGTCTAGATGGCCTTGAAACATTAAAAAAATATTTCCGACCTACGAGTTCGAACCCGCATTGGAATTAGCAAATCAAGCACATTACCACTACACCACAACTCATCTTATCCATTTTTCAATAAAAGTTCTTTTGTCTTTGCCTACCATCTCATAAATCTCAATTTTTAAATTCCATTCCAGAGGACATCTACCTTTTATCTTTATCCGATCAGAACAATTTTTATACCATTGGATAGCCCAAAGTCTGAAGGTGTGCCCTCTCGCTGGGACCAACTCTGTACCTTTATCCACAAAAAAGTTGTAGTTCAAAAACCACAGCTACTGCCCCTTTTTCTCATGAAAAAAAACACGTTTTTTGACATTTTTTCGACATTTTTCGACTTTTTCGAAAACACTTTTATATACATTCGATAGCCCTTTCCCTAATCTATCGAATGGATATAACTTTATATATAAAAAAATCAAAATTTATAAAGTTATTATAAAAAAACTCAAAAAACACCCTATTTTATTCTTATAGGTGGAACCAGCCGCTTCGCGACTGGAGTAAAGAAACCGCTTCGCGCTTGTAACACTGATTCTAGAAAATTTTGGGTAAAATATAAGAAAATAACCCCTCAAAACTCTCTTAAAAAATAAAACCTATTTAAAAATAAAAATCAACTTTAAAAATAAGCTGCTCCTTAACCCCTGTAAAAAGGCAAATCCTCATTCAACAGCTTAAAAAACTATTACTCATTAAAATCTCAGTTAATAAAAACTCCCTTAAAACGCCTAAAATAAAAAAAACTTAAAATCCATCCTGTTTTTATTAAAACAATCTTTAAACATAAACCACATTTTTAATATAAAAACACTTTTATCCACCCATCGCTGAAAGGTTTTCCATTTTTTAAAAAATCAGCCCCCTTTTAAAAATATACGCTCCTTTTTTGAATTAATCTAAAATTTCGTTTGATATTGAAGAATTATTTTATTCTTATACGAGCCTTGCGAAGCAGCTTCACGCTTCTAAAGGTTCTTTCAGTTAAGAAAAATTATTTCACCAATATTCTAAAGAAAAATTTAGTATATTCTAAGGGGTTATGGAATTTTGGGCTCTTAGTATGAGCCAAACTTGAGCCTAACTTAACCCATACTTGAGCCAAGGTTGAGCCTAAATTGACCCAACCTTTACCCAAAATTGAGTCAAAATTGATCCAAACTTGAGCCTAAATTGGGCCAAACTTGAGCCTAGCTTGGGCCAAGCTTGAGCCTAAAGAGTAAAGATTGAGCCGAACTTGAGCCTAACCTGGGCCTAACGTGAGCCAAATTTTGTTCATCTCGAGCTCAAATCGAGCTCATATAGAGCTTAAATTGAGCTCTAATCGAACTCATCTTGAGCTTAAGTTGAACTCAAATCAAAATAATCTTGAGTTCATCTCGAAATCATATTGAGCTCAAATCGAGTTCATCTCGAGCTCATATAGAGCTTAAATTAAGCTTATCATGAGCTCAAATCACGCTCATCTTGAGCTCAATTGTACTATCCGTGTTATGCTTTAATCTAACGATTTTGACCCTACATGTTTTTAAGGAGTTTATTTAGCCCTTACGATTTAAAAAATTCCATTTTATTCTAGAATCAGTGTTACAAGCGCGAAGCGTTTCTTTATTTCAGTGAGTGAAGCGCGCTAGTTCCACCTATGTTATTAGAGAATTTGGGTGTTTTTTGAATTTTTTAATTACTTTTTAAATTTCGATTTTTTGTATAAAAAGGTATTACTGTCCTGCGTCTAGATGGCCCCTTGCGATTAATTGTCTTGCGTCTAGATGGCCCTTGCGATTAATTGTCTTGCGTCTAGATGGCCCCTTGCGATTAATTGTCTTGCGTCTAGATGGCCCCTTGCGATTAATTGTCTTGCGTCTAGATGGCCCCTTGCGATTAATTGTCTTGCGTCTAGATGGCCCCTTGCGATTAATTGTCTTGCGTCTAGATGGCCCCTTGCGATTAATTGTCTTGCGTCTAGATGGCCCCTTGCGATTAATTGTCTTGCGTCTAGATGGCCCCTTGCGATTAATTGTCTTGCGTCTAGATGGCCCCTTGCGATTAATTGTCTTGCGTCTAAATGGCCCCTTGCGATTAATTGTCTTGCGTCTAAATGGCCCCTTGCGATTAATTGTCTTGCGTCTAAATGGCCCCTTGCGATTAATTGTCTTGCGTCTAAATGGCCCCTTGCGATTAATTGTCTTGCGTCTAAATGGCCCCTTGCGATTAATTGTCCTGCGTCTAGATGGCCCCTTGCGATTAATTGTCCTGCGTCTAGATGGCCCCTTGCGATTAATTGTCCTGCGTCTAGATGGCCCCTTGCGATTAATTGTCCTGCGTCTAGATGGCCCCGTGCGATTAATTGTCTTGCGTCTAGATGGCCCCTTGCGATTAATTGTCTTGCGTCTAAATGTCCCCTCGCGATTACTTATCCTGCGTCTAGATGGCCCCTTGCGATTAATTGTCCTGCGTCTAGATGGCCCCGTGCGATTAATTGTCTTGCGGCTAAATGGCCCCTTGCGATTACTTGTCCTGCGTCTAGATGGACCCTTGCGATTAATTGTCTTGCGTCTAGATGGACCCTTGCGATTAATTGTCTTGCGTCTAGATGGACCCTTGCGATTAATTGTCTTGCGTCTAGATGGCCTGAAACATTTTTAAAAAATATTTTCATCTTCGAGTTCGAACCCGTACTCAAATTAGCAAATCCAGCACACTACCACTACACCACAACTCATCTTACCCACTTTCAAATAAACTTGCTTTTGTCTTTGCCTATCATCTCATAAATATCAATTTTTAATTCTTGTCACGAGGATAAGTACCTTAAATCTTTATCCGATCCAAAAACATTTTATACCATTCGATAGCCCAAAGTCTGAAGGTGTGCCCTACCGTTGGGACCAACTCTGTACCTTTATCCACAAAAAAGTTGTAGTCCAAAAACCACAGCTACTGCCCCTTTTTCTCTTGAAAAAAACACGTTTTTTGACATTTTTTCGACATTGTTCGACATTTTTCAAAAAACGTTTATATACATTCGATAGCCCTTTCCCTAATCTATCGAATGGATATAACTTTATATATATAAAAATCAAAATTTATAAAGTTATTATAAAAAAACTCAAAAAACACCCTATTTTATTCTTATAGGTGGAACCAGCCGCTTCGCGACTGGAGTAAAGAAACCGCTTCGCGCTTGTAACACTGATTCTAGAAAATTTTGGGTAAAATATAAGAAAATAACCCCTCAAAACTCTCTTAAAAAATAAAACCTATTTAAAAATAAAAATCAACTTTAAAAATAAGCTGCTCCTTAACCCCTGTAAAAAGGCAAACCCTCATTCAACAGCTTAAAAAACTATTACTCATTAAAATCTCAGTTAATAAAAACTCCCTTAAAACGCCTAAAATAAAAAAACTTAAAATCCATCCTGTTTTTATTAAAACAATCTTTAAACATAAACCACATTTTTAATATAAAAACACTTTTATCCACCCATCGCTGAAAGGTTTTCCATTTTTTAAAAAATCAGCCCCCTTTTAAAAATATACGCTCCTTTTTTGAATTAATCTAAAATTTCGTTTGATATTGAAGAATTATTTTATTCTTATACGAGCCTTGAGAAGCAGCTTCACGCTTCTAAAGGTTCTTTCAGTTAAGAAAAATTATTTCACCAATATTCTAAAGAAAAATTTAGTATATTCTAAGGGGTTATGGAATTTTGGGCTCTTAGTATGAGCCAAACTTGAGCCTAACCTGGGCCTAACGTGAGCCAAATTTTGTTCATCTCGAGCTCAAATCGAGCTCATATAGAGCTTAAATTGAGCTCTAATCGAACTCATCTTGAGCTTAAGTTGAACTCAAATCAAAATAATCTTGAGTTCATCTCGAGCTCATATTGAGCTCAAATCGAGTTCATCTTGAGCTCATATAGAGCTTAAATTAAGCTTATCATGAGCTCAAATCACGCTCATCTTGAGCTCAATTGTACTATCCGTGTTATGCTTTAATCTAACGATTTTGTCCCTACATGTTTTTAAGGAGTTTATTTAGCCCTTACGATTTAAATATTCCATTTTATTCTAGAATCAGTGTTACAAGCGCGAAGCGTTTCTTTATTTCAGTGCGCGAAGCGCGCTAGTTCCACCTATCTTATAAGAGAATTTGGGTGTTTTTTGAATTTTTTAATTACTTTTTAAATTTCGATTTTTTGTATAAAAAGGTATTACTGTCCTGCGTCTAGATGGCCCCTTGCAATTAATTGTCCTGCGTCTAGATGGCCCCTTGCGATTAATTGTCTTGCGTCTAAATGGCCCCTTGCGATTAATTGTCTCGCGTCGAAATGGCCCCTTGCGATTAATTGTCCTGCGTCTAGATGGCCCCTTGCGATTAATTGTCCTGCGTCTAGATGGCCCCTTGCGATTAATTGTCCTGCGTCTATATGGCCCCTTGCGATTAATTGTATTGCGTCTAAATGGCCCCTTGCGATTATTTGTCCTGCGTCTAGATGGCCCCTTGCGATTAATTGTCTTGCGTCTAAATGGCCCCTTGCGATTAATTGTCTTGCGTCTAGATGGCCTGAAACATTTTTAAAAAATATTTTCATCTTCGAGTTCGAACCCGTACTCAAATTAGCAAATCCAGCACACTACCACTACACCACAACTCATCTTACCCACTTTCAAATAAACTTGCTTTTGTCTTTGCCTATCATCTCATAAATATCAATTTTTAATTCTTGTCACGAGGATAAGTACCTTAAATCTTTATCCGATCTTTTTAATTTTTATACCATTGGATAGCCCAAAGTCTGAAGGTGTGCCCTACCGGCGGGACCAACTCTGTACCTTTATCCACAAAAAAGTTGTAGTCCAAAAACTACAGCTACTGCCCCTTTTTCTCTTGAAAAAAAACACGTTTTTTGACATTTTTTCGACATTGTTCGACATTTTTCAAAAAACGTTTATATATTCGATAGCCCTTTCCCTAATCTATCGAATGGATATAACTTTATATATAAAAAAATCAAAATTTATAAAGTTATTATAAAAAAACTCAAAAAACACCCTATTTTATTCTTATAGGCGGAATAAACCTTCAATTGGCTTCTCTTTCTGTTGTGAATTAATTGAAAATATAAAAAAATATAAAATTATTAAAGAAGAATAAATTATATTTTTATTAAAAATCATTAAGAAATAAATTAAAGAGTTCTTTTTAAAATATTTATTTTAAATAATTAAAATATTTAATTTTATAATATCTTAAAAATAATAAATCTCTTTTTTTAATTAATTTAATTAAATAATATATTAAATATATTGGCATATTATTTCCATCACTTTAAAAAATGGAGTCGATTTTATTTTAAAAAAATTATGCGCAAAGGATTTAAGGGGAAAATAAAAGGAAATTGCTACAAATTTAGAGGCCAAAATTTTTGATTTTTGCAAAAAGGTCTTCTCTCTGGAAGGAAAATTGTAAATATTATTTAGAGTAAATATAAAAATAAAAAGAGCGGAAATTCAATGAGCGGAAATAATATAAAAATAAAAATATATTTTCTAAAGAATTAATGGCCACGGGCAGCTGTCTCTATTTTATATAAACACACTGTGAACATTTATTTAGAAAAAATATAAAATAATTTGAAATAATGTTTAAAGAATATAAGAGGTTAAATAATTGGTAAAAAATAGAAAATTAATAAATATAAAAATATATTAATTTTATTTTACTTGACAATTTATTTTTTAAAATATTTAATTTTAATCCATTATAAAATAAATAATTTTTATTTTTTAATTTTTAATAATAAATTTATTATTAATTTTAAAATAGAAATTAAATATAATTTGTTTAACAAAATAAATAAATGTCCAAATTATCAATTAATTTAATTAAATATAAATTTTATATTAAAAATAATAATTTTAATTTTTGTTATTAAAAATGTTAAAAATATTTTAAACATTCCAAAAATATGAACAAGCAATTTGTTGATTAATATATTTTTAAAGAACAAAATATTTAATAAAAAACAATCTTTAATCTATTAAATAATTGTCCAAAAATATATTTTATTTATTTATTTGTACATCAGAAAAGGAATTTAAAAATAAATTAAATAATATTTGTCTTCACTTATAAATAAATAATTTAAAATTATTATCAAAATAATAAAAATATTAATATAATTATGTACTTAAAAAATAAAATTAAATATTTAAAATAAATTAAATATATAAAAATAAATATAAAGTTTATTTAATTTGTTTGATCTTTGCAAGCTGTGTTAAATAAAAACTAATAAAATTATTTAGTCTAGAATACTCTTGAGAGAAGCTTTTGTATCTATTTATATATAATTACTTTAATTTTTGTTAGTATTTTATTTGCCTAAAAAATTAATTTGAAAAAATTTTGGAAATTGATTTTTAAAAAATTTAAAATTATTTTAAATTTTATATAAATGGAAAGAATATTTTTAAGGAATAAAAAAAGAAATGTTAAGAAGATTATATACTAGGAAGGAGATTGAAGGAGTGTGCTGCCAAAAAGAGCGCATGACAGTAGATCAAAAATATAAATTTTTTGTAAAGGCAAAAATCTAAAAAAAAATAAAATTTGTTAGGAAAATAAAGTTTGTTTATATATTTAAATTATATTTTAATTTTTATTAAGTATTTAAAAAATTTTTTTTAGTTTTAAGGTTAACATTTTGTTCAATAATAAAATATTATTTAATTCTATTCACGCTTGGTAATAGCTCACAAAAAATTGTTGGGAGAAATAAATATTTATAAAAGCAAACATAAAGCCAAGAGTAAAGGAATTTTTGGGGTAAAAAGCCAGATGAAGAAATGACATACATACATACACAAATAATATAATATAGGTATATGTATAATAGATTAAGCTAGAAAAATAAACTGGTAAACAACAGTTGATGTATTAAAAATATTTATTATTATTAGTAAAAATGGATAAGAAATTTTAAAAAATAAAAAAGGATTTAAAAAATATTTTTTACATAATTACCTATTAATAATTTAAATTTGTTAAAATAAAATAAAAATAACTTTACAACCCCCACCCAAGAGTTTGACCTCTGGTCACCCATTATTACTTTAACATGAATAAAAAGTGCTTAACTAGAAAATTTTGAAACTAAACCAGTCAAATCTTCAGGCAAAAAATAACAGTTAGTATTCTTTTAAAGCTGTAGGCTTTCAATATCCAGAAGTATTTTTAACACATACCTTACATACATATTTACTTATTCTCCTCAAAAAGCTCATGAAAATGTGTATGTAATTAAACTGATTTAAAATTTTAAATGCATCTTTTTTATTTTTTTATTGAACATTATTTCTATTAGATATTTTCAAATTTATGCATTATGTATACATATATTAATTACAAAGAGTCCACCCCTAAAGATCGAAACTCAAAAGATCGTAAGATCGATGAAGCAATTTGTGAACTTGCCAGTTCGGTCAAATCTCTTCAAACAATTTGGTCCATTTCAAACTTGGACTTACAAGGAGTGTTTTATCACTTCTCCATTTTAGAGCATGGCAAGTTGGTTTTCGTGCAAACTTGGACCTACAAGGAGTGTTTTATTATTGACCGAACTGGCAAGTTCACAAATTGCTTCATCGATCTGACGATCTTTTGGGTTTCGATCATTTGGGTTGACCCGATTACAAACAGAGAATGAGTTGACGAGAGAAAAGAAAATATAGAGTGAAAAATTCAATACTCTTGTTGACCCAATTGTACAAAATGTCAATGACAAAATGCTATTAGTGCAAGATTGAACATACTAATCCGGACATTTTGTCCCTCATTCTTCTGGGCATTTTAGCTTTGAACATTTTTCTTTCTTTATGTATGTATGTCTAGAAAGTCGATATCTCTCAATGGTGCAGGGAAAATCTCGTCCTTCTTTGCGCATACTGAAAAGAACGGTTGAGTCAACGATTAAATTAAAGATTATGATTATTCTCAATCTGTGCCTAATTTTAAAAGAGAAAATTCTTGAGAAAAATTTTTAGTCTTGATAGTTTTGTACCTTTTCTAACTTATTAAAAGTTATTAATATTGAACAAATATCTCTGTTATACATATAATTATGTGAATTTTTTGACTCAATCGTTCAGTTTTCAGTAAAGTGTAGTATTTATTAGCTCGCTACGCACAAGCTAAATACACTACATTTTTAATGGTTGTGCTGTCTAGTTGGGGTATCCTTTGTCCAACTAGTAGCTTAGGTCAATCTTCTATATTATTTATTTTGAAACACTTTCTTAAGATCTGTCTTGTCGAACAATCTTTTAATTTTAATATTTAAGTAAATTAATCTAATTGGAAGTTATTTTTAAATTTTCTTATTATGTAAATATTTTAGATTTTTCTGAATTTTTCAATTTATAAATTTATTTCTCAACTATATTGATCTAAAACAAATTGTTTACGTAATTTTCATCAAGTTTGTAAGTTTTTTATTTACTTTTTTGCTTAATGTCATAATTTATTTTAAGAATTTCTTTCTGGAAGCTTATTTCTTTGTTTTAAAAAAGGTCAAGGAAAACCAATCAAAATTCTTCGGCATCGTTTTTTACCCTATTTATTTTTGGATTATTTTAATCTAGTCAATTTAAAGGTTTTTATTTAATTTTACTAAATTTTATAAATTTTAGCTTACACTGGAGATTAGCAACTTCAACAACTTTAAAAACAAAGTAATACAACAAATATTATGTCAAATAGAGGCGCCACTGGCGCTGGCATTAACAAATCGCGGGCGCTAAATAGTGTGTATACAACCAAAAATACCACCGCCCAAGTGGCGGGTGGGACAAAGGGAAACGGTTTTTTTAATTTTTTGTTTAAATTTTATTATTCTTTAGAAAATAAACATGGGTCAACCGTTGGTTCCAAAAATATTGTTAGGCGCATGCCTCCACCTGCAACCCTACCCTCATTAAAAGCTGAACATGGTCAGGATCCAAGTATAGTTATTGTGCCGCAAGGAGGTACAGGATGGAACGCAAAATCGACAACTCCTTCTGTAGGAGCACCAGAAGGAAACATTGGACAATCTTCATTAGAAACAATTCCAAAAGTATCAAAATTTACTTCTAAAAATCTTAAAATTATGTTTTTGTCTTGACAATGTTAACGTGCGCTATTTTCTAATGCTTTTAATAAGAAAATTTTCAGAGTTTTTCTTCGGATTCGAGAATCTCTACTTTCGGCAACGCAAATGCTGCAGCAGCTGGTCACGATCTACGCCCCACATGGGCAAAATCAGCTTCGGTTCAAACCACTGTTGCTTCTTGTCAACCCTCCCAATTTATCACTTCAACAGAGCCTGCCCTTCAAACTGTGAATACAAAACAGGCTGTGAACCTGGACCGAGCTGCTCAAACGAAGAGAAGCTCCAGCGAGCGCGATTTTCCGACTTTAGAAACTGCAGCAAATACAAAATATCATGGGGTAATTCATTTTTGTTTATATTCATTGAAAGTATTTTGATTGTTTATATTTATGCATTAGGAAGGACTAAAAAAGTCGTCAGATTCGGATACTGCTTCTCCTCCGCAAATTCCCTTGATTCGTCAACCACAACCAGCAGGTTACATTGGCGCTTCCTGCACAAAACCAAATATGGGCCGAAAATTACCCGATCGTTATTGTGGTGGAGGTCAATCCGTTGTTTCAAATTCTTCGCAAAAATACGATGTGTTACAGCGCATTTCAAAGCTTTCATTAGAAAAAGAACAAGCAAAAAAAGCATCTCCTCCTCAGCAACAGATTCAAACAGGTATTCCATCAGCAATTTCTTTAAAACTTTTTTTATAGATTCATTCGAGAATGTCGAAGAATGTTTTGTAAAACAACAAGAGACAAAAGAAGAATGTGCTATTGGTGGAGGTACAGAAGATATTCATCATACTGGTTTTCAATCGGAGCCTACAGCTATACTGCCACAAGAGACTCATCTTCAACAATCGGTGACTCATGTTGCATCTCAACATGCGACACAAGTCGATCATGGAGATTTTCAACGACCCCAACAATTTTCTATTTCTCCACAACAGCAGCATTTACATATGCAACAAACATTCCAATTACCCTCTCACAATCAGCATCAAGTTCCTACTGCGTTTGGATCACAGCAATACTGTCCTCAACCACAAGTTTTGGCAAATATGGATCAGAAGCCGCTTTATCAACAAATTTATCAGCTTCCTCAGTCTCACAATCAGCAACAAATCGAACGTATTCTTAATTTGATTATTTTACATACTGTCTAATTTTAGCACAATATCGTGTGAATGTTCCTCATCAAACTGCTTCAGTTCCAAATGTCACTATACCATTTCATTTCAGTCAACCTCCTCCTCAAATCCAGACACAAAATATGATTTCAAATTATCATCAGCAACAACAAAAAGGACAAGGGAATGTTTCTCATTTCGAGCAACAGCAAAGAGACGTCGTGAGCGTTGGCTCTTACGTTTGGGATGAGAATTCGAGTTTGATTCGCAACGGTTCTCTAAAACAATCATCCCAACATAGCTTTGAAAGCAATGTGCGTGTAAATGATTCATATGGAGGTGAAACTGAGTCGATTGGCAGGTTCAGTCTTACTTTGTTCTTATTTTAAATAATTTTAGATTTCAACCTCCGATATCACAACCTACGTTTCATCATACTGGACAACAAAATATTCTGGGGGCTCGAAACAACGATTATCCTCCATCATTAATCTCTCTTGATATATCAGACAACTTTAAGAAATCAACTTTAGATTCTGAACATGATATTAGTGGTTTTCGTCATCTCAACGCTGTTAATCATCAATTTGGTGAATCACAGTCGAATACTAACGAGACTTATTCATTTCGTGGGGAAGAGATACAGCGAAATGGTATTTTTTTACATTTTCTTATTTAATAATTTTTAGATTTTGATCAATTCCAATTATCCTCATTTTCAAATAATTTCGAGAATTCCACTAATTCAGTGCGAAATCAACAACGCAAACAATCTGAACACTCACGTATTCAATTGCTTAAGAGAAACACGGAATCTATACATGAATCTGATCATGTTGCTTCTTCATTTCAAAAATATCTTGATCCATCTGAAATTGATGAGAAACAACAGCAATCATCGATTGATAGTGTTTCTTTTAACGCAAAAAATAAGAAAAAGTTTGATGAAGGAAAAGTTAGGGAATACTCTCATCGTAAAAAGACGTAAGATATATGGATTATATTATATTTTAGTCCTTTAATTTCAGTTATTATAGCTCTGGAAAATCAAAACAGAAGACTGCTACTAATAAAGCAACAAATTCAACTTCTAGTAAGCTATCTGATATTAAAATTTCGGCTCCATCTGAACAAATTGTTTCCCCACCTTCACTTTTCAATATTTGGGAGAAGCGAAAAGAAGAACGTTTATCTGCGGAGCGTGAAACACAAAAGCATCAAAATAAAAATCGTAGAGGGAAAAGTGGAAAACCATCTTTAAGGTTTTTTAAATTATTTTCTTTAAAATTTTCTTCTTCTAGTAAACTATCTGAAACTAAGATGTCGGCACCCATTGAACAAATTCCTGCTCCACCTTCAATCAATATTTGGGAGAAACGAAAAGAAGAGCGTTTATTGGCGGAACGTGAAACACAAAAGCAACAGATTAAAAACCGAAGAGGGAAGAGTGGAAGATCATCTTTAAGGTTTTTAAATTGCTTGAATTTTCCGAATTAATTTTTGGAAATTAAAAATATTGTTTAGAGAAAAGAAATCATCCTTGACACAATCTGAATGTTATAATGACACTTCTTGCCCAAAACCAAATCTAGGACAAAACTTACCCGATCGTTCTTGTGATGGTGTCCAATCTATTGTTTCAAATCCTTGGCAGAAATTCAATGAGTTAAAGTCAAAGCTTTCATTAGAAAAAGAAAAAACAAAAAAAGCGTCTAAGTTTCAAACCGGTATACTATTAATCCTTTAGTAATTTCTTTAAAACTTTTTTATAGATTCATTCGAGAATGTAGAAGAATGTTTTGTAAAACAACAAGAGACAAAAGAAGAATGTGCTATTGGTGGAGGTACAGAAGATATTCATCATACTGGTTTTCAATCGGAGCCTACAGCTATACTGCCACAAGAGACTCATCTTCAACAATCGGTGACTCATGTTGCATCTCAACATGCGACACAAGTCGATCATGGAGATTTTCAACGACCCCAACAATTTTCTATTTCTCCACAACAGCAGCATTTACATATGCAACAAACATTCCAATTACCCTCTCACAATCAGCATCAAGTTCCTACTGCGTTTGGATCACAGCAATACTGTCCTCAACCACAAGTTTTGGCAAATATGGATCAGAAGCCGCTTTATCAACAAATTTATCAGCTTCCTCAGTCTCACAATCAGCAACAAATCGAACGTATTCTTAATTTGATTATTTTACATACTGTCTAATTTTAGCACAATATCGTGTGAATGTTCCTCATCAAACTGCTTCAGTTCCAAATGTCACTATACCATTTCATTTCAGTCAACCTCCTCCTCAAATCCAGACACAAAATATGATTTCAAATTATCATCAGCAACAACAAAAAGGACAAGGGAATGTTTCTCATTTCGAGCAACAGCAAAGAGACGTCGTGAGCGTTGGCTCTTACGTTTGGGATGAGAATTCGAGTTTGATTCGCAACGGTTCTCTAAAACAATCATCCCAACATAGCTTTGAAAGCAATGTGCGTGTAAATGATTCATATGGAGGTGAAACTGAGTCGATTGGCAGGTTCAGTCTTACTTTGTTCTTATTTTAAATAATTTTAGATTTCAACCTCCGATATCACAACCTACGTTTCATCATACTGGACAACAAAATATTCTGGGGGCTCGAAACAACGATTATCCTCCATCATTAATCTCTCTTGATATATCAGACAACTTTAAGAAATCAACTTTAGATTCTGAACATGATATTAGTGGTTTTCGTCATCTCAACGCTGTTAATCATCAATTTGGTGAATCACAGTCGAATACTAACGAGACTTATTCATTTCGAGGGGGAGAGATACAGCGAAATGGTATTTTTTTACATTTTCTTATTTAATAATTTTTAGATTTTGCTCAATTCCAATTATCCTCGTTATATTTATTTAATTTAGCACAATATCATATGAATGTTCTTCATCAGGCTGCTTCTGTACCAACTGCTGCTATGCCATTTAATTTCAATCAACCACCTCCTCAAATCCTGACTCAAAATATGATTTCAACTTATCATCTGCAACAACAAAGAGGACAAGGAAATGTTTCCAACTTTGAACAACAGCAAAAAGATAATGTTGGATCTAACGTTTGGGATGAAAATTCAACGTTTGTTCGCAACCTACCATTTCAACACAATCCTGAAAGCGGTGTATATGAACGTAAAAAGACGTACGAAATTAATATCGTATTAATTTTTAATGGATGATTTTAGTTTTGGAAAATCAAAACAAAAACCTTCAAAGGCTTCGATTTCAACTTCTAGCATGCATTCTGAAGGTAATGCTTCAACTTCTCGACATGCTTCTTTTCAGCAAATTCCTGCCCCACCTCCCACTTTTAATATTTGGGCAAATCTCTTCTAAAGGGAATTTTAAAACGTAAATAAATAGATGTAATTGATTTTATTTTGACAGATTGTCAATATTTTATCCTTCAATATATTAATTTTTCTGCAGCATCTATTGTTGCGATACATAATGGGATTTTGAATAAATTTTCTGACCTTATTTAATTGCTTAAAACCGATAAAAAAGTTTATCAGTTACCGAATTCTTACAATTTCCCTATCTTACCTCCCACATTTTAGAAATAAGATTAAGGCATAGAACTTTATCAACATTTGTTTACAAAAATTACTGGGACAGAAAAATAAACAATAATTTATAGCTATAGAGAAATAATTATATTAACCATAAGAGATCCTTGACATCACTACAACATTCAAATTATTTATATTTTTTGAGAAGTTCTTTGGCCTCCTTCAGATCCAAATCTTCCTCACTATCATTTGATTTCGATGCTGCTTTCTCTCCAATCTAAAATTTTCATCTTTACTCGCAAATTTATTAAAATTTCGATTTTTTTCGAAGCTACAGCCAAAAGGTCAGTCAAAATATTACAAGTGGATATGGAAAGCGAAAATAGAGAACCCCTGTCTTTCATGTAGGACGAATTATTATTCACGTATTTAATAATAACCATTTTTCGAGAAAATCAAAAAATAACCTCAACGGCAATTTTCAGATATTTTATTGCTTCGTCTTTTTCTTTCTTTGCCAAATAACATTTCGCCAAAAAAACTAAATTCTCGATCCATTCGGGCTTCAACTTATAGACAGCAAGAAAGTCATTGAGAGCCTCATCATACGTTGCTTTTGGTGGATCGGCAAATAGTGTCGCCGCAGCTTTCCTTTCAAACCAAGAAAGGCCAGCAACTGAAAAGGCAAAACGACCGCGCATGTAAAGAAGCTCCAAAATAAATAAATTTAATTATTAAGAAAAAACTAAATAATTACCGCATAATCATTCGGACTTTTGGAGAGTGCCTTATCAATGAGTTCCTAAAAATAAAAATAATAAAAAAAAAAAGTTAAATACTTTGAATTTATGGCCTTGTTTAATCTTTTCTGCTGTTCCAAGGAAATCTGTTCTACCCCCAGTACATGCAGCATACCATTTGATAACATCGAATTCTTCTGGCTCCTTTTCATAGGCAGCACCCGCATGCTTATAACCTTAATTTTTTAAATTTAAGACTTCTAATAAACTGCTTTTACATAATTTCTAATGTTCATATTACTTATTAACCGTTAATTAAAAAATAAACCTTCTTCCAAAAGCTCCCTTTTCTTTTGATTTTTGTCATCTAAAGAAGAGGCTAATTGGTAACAGACTCGGGCGAGACGCCAAAGAAGTTGAACTCCGTCCTCTATTCCATCTTCCTTATTCAACTTAAATATATTTACATATTATTAATAGAATTCTCTTACGTTTACAAGTTCATCATATAATTCCTCAGAAAGACCATCTTCGTATAGTTTGTCTAGGCGTTCAAACTAAAATAAAGAGAAATTATTGTTTTTCTTACTAAAATCATAACAATTTAAAGATTAGCCGATAAATAATATATGCAAATGTGTTTAAAATAAACTTACCATTAAAATTTTTGTATTTACAAGTTTAAGCTTAAAAAAGTGAGAAGCGATTAATTATAAAATAATAGAATTTGTTTTTATTATCCCACAACTTGAATTAAAGAATCTATGATATATATAGACAACGTTAAGATGGAACAATTAAGTTTTTTCAGTGTAAATTTAGTAATATTTAAAAATAAAAGGAATGTAATCAAATTAATTAGCAATAAACATTAAAAAGAAAATAAATTCAACCGAGGAGTTCCAGCAACAAAAAAGTCAATTATTGGAAAAATCTAGAAATTATATTCAATAGGCAGGAGCATGTGATGACGCATAATAAAAAGGAATAAGAGGTTTATAACAGAGCAGCTGACAAAAGTGAGAAAAATTACACAAAACACATCCTTTTAACTGTTAAATTATTTTTGTACTTTTCAGCACATTTTTGAGAAAAAAACGAAGTGAAACCTTAAATGTATTTTAAAATTTATAAACTTACGCTAGGCGATTTATTGGCCATTTTTACTATTGAGCGATTGTTTTCCAACAAATTGTTTCCTGTATCTGTTTCGGCAAATCTTTAAAATTAATTAATTAGGGTTTAATTTTTGTCTAAAATGCTTTACCGATCAAACGTTTTGCTTTCTATAGATCTGTTCTCCCAAGTTTGTTCAACAGCGTCTTGATATTCGCTGTCAGATACAGTACTAGAAGCTTGAATTGCTTTTAAAGAACGCCTAATAGAATTTATTGATGCTCTACAAAGAATAAAAATATTAAGGATTAAAATAATAAACTTTAATAGAGCTAATTAAAAATATTAATTTCGAAAAAATAAAACTATTCATTCAGCTTCACGGGGATTTTCCGGGACATGTGTGAAACCTTATTGTCTTGCAAGAGAAAAAATGGGACCTGTACATTTCGTCGAACAAAATTATACGACATTTCGCCTCTACGGTAAAAAACTACATTTCGTTTAACCGAGCCCACGATTTTTTGCCGTTGGGACGAAATGTCTGGACACTAAAGAATATATGTAGAAATTAGAGATTTAAGAAGTGATGAGACATAATAGAAAAATGGTATATTCTTTGAAGAACATTCAAGTCTGGACATTTTTAATAAAGTATTTATACAAAATAGTAGAGCCATGATCGGTCGGTTTTTTTCAATATTCGGTTTTCAACCAAAAAACCGACCGAATTTTTTGAGTTTTTCGGTTCGGAACCGACCGACACGTTTATTTGTGCTTTACCAAATATTAAGTAAATATGCATAATTTAGTAGAGAAATTAATTTATTTATTTAGTAATTTATTTTCTCTTTTTTTTATGTAAAAATTTATTTAATCCTACACGGATATTAGAAAAAAATTCTCTTACTTAAATGAAGCATTTTCTTTCTTCTTTTCTATCTCAAGTTTTAAAACATTATTTTCTATATCTTTATATTTTCTATATAAATAAATAAAAAGGCCAGTATTTAAAGCTGTTAATGCTCCAATTATAATTATTCCTGTTGTTGATGAATTATTATTATTTGACATTTTTATATTTTAATAAATTAAAAGTGTTATGTACATATATGGTAGTAATTCTGTAAAAATTTATAAAAATTAAAATTTTGTGTAATAGGTAAAAAATATTTAGTTTTGAACAATAAAATGGCAAAGAAAAAGAGAATTTATTTATTTCGCAATCGATTTGCCGATGAAGGACATTGCTGCTGTGCTTTTTATTTACATATTAAAAATATATATTTTTTTATTTATTATATACATATGTA
Source organism: Meloidogyne chitwoodi (assembly GCA_015183035.1). Taxonomy (NCBI): domain Eukaryota; kingdom Metazoa; phylum Nematoda; class Chromadorea; order Rhabditida; family Meloidogynidae; genus Meloidogyne; species Meloidogyne chitwoodi. Next base: position 1,276,124 of record JACZZP010000016.1, read on the forward strand.
GTAAACATATAAATATATAAAGGGTCTGAAGATGTTAAATTTTGTAAATTATTTTTTATGTAAATTTATTCTTGTAAAGTTATGACAGAGAGACTAATTAAAAATTAAATAATAAAGATTAAAATTAAATATCTTGTGTGGTTATTTTTTAAGAAATTACCTTTAATTAAATTTAAAATATTTTAATTTATTGTATTTGTTTGTTTTTTTATTAAAATAAATATTTTAAATAAATTTATATTTTTTACATTTTTATCTTCAATTTAAAGTTTTTAATGGAATGGATTAAGTTATTTTATTAGAGAAAGTTTCCATGACAATCTTTTTTTGATAGAAATATTTTAATATTAAAAATTAAGAATATATTATAAAATATATGGATATATTAAAGCTTTTAAATGTTTTTAAAAGTTTTAAAAGGAGAAATTAATATTATATTTATTAAAAATAAAAATTAATTTTTCTTTTAAATTTAATAAAAAATATATTTTATTATTAATATTTAAATAATAAATTAATAAAAATGTTTAATCAGCAAAAATATTCTTTTTTTCTTCTTTTAGCAATAAAATTAGGTTAAAATAATTAAAATAAATAAATTAATTATTTAAAAAAATATAGTTTATTTGTCATTTATATCATCTTTTGAACAAAATTTTCAAATATTTGAGAATCCATGTGAATTTTCTTGTATTAATGGACAGTGTGATACACAAAAAGGGTAAATATTTAATTAATTAATTTAAAAAAGGAAAAAGAATTATTTAATATTTTAAAATAAATAGGTATACTCAATTCCTTTATTTAAAAAAAACATTTTTTATTGAATATGTAAATTTAATATTAAAAAGTTATAATAATTTAAAATAAAAATTAATTTCTTTTTAAAATTAAAGAATTTGTGTTTGTTCCCCTGGTTGGTTTGGTGCTGGTTGTGAGCTTTGTATTTTAGGAAGTGAATGTGAAATACCTAAACCAAAACTTTCTTTAATTTTACCTCAAGCAGGTCCTTTAAATATTAAAAATAATGAAGAAAATAATTATAAATATATTTATGCATTTGGCAATAACTTTCCAAAGTTTTTTTTATTAATTAATATTAAAATATTAAAATATTTTTAGAGAAAATTATTCTTGTAATTTTGGTTCTTTAATTTCTGTTAAAGGTCAATGGATTAATAATTCTTTAATTCTTTGTGAATTTCCATCAAATATTAAATTAGAACCAAAAAAACTTTCTTTTGAATTAATTAATTTAAATTCTAAACAAATAATAGAAAATGATCTAAATTGGCCAATGGTAAATAAATTTATAAAAAATATTTATTTATTTATTTTTTTAAATTTATATTTATTTAATAAATTATAGTCTTTAGGAGGATATGCATTCCAAAAAATAACACCTATTTTATTCTCTCTATTAGAGAGGTGTGAAATATATCTAATTTTTATTTATGAGAATATCCTAAATTAAATATTTTATTAATTCTTTAAAATATTTTTAAATAAATTTATAAATTCTATTAATTATTTTTTTAGACTTATTTTACTTTTTATCAATCTTGTTTGCCTTTAATATGTAAAGGTAATTGTTTAGGACCTCTTTGTTTATGTCCAAATAATAGGAAAGGTTTATATTGTAATAAATTATTAAATAATAATTTAACAATATTATTTAATAATTATTCTATTGAAAATAATAAAAATATTATTATTAATGAATTTATTCCTTATATTATTAAATTACCTCAAAAGGTTATTTTTTTAAATTAAATAATTAATATAAAAAAATAGATAAATCTATCAATTGTTCGTTTAAATATTAAATCTGATATTAAAGATGAATTAAAATTAGATTTATTTCAAAAATATATTTATTGGATTAGGTATTTATTTATTTTAATTAATTATTTATTTTATTTTTATTTAAAAAAAGTCCTAAAGGTAGAAATAAACCTTATTTAATATCTTTACGTATACAAGAAAATGAAGAAAATAATAAATTAATTAATTGGACTATTAAAGTTAAGCAAAGCTATTCTGCTGAATTTAATAAAAATATAAAATTTATAAATCAGACAAATGGAAGAGGATTAAATGGAAAAATAAAATTAGGTAAAAATAATATTTTTAATTTTATTTTTATTTTTTATTTTATAAATTTTTATATTTTCAAAGGAAAAATAAAATAATAATTTTATTAATTTTTTTTTATAAAAGAAATTTCTGAAAAAACTGTTCCATTTGCATTTAATTCAAGTATTCCTTTACTTCTTCGTATTTCTTCTAAAGATTCTGATAAATATATAAATATTGAAGATTTAATTATTTGGACAGAAAATAAAAGGAAAGAAGAAAATAATGAAAATAATTTTTTAAATTTTAATAAATTAATTTATCCTTATTTGGGAATTGGAGAAAAAATAATTTTTGTTAGTTTAATAAATTAATTAAAATATATTTATTTATTTTCTAGACAATTAAACATCCAGGTTCTAATTTAGAAGAAGAATATTTAAATAATGAAAAAACAAATATTTTAGAATTTACACAAGAAAATTTAGAAATTACTAATTTTTTAAAAGAAATTAAATTAAAAGAATGGGATAAAAATAATAAAACTTTAATATTAAATTATTTTTTAAAATTATCTCCTTTTGGCAGAGAATGTAAAAATGGATTTAAATTTGAAATTATTGAACCAAGAGAATTTATTTTTATTATTGGAAAGGAAAAAGTTTTTGAAAATAAATTTGTTAGTTTATTTATTTTTAAAAATTAAATTTAATTATTTTTAAGGGAATTTATAAAATAAAACTTTTTTTAAAAACATTTATTAATTTTACAATAATTAAAGAAGAAGAAAAAGAAGACAATAATGAAGAAGGAATACCTTTACGTATTTTATTTGTTTGTATGCCTTCTGGACAAAATATTATTTTAGAGTAATTTATTTTATTTAATTAATAAAATAAATAAATAAGGAAGAGATATCGGAATGTTTTCGATCCTTAAATATTAATAATTTAAATTAAAAAAAACTCTGATCAGAATCTCTCAAATGCAATTTTGTTTACCAAAATTTTAAGAATATATTTAATTAGAAAATTAATATATAAAATAATTTGTCAAATATTTCAGACAAAAATTATATGGTCTTATCCTTCCTGAAAGAAAAACAATTAATACAATTGCTAAATTAAATCCAAAACGTTTATTTATTGATTTAAATAAAAATCCAACAGATATAATTTTAGTAATTTAAATATATAATTTAAATAAATTTATTTTTAAAGTTAAATATTTATTTACCTATTAAATATTCTAATAAATTACAAAAAAATAATTTAATAAAAGAATCTTCATCTTTTTCACCTTTTAAAATAATTTGGATTAATAAATCTTTAAATAATAATAATAATTGGAATATTTGGTTATCTTTAAAAAATGAAGAAATTGAAAAATATAATAATTTAATAAATAATGGAAATAATATTGATGGAGCTATTTTAATTAATGGAACAGAAAATGTAAAAATTAAAATAAATTAAATTAAATATTTATTTTTTAAAGTTAATTTTATCAATTCCTTATAGAATACAGAAAAAAGAAAATAATTCTTCTTTATTTTTATTTACTTTAATAATTAAAGGAATTAATTTAAATAATTTAAATTCTGCTAATGTTCAATTATTTACTCTAGAATATAAACAAACTTTTGCAAAAACTCTTTTTTTTAATAGTTTTATTTAAAATTAAATTTATTTATTTTTTTTTTTCAGTTCCAGACCAATTTGGACCTCTTTATTCTGATTTATTTCAATTAAATATTTATTCACATAATTATCTTCCGTTTAATAAATTAATTAAAATAAATTCATTAGATAATTTATTTATTGTTGAATTAATTCCAAAACCTTTACAATATTTTACTTTTGATGGAAAACTATTTAATTCTGAATTAAATATAATAAATAATAAAAAAGAAGAAGAAATAGTAATTAATTTAAATATATTTTTAATTAATTAATTATTTATTTTTAGAATTTATTTTCTCAACCAATTGTTCATTTTAAACCAGCTATTTTCTCTTCAAAAATACTTTCAAAATTTGTTGATGTCATTTATATTCAAGGTTCACCAGAATCTTTTGTCATTATTGACCCAGAATGGTCTTCTAAACAAATTTTAGACTTTCCATTATTTAAAACAAATAAAAGTATTTGTTTAGGATGTGGATTTAGACAATTAATTAAATTAAATAAAATAATTAAAGAAAAAGAAGAATGTGATGCTTTTACTATTTTTATACCTTTTTTGTCTTTTCAACCAATTGGACATTCTCCACCAATTTTATATTTTTCACAATATTTTTTATTTATTTTTGATAATAAAGAAATTATTGAAAATAATGAAGAAAATTTAAATGAAGAAAAATTAATTAGAAAAATACCAAAAATATGTTATTATAAAAAAGAAGAAAATGATGAAGATGAACAAAGTAATTAATTTAAATAATTAATTTAATTAAATTAATTAATTATTTTTTAAAGTTATTTTACCACAATTAGCATTACGTACTAATATTTTACAAAATTGTGTATTATCTAATCTTCGTTTTTGTCAACAATTTTATTATCCATTTGGAATTAATTGTCAAAATTGGTGGAATAAAATACCAGATTCTCTTCTTTCAATTCATTCTTTTGCCCAATTTATTCTTTTATTTGTTGATTGTTTTAAAGAAAATAATAATTTAGAAGAAATTATTAAATTAATTAAATGTTTAAATAAAATTAATTTTAATTGTCCTTTACATCCTATTGAATCAGAAATGACTCCACATTTTGAAGGACAAATTTATAATCAAGTTAGTTACTTATTTGATTTAAAGTAAATAAAAAAGATTAATGTGATTATTATTATTAAATAGTACTTTTATATTTTCTTTATTTTTTTTAAAGTAAACTAGTAATTTGTAAATCCTTTAAAATATTAATTTATTAATAAAGGCTATTATTTAATTAATATTTAATTTATTTAAATTAGATTGGATATACTAAACCTTTCCGTTCTGGACTTGGTTTACTTTTTCCATCATTGGGTATTTTAGAAGAACAATTAATTAATTTTCCTATAATTTTGGCTGATTTTCTTCAACAATTAAAAGTTAAATTAAAAATAATAATATTTTTATTATTATTTTTTAGAAAATATTTCCATTATCAATAATTATGTTTCTTACTTCAGAACATTTAAATAATCAATTTTTAACAGCAATTAGTACAAATTCACCTAATGGGTCAATTATTGATTTTAATGAATTAGATATATCTACTGGGGGTTATTTTTAATTAAATTAAATTTAATTAAATTATTTTAGATTTTTCTTCTAAATTATTTGTTAAAAATTGGAATTTAATAGTAAATATTTTAAATGGAGAACATTTAGAAATATTAAAAAATAATACAAAAGAAAATTTAATTTTAAAGAATTTACAAGAATTAATTATTTGCTCTGATCGTTTAAAAACAATTACTAGACAAGTAAAAAAATAATTTAATTTTTTAATTAATTTTTTATTTAAAAAAAAAAAGTTTGGAGAAGAGAATCCATTTTTATTATTTCAAAATGTTCTTAATAAAATATTTGAAAATATTTCTTTTAATCCAAATAAGACAAATATAACAGCAGAAGGAGATATTCAAGAACAAATAATTGCTTGGGCAGATGTAATTATTGAACCATTAGAAATAATTGAAGGCTTAGAATTTAGGTATAAATTAATAAAATAAATAATTTAATTAATTTATTTATTTTAGTATTACTGTAATTATTCAAACTAATAAAGTAATTTATTTATTTAATTTAAAAATATATTTATATTTTAATTTCAGTCATTAATTAATAAATTGGAATTAATTAATTTAAATCTTCATTTTGATCATTCCAATCTTTTAAAATTCCGTATAGGACCTATATTTAATTCTCAACAAGAACCAATTAGTCTTAATGCTGAAGAACGTCTAAAAGTTGAATGGATTGTAGTACCTGTGCCTGAATTTAAATTAACTTCTCCAATTCTACAAAATGTGTTTTTTTATTTTTAATTAAAAAATTAAAAAATTTGTTTTTTAAAGTTAGATTTAACTTTTGCTTATGAACTTAATGGAAAACGTTTAGCCCAAAGATTACTTTCTCCTTCAATTAAAATATTACCAAAACCTTCTCTTCGTCTTTTAGCTTTTGGACAACCAATAATTCAAAATTCATTATCAGAAGAGTCATTACCTCCTTTTACTTTAATGATTTCTGCAATTAATTTTGGATATTCAACACTAAAAAAGGTTTTTTTAAAATATTTAAATTATTTATTTTTTAGGTTCAACTTCTTGAACTTCGTCCAAATTTTGTTCCAATAGGAAGTGAAGAAAATAATAAGCTTTATGATTTTAATATTGAAGGAATTAATTTAGAGACTTTAGATGAAACAGAAAATATTAATAATGAAGATTTGGCTGAATCCCTTTCTTTTGGACAAATTTTATCCGGAAAAGCTTCTCATTTGTTTTTAAATATTTCTTTAAAAAATAATGATGGACAACAATATAAAATAGAAGTAAAATAATAAATAATTAATTTAAAATTATTTTAAAATTTATTTTATTTTAGAAATCAATACTTTTTAAAAGTTTTTCTGCTTTAATTTCCGTAGATGGATCTCTTCTTCCAATTGGCCAATTTGAACAAAGATTTTATTTAATTCAGGAATCAACACATAATAATCAAATATTAATTGTTTCAGAATATTTTAATCCTTTTAATTTATATTTATTTTCTAAAAAACTAAATTCATTAACTCCTTTAACAACACTTCAATTAATTGAAGAAAAAGAATTTTATCCAAAAATTAATGGAAATAATTTTATTTCACGTATTTTTGTTCTTCGTCGTCTTTCATTAGTTTCAACATTAAAAGAAGATGAAAATAATAATAAAATAAATTTTGGTTCAATTTTTGCTTCAATAAATGTAGAAACTAATAAAATATTTGGAAATGGGGCAAAACTTGTTAAAATATCAGAAATAGGACAACAAGGGAAAAAAAGACAAATTGACATGAATTTAGTTTGGATTGGAAAAATAAGCAATGAAAAAGTAAAAAAATAAAATTAAATAATAAATTTAAATTATTTTAAATAGAATACTTTAATTAATTTTATTGATTTAAATGCTTCTTCAGCAATTTCTCAATTAATTTATGAATTATTATTTGGATTACCTGAACATTTTAATTCTCCTTTCTTTTCTCAATCATTTTATCAATTAAATTTTGTTATTCCTATTATAACTAATAAAAAACAAAAAGTTTTAGCTAGAATGTTTGCTATATCGCCAACTAATAAACCTTTAAAATATTCTTTAAAAAGTTTAGATAAAAATAATACATTTTTTAGTATTGTTCCATCAACAGGTTTATTTATTTATTTTATATTAATTTAAATAAATATTAAGGTGATATTGTTTTAACTGGTGATTTACTAGAACCTTTTGAATATTGTTTAAATGTTATTGCTACTGATTCAGAAGGATTAAATACTAAAGTTACACTTTTAATAAATATTTTAAATAATAAAGAAAATGGAAGAATGGGAGGAATGAACGAATGTAAAATTTTTAATGAAGAAACTAATATTATTTATAATCATGAATATAAACCTCAAGAAGAAGAAAAAGATTATTATGAAAATGAAATTAATTCAATTCCTTCTTTAATTTTTTCCTCAGAACCTACAATTTTAGCAAAACCAATTTTTGTTCATCAAATTCCTAGTGATAATTCTACACTTTCTCCATTAATAAAATTAAAAGAAGAATTAGTAACTGTTGGAGAATCTTTAATTAATAAAGAATTAAAAAATGAAACAGAAGAAGATAATTATTATTCTTTAACTTCTACAAATATTATTCCACAACAATCAATAAAAGAAGAATTACCATTAAATTATTTTAAACCTACTCTACAACAACCTGGGACTTTTAAAATTTCTGGCTTTTCTGGGGGAGGTACTGGAACAAGAATTGGACAAAACTCGGTAATTGAGACTTATATATTTTTGAAATATTTTTATTTAAAAAAGGGACGTAAAATAAATGGAACAACAATATCTGGACTTAAAGTGGAAAGTAAAGGCAGTAGTAGTAGTGGAGGAGATATGTCTAGTCAAGCAAGTGCTACAACAATGGCCGAAATGGCTTGTCGTCTTCGTTCTACAAAGCCAATTTGGGCATTAATATGTGATATGGCTAAAACAGTATATCGTTCAACTATGATTAATTCTTAAAAGATAGAAACACACAAAACTAAATAAATACATAATAATAAACACTAAAATAATAAATTCAATAATAGTTAAAATAAATAAAATAACCAAAGTAATTCAGATCTGTAACAAAAAAAAACAATTATTATTATAAATATAAATTCATATTAATTTTACTAAAAATTTAATTTTAATTGCCGTTTTTCTTCTCTTTCATCATAATCTTCTGACTCTTCCTCTTCTTCTTCATTGTCTAATTTAATATCTTTAATCTCTTCCTCATCATCCCACGGATTTGGATAATAAGGAACTGGGGACAGAAACATTCTTGGATCATAGACAACATCAGCAAGGAATAGCCCCTGTGGAGGTACAGGTCTTAATCCAGCTTGATGAAATTTTGATGGATCCGGATCTTTGAGGAGAAATTCTGCAGTAGTTTTAGCATAATCAATGTTATATGCTGCTTGAGAAATTAATGCAACCATTCGACGTATCTGATAATTATTTTTTAATTTTATACTCGTGATTAAGAAATATTCTTGTTTGTAAGATAAAAATATTCTATTTTTTAATCCAAACCTGTTGTCTCAAAAAAGCAGTGGCAACAAACTCAATATTGAAATATTCACAATCTTCATCAGGCAATGCATAAGGTTCGCCTTAAAAAATAAGTCAAATTTTTTATAAATTTTTTTTTTAACTAATTTTAAATATACCTAACCTTTACAAATTCGTAAAAGCTTAGGTTGCCTTCTTCCCATTGTAGTTTTAAAATTTTTTCCATCTAATCTGTCTCCCCTTTTATGATTATAAAATGATGCATAATTTAATCCCGGTCTTCTCAATATTTCACACATTTCATTTGCTTTTTCAACACAAAAAGATGGAGGATGTGACCAACTATAATTAAATTCAGATAAATCAATGAGTGATTGTTTATCAATTTCACGACTTCTTAAATAAGCATCCATCGAGTGAAAACGACGAATTCGATAAACATAACGTCTATGAAAAATGTTTAGATTTTTGAAATAAAAAACCTATAGGAAACATGAAAGTTGCGATTAAATCCTTTTTCCACAGGATTAATTTCCAACAATTCCATTGCATCTTTAAAACCAACTTTTTTGATTAGATCTAAAATAAATTTAAAAAATATATACATAAATATAATTTTTTATTATAAAAATACCATTGAAATCTCTAATAAATTTTTTTCGATAATCAGGAGTTTGGATAAGACTAGCAGTACGTTCATTAGGAGTTTTAATCAAAATTGGATTGCGTAAGGCATGTACTTTGGCATCTGTTCTGTAAATAATTTATTTATTTTTTTAGATTACCAAAATCTATTAAAAAAAAATTTTTAGTTCTAAAATTTTTAAAATATTTTTCTTAAAATTTAAAATTCCTTGTTAATTAAAAATTATCAAAAAATTATCAGAAATTATTATTTATAATTCTCAATTTTTTAAATGAATAATTATAATTTAAATATTCTATTCTCAAAAAATAAACCTGCTAATTGTAGTTGTAAGAAGTTGAGAATTTTCTTCGTCAAATAATCTAGCCAAACAGCAGTCAAATAATTTATAAACACTTGCTCCTTTGTGAGATGCTGCACCTTTAGCCATAGAAGAAAATCTAGAACCATCATATCGAATCCAAAATAAAAATTTTCGAAAAGCACAATTTTCTAACATTTTTTAAAAATACCTAAATTTTTAGAATAAGAAATGAAAAAGATGAAAAGTAATGGAAAAGGATACATTTGATAACTACCGTACACTATTTATTTAAAATTATTAATTTTTTTTAAAAATTTATTCAAATAATAAAACAATAGAAAGAATACATAAATACAAAAAAACACAATAAATATGTATTAAATTATTAAAAGTAAAATATTATTTATATTTAATTAATTAATTTTCATCATTAATTTCAATTGGAATACAAAATTGTTCTCCAAATTTATTTAATAAAGAATTAAAGCATTTTGTAGGATCTTTATCCAAATAAGAAACCTTACAAAATTAAATTTTTAATAAATAATTTTATTTTATTTTAAACCTCAACAGCATGAATAACAATTTTTTCAGGCCGATTAGAATCAGAATTTTCACGGAATATGTGAATAAATGTAGTAGACTTTGGCGTAATGAAGGTGTAAACTGGCTTTGCAAAAAATAATTTTTTATTTGTTGACTTTAATTTAATTGCCTAAAAAATATTTTAAATAAATATTAGAAAAAAATTAATTTTATAATTAACAAACAATTCGTTTTTCACCCAAATTGGAAACTTCAATAACTCGAAAGCCGCCACCTCTATTGTATTCCAATTTTTCAGGATATAAATTGAGTTTAATTGGTCTATGAAGAATTGTTGAAAAAAATGAATTTGTGTAACTGGCATTTGTCCTATAAATAAAAATTAGAAAATATTATAAATTATTTTTAATTAACCTAATAACTAAATTATTGCTAATAATATGTGAAGTCCCTTCTTCATCAAATAATCGAATTGAACAGTATTCGCACACTTTGCAGACACATGTTCCTTTTTGGGCTAACGACCTATTATTATCTTTTGGAGAAACTTCATAACCATAACACAGCCAAGAAAAAATCTTACGAAAACCACAATTTATGTACATTTTTTTAATTAAATGGGAAAAATAAATAAATTATAAATTTAATTAATTTTTAAATAAATTATTAGATATCAAACTTTCAAAGATAAAAAATTATTTTAATAATTTATTAAGAAATATATACATACATCACATATTCTGAGCAATTCTTATTATACAATTTAAGGTGAAAATAAGAAAAAATCAGGGTAAGTGAATATTATTGGGTAAATATATATACCTATGTACATATCAACAGCAAATGGGGGAATAAGTTGGAAAATACATAATGATGAGTTTTATATATACAAAAATATTATAGATGAGTTTATACAAGTTATAGTTCTAGACTTGAGAGGATTGCTTCATATGTCTTCATCTTTCTGCTCTTCTATGGTTTACGCGATGCTGGAGTTCCTAGGCTTGCTGAGCGGTGTCCAGAAGAGCTGCGGCCGTGCTTCTTGCCATGGGATCGAGAGCCCTTCCTTGATGCAGTTCCCTTCTTTGACTCGGCTCCTGCTTCAGATCCTGCTTTCGAATCAGCCCCTTTCTTTTTGTCTCGCTTTCCCTTGGATGAAGCACCTTTGGAACGTTTAGAATCACCACTTCGTTTTCCCTTGGATTTGCTGCTACTTTCGCCCATCACAATGGCTCCACGGTTGAACTCGATCCCGTAGTTTTCGCGTAGATATGTGTTGGCATACTATAAAAAGAAAATATTATTAACAGAAAAAAAGAATTTTATCACTCACAAAGCCGGAGACGAACAGAACAATTGCAGCAAACAGGTAGAGCCACGCTGACATTTTGACGAATCTGTGTTGTTGATGATTGCTTTTGTGAATAGTCGAAATTGACTTGAAGACGAAACGAAAGCGAATCGGTCTGTTGTTAGAATTGGTTAAATAATGACTTAAAATTGTTTGTTTTTATATTAAAATAAATTATATTATATAAATTTAAATATAAAAAGATATGTCATTATTTCTTTACTTTTTCAGTATTCGTCACAAAATGTTGTTTCAATCCAGTTCAAATGGATGGCTAATTTTGTCAGTTTATGGCGTAAACTTTTTTGTGTTTTTTGTTTTTCTCTCTTTACTTTCTGCTCAAACTCTTCTCGATTGTTGTTGCTGCAAAAAGAAGCGCAAGGTGAAATATATTTTTGAAAAAAAATTTCTAAATAATTTATTTAATTTAGCAACGTCATCGTGCAGAAATTGAAGTTGATGAGGTTCCAGGTTAATAAATAAATATTAATTTTAATTTTAATCCTCAATCTCTTTATCAGATGAACCAAAAGAGGAAAAGCCAAAACAAAAACAAAAAGCAACAAAAAAATCACCACCAAAGCCTACCAAAGATACACCTTTAAAGGAAAATATCAAAAAGGTGGATAGTAAACCTGAAATGAAGGATGAACGGCGCAAGGATCAAAAAGGAATAGGTGAAGGCTTAGATTATCAAACACTTGGCAATTTGGACCACAACATATTTGTCAAAGGGGATAAAAAAGGAGGTAATTCTAAATAAATAAAATATTTAATTACAAATAATATATTTCACTTCAAGGTGGTGTCAGTCCAAAGATTGCAGCTACAAAATTGCCAAAGCTAAAGGAGGAAAAACATGATGCTGGGATTGGAGGAGGTTTTGACTATCAAACACTTGGAAATTTAGATAGAAATATCTTCACGAAAAACGATAAAAAGGGAAAGCCTTTAGCAAAACCGAAGACAAAAGATGAACGAAAAGATCAACAAGGTTTGGGTGAAGGCGCTGACTACCAAACATTGAAAAATCTCGACAAAAATATCTTCACGAAAAACGAGAAAAAAGGAAAACCTTTAGCAAAGCCGAAGACAAAAGATGAAAGGGAAGATCAACAAGGTTTGGGTGAAGGTGCCGGTTACCAAACATTGCAGAATCTCGATAAAAATATTTTTGTTAAAAGCGAAGATCAAGGAGAAGAGAGCGAAGAAGATATCAAGTTAAAGAAAAAGACTCCAAAAAAGACTGTAAAAGAAGAAGATGAAAGAGAGAATAAAAAGAAAGTGAAGAAAAATATAAAGAAGAAGAGTGAAGATGAGGAAAATGATGGAGAAAGAAGTGAAGTTGAAGTGAAGACAAAGAAAAAGACTAAAAAGAAGAACGAAGAAGATGAGGAAAATGAAGGGGGAAGAAGTGAAGTTGAAGTGAAGACAAAGAAAAAGATGAAAAAGAAGAACGAAGAAGTTGAGGAAAATGATGGAGAAAGAAGTGAAGTTGAAGTGAAGACGAAGAAAAAGACGAAAAAGAAAATTGAAGATGAAGAAAATGAAGAAGAGGATAGTGAATCTGAAAAGAAATTAAAGAAGAGGACGAAGAAGAAGAGTGAAAATGTAGAGAAGAAGAAGAGTGAAAAGGAAGAGGTGAAGAAGAGTGAAAAAGATGAGAAGAAAAAGAAGAAAGTGCCAATTAAAGAAACTAAAAAAGTGACAAAGAAGAAGCCAAAATCTGATTCGAGTCTATCAAGGTAATAATTAAAATTAAATCCAGAAGATCACCTTTCATAATATTAACATTACCTATTTAATATAATATTTATACTAATTTTATTTTATATTTTATTAGGTCAGAGGTCGGTTCAGAGATAAAGAATGACAAAACAAGTACAAAACTCAAAAAGCAAAATAATACCTATTCTATGACCAGAATTGGCGATTTACTTGATAAAGAAAGTGTTGTGGATACTGAATGAGAATATAATAAATAATATATATTTAATAATAATGTGATAATTAATTAATAAATAAAAATAGTTACTTAATCTAACATTTACATATATGTAATTAATATTATTATAAATATTGTTAACAATTATTTTTTGTAGTTTTATTTTCTTTGTTTTTCTTTAATAAAAGCTCTTCTATACATAATTTTAATTAAAATAATATTTTTAAATACTTTATCTCAACAAATTATCATTTAATAATTAAATAAATAATTTATTGCCAAATTATCAAATTAATATTATTTATTTATTTTTAATTAAAAACAATTTATTATTTTAATAAACCAAAATTATCATTTATACTTGTAGTAATATTATATTTTGATAAATCCTAATAATTTTTATTTATATATCTCATCAAATTTGAAAAAACATCTTTAATTCTATTTTAATAAAAATAAATATTTAAATTATAAGTATTTTTTCTCTAAAATTATTCCTTCTAGCTTTTCAGTATGAGAAAAGTCTCTATTTATTTACTTATTTATTATAAATAAAAATATTTTTCCCTGAAAAATAAGCAAAAAGCCTTGAGAAAAGTTGATTAGACATTGAAAAATATTTTTTTAAATAATCTAAAAAAGATAAATAAATAATATGACTTTGTTATTTTCTTATTTATGTATAACGTAAATATATTTTTTATTTTTTATAAGATTGTACTTTAATATTTTTAATTTTCTATTATTTAACTTTTAAATTAATTTTTTAAAAAATTCTAAATATTCTTTAAAAATTAATTTTAATTCTTAAAATTAGAAAAAATAAAAAATCACTTAAAAAATATTTTTAAAACTGATAAATAATATTTTTATCAGTAAAATAAGTAATTTATTATATAAAAATATTTAATCATATTATTTTTTAATTAAAATAAACACATGTTTTTATTTTCACATTTTTTATATTTTAAGAATAAATAAAAATATTAAAAAATGAATGCTGTAGTTTATGGATATTTAAATTTTGATGGTAATAATAATAATAATAATAATGAAGATGAAAATAAAATAAATAAAGAAACATTTGAAATAATTAAAAATAATAATAAAAAAATAGAAGAAAAAGAAAGTGAAAAAATAACAAATTTAAAATTATTAAATGAATCAAAAAGTTCTTTAATTGAAAAAAGAAATTTACATCTTGGGTAAGTTTTATTTATTTAATTAATTATTTAATTAATTAATTTAGTAGTAAATGTCAAACATTTTATTCTTCTGATCCTTTTGTTGTTTCAAGGGCTTTTATGCAATATGTTTTTGATGAACAAGGAAATCGTTTTATTGATTGTATTTCAAATGTTCAACGTTTGTTTTTTTATTATTTATTTTAATTAATTAATTTATTAATTTATAGATGTTGGTCATTGTCATCCACATATTGTTCAAGCAATAGCAACACAAAGTAGTTTATCAACTTGTAATATTCGTTTTGTTTGTCCTCTTTTGGGAGAATGTTCAAAATTATTAATTAATAGTTTATCTTCTTCTAATTTTGATACAATATTTTATTGTAATTCTGGTTCTGAAGCTAATGATTTAGCTTTACAATTGGCTAAAGATTGGACTAAAGCTAATGATATTATTGTGTTGGATAATGCTTATCATGGACATATAACTACTACTGTCTTTTATTTTAATTTAATTATTTTATTTTATTTTAAAAATAATATTTTTTTTGTGAAATATTTAAAAACAAAAATAATATTAAAATAAAATATTAATAAATAATCTATGAGAGGAATATTCTCTTAAATTATAATTAATTTTCTTTAAAGGCTCAATTAAGTCCATATAAATCAGAACGTGGTGCTAATATAAAAAACCCTGAATGGGTACATATTGTAAGTATTTATTTATTTTTAATAATTAAATAAAATAATTAATTTAAAGGCCTCAGCCCCAGATGTTTATAGAGGAAAATATAGACTTTCAGATTCTGAACTTAATTCTCAAGAAGCACTTGCCCGTGCTGGAGAATTTTATTCAAAAGATATTTCACTTTTACTTGAAGAAATTAATAAAAAAGGTAGAAAAGTGGCTGCTTTTTTTGCTGAAGCATTACAAAGTTGTGGAGGGCAAATAATTCCACCTTCAGGATATTTTAAATCTGTAGCAAAGGAAATACATGATAATGGAGGTTTAGTAGTTATAGATGAAGTACAGACAGGTTTTGGAAGAGTTGGGGATACTTTTTGGGCACATCAATTATTTAGTGGTTATTTAATTATTATTTTAATTATTTTTTAATTTTTAAAGAATTTATTCCTGATATTATAACAATGGGTAAATCAATGGGAAATGGTTATCCAGTAGCAGCTGTTGTTACACGAAGGGAAATTGCTGATAAATTATGTGGAAATGCAGAATATTTTAATACAGTTTTTTTTAATTATTTTAAATTAATTTAATATTTTATTTATTTAAAAAATAGTATGGAGGTAATCCAGTTGCTTGTGCTGCAAGTTTATCTGTTTTACAAATTATTGAAAAAGAAAATTTATTAAAACATTCAAAAGAAATGGGAATATTATTTAAACAAAAATTAGAAGAATTAAAATTAAAATATTTATGTATTGGAGATATTAGAGGCATTGGAATGTTTTGGGGATTAGATTTAGTTAAATGTAGACAAACAAGAGAACCAGAAACTAATTTAGCTTTAAAATTGGTAAATTAATTAATTAATTTTAATTTAATTTAATATTTAAGATATTAAAACTAAGAAAAGAATATGGAATATTATTAAATGCAGATGGACCTTTTGGAAATATTTTAAAATTTAAACCTCCACTTTGTTTTAATTCTGATAATTTAGAAAATGTTATTAAATCATTAGATGAATGTTTAAATGAATTAATAAATAATTTTTAAGAAATATTTAATTATTTATTTTATTTTTTATATTAAAAAAAGTTTTTTAAAGAGATAAATAACATTTATTTTTTCCCATATTATTTTTTTAATAAAAATTTAATTTTTTTTAATTTTTCAAAAACAGCTCTAATGTAAGAATAATCCTTTATGCTAAATTGAAGGATAAATTAGAATTTAAATTAAAAAATAATTAAAACAAATATATAGCTAAAAAAACATTTATTTTTTTTAATTACTCTTTTAAATGACCTTGAAATTATTTTAAAATTTATTTAATAAAATGCACAAATAATGTTATTATTATTATTATTTATTTTAAAATATCCTATTCCTCTCAATTGTTTGTGCACAAATATATTTGCATTATTATTATAATAAATAAATAAATAAATAAATCAATTTAAATTTATTTATTTAAAAAATGAAAAATAAAATATTATTATATCCTTTACCAAAAATTGAAATAAATATTTATTTATTTATTTGGATTATCCATTCTTTATTAGCTTTAATAATTGCTATAATATCAACATTAAATAATAATAATAAAATTAATAATTGGTTAAAACATTGGTTAGAACCTAGGTAAATTTAAATAAAAATAATATTTTAATTTAATATTTAATTATTTAATTTAGTTATATTTCTGGTTATTTTATTGATAATTCTGATGTTGAATGGAAATTATTTAAAACAGCCTTTCCTTTAATTTTTTCTACATTTTTATTAAATTCAAGTAAATAAATATAATTTAATTAATTTAATTAATATTTAGTTATATTAAATATTGTAAAAAGAATAAAATTATTAAATAAACAATTAATAACAATTATTATTTTAATTCCTTTTTGGATTATTTTACAAATAAATTGGACAAGGTTAATTATTTATTTTTTAAAAGAATTTGATTTTTAATTTTACTCTCTATAAATTTTTAGATATTTATATGAAAATATATTTATTTTATAAAAATACCCCAATAGAGGATAGGTATATATCTCCTCTTTTATTTATATCCTTTGTGTCCTTCAATTTAATTTATTTTTATTATTTTTTGAGAAAGACTTCCCTCACGAATTATTTAAATTAAATTATATTTTATAATTAATTATTAAAAATTTAATTTTTAAATAAAATTTAAATAAATTATTATTTATTTAAAGTTTAAAATGTATTTCTATAATATTTATATTTTCTTTTATTTTAATTTTAATTATTAATTTAACTAAAAATCAATTAATTGGATGGATATTTTGTATTATTTTTATTTTAAAAATATTTAATTTAATTTCTTTTTCAAAAGAACCAGCAAAATATTATTTAGAATTTAATTTATATCTTTATTCTACAATTAAAGTATTATTAATATTAAATTAATTAATTTATTTATTTATTTTTAAGTTAATTAATTTATCAATTTATTTGAGTAAATATGAAAAGAATTTTAATTTAAATTTATTTTGTTCAATTGCTGAATATTTACTTTATCCTCCTTATTCAATTAGTTTAATTGTTCTTTTCGAGGTATTCTAATATATTATTTTATAAAAAGGGGAAATTAAATTAATTATTTAAAAAAAGATTAATTAAATATTATACCCTTTAATTATATTTTAATAATTATTTTTATTTAATTTTAAAAGGATTTTCAAAAACAATTTTCATCTTCTTTTAATAATAATACAACAATAAATAATTCACCTAATATTAATATTATTATTAATTTATTTAAAATATTTTTAAAACTTTTTTGTTATTTTTTTCTATTAGAATTATTTTTACATTTAACTAGAGTAAATGCTTTATTTAATTCTCCTTTTGTTATGTTACAAAATTTTAATAATTATGAATGTAATAAATTATTTATTTAATTAATTTATTTTTAATTAAAGTAATTTCAATTGCTTATTTATCTGGTCAATTATTTCATTTAAAATATTATTTAATTTTTGGTATTCCAAATATTTTTGCTAAAATTGATGGAATGAAACCAAATCCTTTACCTATTTGTATTTCTCATATTTCTAAATATTCTCAAATGTGGAGATATTTTGATAGAGGACTTTATTTATTTCTTAAAAATCAGGTTATTTTTTAAATATTTATTTATTGGGAATAGAATTTTAAAGAATTTTTTAATTTTTTGGTTTATTTATAGTGAAATTTATAATTTTTTGAAAAAAAAGGTTTTTTTCTAAAAAAATAATAATTATAATATTTTAAAGGTATTTTTAATTTAAATTAGAGTATTTCTTTTAATATATATAGAATATAAATATTTTAAACAAAAATGCTCTACAAATATTTTTAAATAAAAATTAATTTTATTTTAAATTTAATTTTATCAAAAAAATTAAATTATAAAATAATTTATTAATTTATAGCTTTATATTCCAATTTTAAATTATCAATTTAATTGTACTCATCAATTAAATTTATTTATTAATTTAATATTATTTCGTAAAATATTAGCTACTTTATTTGTTTTTATTTTTGTTCTTATTTGGCATGGTTTTAATTCTAATTTTTGTTGGTGGGTGTCATTAAGTGCTTTTAGTCTTTTTATTGAACGTTTATTGGCTATTTTATTTAATAATCAATTTATTAAAAAATTATCTTCTGCTGCAAATATTCGATTAAAATCTATTTTTATGTTAATATCACTTATTCCTGGTTATTTTATTATAATTTAATAATTTAAATATTTAGGAATATTTGGAATTTTCTTTTTTCTTGGACATGGTTTAATTGGTAATTATATTTTCTTTAAAATACTTATAAAAGGATTTAAACAAATTTTAACTTTACAAATTTATATTGGAAATTCTGGATGGGTAATGATACATTTAATTATTTTAGGTTATTTCTTTAATAATATATCTTTATTTATTGAAGAAAAAAGAAAAGAAAAATAAATTAATTAAACAATTTTTGTTTTAATTTTTTAAATAATAAAAATAAATATTTTTTGTCACAACAATTTTTTGAACAAAAACAAAAGTATAATAGGTAATTATCACAAATAAATCAAAGAATACAGCAAATGAAAAGAAAAATAATATTTTTAATAATAAATAGAATCTTAAAATTGAGCTATTATAAGTGAAAATAAACTTAAATTATATAGGAGAGAAATAACAGAATATTTTGCCAATTAAAGAAGACAAAAGAATTGAATTGAGGGTAATCAAATAAAATAAAATATTTTTTAAAATATTTAAGTGAAATTTAAAGAGAAAAATAAATAATAAAAAATATATCTTTTTAGAGAATTATCTTCTCAAGGCTTTTTCTTTTTTTCCTCTTTTTTTAATTCCCATTCAGCTAATACTTTTTCAAAAACATTTCCCCATTCCCATTTTTGTGATTCAGAATTAGAACTACAAGGATTCATAAAAACATTCCCTGTAGAAGAATCACAATCCAAACATAAACTTGTAAGTACATGAATTAGTTTTTTAGTTTTTGGTTGATATTTAAAGTGCTGAAAAGATTTTAAATAAATTAAAAAAAAATTAACTTGATTTCCTCTCATTCCGTGACAGGCAAAAAGAGTCACTGGTGCTTTTGCCTGATTTTGGGCAACATCAAAACACATAGTTCTACCTTTATATAATAATTTTAAGTGAAAGAAAAAATAAAACACCTTTAGGTCGGATATCTTCCCAAAAAGAGAAACGAAAATCCTGAAATTTATAAGTTTTTGAATAAATTAATAATTTATTTTGAAAATATTTATTTTCTTTCTTAGAATTAATAAAACATTTTGTGTCTATCATAATATCAAATAAAGGTGTTCCAAAATTATGTGTTAAATAATATTTTATACCTGTTCACCATTTACAGAATTATCTTCACTTTTGCATTTAGCCAACATTAATTTAGCACCAGTCCCTTCATATCCAGTATCTACACATTTTTTTGCTGCTAAATTCTTTAATTCACCTATTTTAATAATAAATATAAAATAAATTTAAAAAAAACCATTAGCTCCATCAGGTGGCTCTACAGCAGGATAAAAGTGATCTTGATCAAAAGCTATTTCCTTCATAAACCAATCAAAAGATTTACATTTAAGACGTTCTCTAACTGCTTTTTGTTTGCTTAAATCACCTAAAATTTGATTTTTTAATTTTTATTTAAAATTATAAAAAATATTTAAAAACTATTTCAATCTTTTAGGAAATCTACGATTCAAAGTTTTATCACTTAACCATCACTGATAATGAGTATTTCCCCTTTTGATCAAACTTAAAGGATTTCTAATAAATTTAATTGAATATTCGTCAAATTACAAAACTTTTTCTCATAATTTCATTAAAAAAGTCGATTATTTTGAGAATTATATTCATAATATTCTACTCTTTTATATTTTGGTATTTTATTTAAAAAAAATTTTTACCCTCTTCTGCTGTTTCCAATTGTGGTCTTCTTTTATATAAATGTTTTTTATATTCATCCATCCAAACTTCTGCTACGCGACGATAATTTCTTGAAATAAAATCTCCAACACCAGGATTCCTTTTTTTTTAAAAATAATAGTTTTTTAAAATATTTTTTTAAAAACTTACGGGAAAGGAATATATTTGCATCTATAAATATGACCAACACGAGAACAAGGAGCATCTACTAATTGACCATGACATTGCCAAATTTTAAAACTTAATTCATATTGTTCTCCTCCCCAAATATCCAAACCTTCGTCATAACCTCCCAACTCCCAAAACCATTTTGTACTTATTGCAAAATATCCACCAGCCATTACTGGACTTTTAAATGGTTTTGTTGGAGATTTTAGATCTTCTTCAGTTAGTGGTAAACGTTTATAATTAAATTCCCAATCAAATGAACCTATAAAATGATTTTATTTTGAAAGAAATCTAGTCTATAAGAGCAGATATTTTTCCAAAAAAATTTATTAAACCATTTGTTCAAAACATAAATTGTAGAAGTAATTAAATTTAAAAAAACCTCTTGCTCCTTCATCCTGTGCTCTATATTCATAAGTATCACAATCAATTACATCAACAAATGGGCAAACAACTGTTCGATAATTTAATGCAATTGGCTCTATTAAAGGAGGCAACCAGTTATAATTAGCTTCAGAATGAGCATCCAAAAAAATAATAATTTCAGCTTTAGCAGACCGTGCTCCAATTGCACGAGCACGAATTAGTCCTTCCCTTTTTCTAAAAACATTAAAATTAAAAAATGTTATAAACCAAAAAATCCCTTCTCTTAGATAAATACAAAATTTACGTTGTTCTAACAACTTTCACAATATGGTCCAAACTTTTAGTTTTCCAATGCTGTTCAAAAGGTTCTTTTAATTCTGGTTTAGTACTTGCATCGTCAACAAATACAATTTCTTTAAGTACATCTGATGGTGATCGATTAATAATAGAATATCCACTTCTCAATAATGTTGAATAATGCTGGAAATTTAAAAAAAATTTTTTTAATTAAAAACCTTACTTCGTCATGAAATGGTAAAATAACAGAAACGGAGGGAAGTCGTTCAATATAAGTTTTCGCTTTACATCCTGAATGTCTAATATCTTTAACACTTCTTTCAAGTGAAATATGGTCACTAACATAAGCATTATATCCATTAGCACGATATAAAGCATCCTGAAATTAATTTGAGAAATTACAAAACTTAAAATATTGTTTAGAAAATAAATTATAAAATGTAGTTATAAAAACCAACTCAAAATCTGTTTAGAAATTATTAAAAACTTTTCTAATGTCATTTCAGAAAAAATAAATAAAAAATAAAGTTAATGCTAACATAAGATTAAATGCTGCAATTAATTAAACATGAGTTTTATGCAACCATTTTAAATCTGGAGTTATATTAATTTTAAATAATTTTCTAATATACTTTTTGTATATAAAAATTTAAAATAAACATACCACAACTTTTTCCAGAGTTTGATTATTTTCTTTTTTAACAACAAATCCTTTACCAACTTCACCATTTCCTTCTCTTTTTTGCTCCTTTTCATAAAAACTTCTATCTAACCAATCCTTTTTAGGAAGAGATCTATAAGACAAAAAAGGGTCAAAACCATCTGGAAGATCTAAAAAATATTTAAAATTAAAATAAAAATACCTTTTGATTGTTGAGGAATTTCATCAATTTTAATTAATTCACGTTCAACAGTCACTGTTTTATAGAAATATATAATAAAAATAATAAATATTGCATAAATAAATGTATATAATAATCGTCTGGGCAAATAACGAGAAATTAACCGAAGTCTTCTTTTATTTTTCATTTTAAACCTAAAATATTTTAATATTCATAATTAAAATTTAATATTTGGATTAAAATTTCAAGAAAAATTAATCACCCAGCGATGAATAACAATCGATAATAACAGGATAATATAAAGGAAATTTTACTTAAATAGTATGAAGTATTGTTGTAAGCCACGTTTTAATATGATGTAAAATAATAAAAATAGTTAAATGCGGTTATAAATTAACAAAAATATTTATTTTATACATAAGATTTAACAAAAAATCTCAGGTCAATAAAAAGTCGGGTTTTCAAAAAATTCCTCTGGTCGGGATTAAAACTGAAGTAAGAGGAAGAAATTTTATTGTACTTACAAATTAGTTGCAATTCACGATTCAGCTCTACCAAATTTTATAATTTTTTGACCATTCGGAATTTAAAAATAGCTTTTTATCGCCGTTGGAACTAGAAAATATAAAAATTAAAAAAAGTTTGAGGATATTGCAATCTCAACAATTTTTCTACACCACACAAGATTCTACCCAACACGGTTTGAAAGCATTTCAAGAAATCTTTCTCACCCCTTTTACGAATAATGCAATCAAATTTAAATTAAAAAGAAAAAATACAAAGTAAAGTAGATATTTATCAAAATAAGTATTAAATTAATCAAAAATATATATGATGTACAAAAATTAAATAAATTATAAATTAAAAGAAAGGCCTTATTTTTAATAAATTAAGAAAATTATAAGACTAAACAAATAAAAGTATAGTAAACAAATATATAATAGTATATTTTCAGACAAAAATTCACAAATTTGTATTGAAATAATTCCATAATATTAAGTTTAAAGCATAAAAATTTAATTGAAATACTGAAAAATTTTTAAATCTAAACTTTGGTCATGATAAAAAATTAAGCCAAAAAACTTAATATTTAATTTTTGAATTATGGAAATAAACAATATTTTTAAATGAAGTTTCTATTTTAGTATTGAGATAAAGTGTAACAAAAATATTAAATTAGAGTTATAATAATTATAAAGCCACTATAAAGTTAGAATAGTTAAATGGCAGTAAATGACAAATTAAAATAAATCTCTCTAAATTAATGAAATCAAGCATTGAAACGCGTTTTACCCAAAACACTGCCACCATATGGAACTCGTTCATTTAGCAAAGCAAAGTTAATTAAACGTTCTCCGGTAACACGAGGAATATATTGTGGAGTAGTTCTGAAAAATTGAGTTTAAAATAATTTAAAAAACAAAAAAAAAACCGTTTCATTTCCAAATAATTATTGCTTCCACGTTTAGCAAGCTCTTTTGCCTGAAGAACAGGTGATGGAAGAGCAGGTGGCATATTCACGATCTGCCACATATTACATAATCCGAGAATGAACGATTGCATCTCATCATTGTTAGCACGAATTTCGTTGATTGGAATCAAATACTGGGGGATTTTTGAAGTTCCCTAAAACGAATTAATTTAAATTAATTTAGAATATATTTGTTTAACCTTCAGCGGAAAATGTGCTTGTAAAAAGAATTCATGGAGGTCGACACGAACAAATTTTTTGTCAATGACAGAACCTGGAGTAGTGTTTCGATTGGGACCAGTATTGAAAAAAAAGCGTTTTGTATGACGCTTATCCACAATAACGAAGACAAATTTAGGAGTCCATTCTTGAATGCAGCTTTTAAAGGTCTGCATAATTCGTGTAAATTCACCACTGACAGCCTTATTATATCTTAAATTAATAAATTAACAATAAAAACATACATTTGGCACCATCCCTTCACTAATTCCATCACGAATAACAAAAATAGTTGAAGGAAGTTTCTGTCGGTTAGCTTTGAGAGTGCTAACAATCATTTTGATCCTTTCACCAAAATAATCAACGTCAAGAACATCTTGCTTGCAAGGTTGATAAATGTAGTCACCTACAAACTTGACTGGATTTGGCAAATAATTTCCACAATACTAAAAATTATCTTTTAATATAATCTTTATATTTTATGTAAACCCCAATAGTCAACGGATCTTCTGAAGTAAATCCTTCCATTCCTTGTTTACTCAATTTGAATTTTTCAAAAGGAGTAGCTTTAGGAGGACGAGAAGTATCGATACCAAGAACGAGAATGTCTCCAGAAGTCAAATCAAGTTTATTTTTCCTTTAAAATAAACAAGTTATTTTTATAAAAAATAATGCTAACGTGACTGGATCAAATATTGGCATGTAGTTCAAACCAAAGAGCCTAGAAAGTTAAAAAAAATTTCATTTATTAAAGTTAAAAAACTTCATATTCATCTTGTTGAGAACATTACTGACAGAAGCAGGACCAGCCTTTCTAATCATTTCCAGATTAACATGTTGAGTAAGAACACTATAACGACGCTCACAAAGTTTAAGTTTACCTAAAAGGCAGTTGATTAGAAAAAATTATATTTCGATTACCATGGGATTTGATAAAACGTTCGTCAATGTAGAGGACAAATTGGATTTTTGCCTTAGAGAACTCCTCAAAGCGTTGCTCAAGTGCATTCAATTCAACATTTTCAAAGTTTGGCTGAGGCAATTTCATTCCGCGTTGAGACGCCATTCGTTGGATGTCAGAAATGAACTTTCTGTATTTTATTTATAAACTTTAAAAACAGTAAAAATGTACCCAAATTTATCCTCAGTAACTCTACGCGGAAAAGCAACAATCCAAGAACGAAGAACATCCGAAGGCTCCAAATAACGAAGAGGACCACGAACATCAAAAGTACCCTTAAAAATAAATTGTATTAATAATAAAGGAAATACAAAATTGGAATAAATTATATAAATCCAAACCCTTTCGTTTTCATTTGGATTAGCCTGAGTATTCCCAAAACGAATAACAGGCAATTTGCGCAAACCAATTGACACGTTGTTCTGATCACCGCGCAATTTAACACCAAAATGAAACATAAATTTAGCACACTCCCCATCTCTGCCAATACGACGCATTTGTTCTTTGATGAGTTCACTGCGAACATCAGGCTTCACAGCATTAGCCTAAAATTAATATAAAAACAAAAAATATATTTAGAAAACCGAAAGAAGATCACTTGAGATCTTAGCCATATCATCGGTCAATTGCATCTTATCAAGAGAAACACGCTGGAATGGCAATATTTCGAGACATTGGAGAGGATAGAGGGCCTAGAAAATAATAAAAAAAGTTTAAATTTAAAAAATCACATCTCGATCAACATGTTGACGCACTGCAGGCATATTTCCATCAATTTTAACATTTTTCTTCTCAGCAAAGTATTGAATCATTGGAATGTTGCGTCCATCAATGTCGAAACTAGGAAAAATTTTTTTTAATAAAATTTATATTAACCTAATTTCTGAAACAAGACGATTAGTGATTGAATCAATTACAATAACACGAGAAGGAGCATATGTCAAGTAAGCGCTAACACCCTTGTAAAGATGCCCGAAATCTATCCAAAATGCCTCCATTGCTTTACGATCATTTAATCTAATCGGATTTTGACGGCGATTGGTAGTAGATCGTATCATTGCATTGGCAATTTCCCCCAAATTTCCAGCAACAAAAAAGGCACATGTCTTAACTAAAAAATAAGATAAAAAATTCCTTTTAAAGAAATCTTGCCATCAGCGATAAGAGCAGGACATGGCTTTACATCACCATTAACAATAATACGAACACCCTTGGCTACTCCATTATGAGTTGTAATAGCTTCGTTTAATTTCTTAGCTTCGGCAATTTCAAAAAGTCTCCCAGGTCCAACAATGCGATGTGTACGTCTAAAATAGTATTTTAATTTTTTCATTATTAGAATAGTGAAAATATTGTTAATGTTAGAAAATGTTTTCTTTACCTACAATAAATTCAAAATTTGAACTCAAACTAAACTTCTAATCGGGTAATTTGGAAATAAATAAGAAATGCATCAATAGTAGGAAGTTTTTATCTACTATTTAAAATTTACGCATTAATGAAAGACTGCGAAGTCAACATCTCAAAAAATGTACGTAGAGAATGATCTGCTTGTAAATGTGGTGCCGGGCAAAGAGCTGACGTAATGTCGTTCAAATTCATCTCGTGACTGGAGCCTTTACAAGGTTGTAACTCGAAAGTAATTGTCGCATTATAGAGAAATTTACGACAAAATTCGCTCATCCGCTCTGGTTTAATCTCGCATGTCTAAATAAAAAGAAAATAATTTATATTTTTAGTAACATTTTTTCAAAAATTTAAGATTTATCCGATCTTTATCTACATAAATAGTTCACACAAATGTGGACAATATTTAAAACTAACCAATGCAGGAACACGACAATTCGTGAACAAAATTTTTCGGTTGTCATATACGAAAAGGACCTAAAATTAAAAATGTTTAGTCATATTGTAATATTAAATTACTTTTCCATTACCACCACCAAAGCCTTGTGTATTTTCGAACACATCTTTTACCAATTCGAAGCAAATGTCACGAAGGAGTCCTTTTTTCCCATCATCTCCAGCTCCTTTAGTTAGACTTTTGTCCTTAACCTTGTCTGAAAGCTCTACGTCATAACGATAGACCATTACAGCACCCGGTTTTACATCAAACCTAGATTTTTGATATTTTAGTTAAATTTATATTATAATCGAACGTATAAAAGTTCGCCAATCCATCAATGTTTTTGATAAACTGATTTGCTTGTGGCGGAATATTCTGAAAATTTGTTAATTTATTTTTTTAAGTCGAATTTTTCAACTTACGGCAGCAACTCGAATGTTAGCAACTACTTGAGACAGATCCGGCATTTTGGCGTTGGAATTTTAGGTCGGAAAATTTAAATTCAATAAAATCAAATGCTGAAATTATGGTTGTACAAGTAAATTAAATAATTTTTTTATTTACAAGCCTTAACTTACACTACAATATTAGTTTGATATCAATGTTAAAATAAATTATAATTGCAAAATAAAGCTAAAATAATTTAATGCCCGCTGCGTAAATATCCTAAACTATAAGGAGGTGAGCAAAGTATTCATCATATAAAAATTCCTTTCAAACGATCAAAATTAATCTGAGAAAAAATAAACGCAAAACAAACTTAAAACCGTAAAACAGACGAGTAGTAAATGAAAGAAAAATTCCTAAAGTTTTTATTGCTGAGGGGAAGGTAAAACTAAACAAAGTTAATTTTTTTAATATATGTAGTAGCCTTATTCCAAATAAACATCTAAGTTTCGACAGAAAAATTTACTTTTCATTTTTTTAAATAACCTTCTAAACAAAATCAATAAATGCCATTAAGCAACTTGCAGCGTTCGAAAAATAATCTAAGTGAGCGAAGGAGGAAGGTCATCGACTAATGTAAGATAAGAGTAAGAAAGAAAACGCTTGGGTAATTGGAATTTAACATAAAATATTGACCAAAGAATGGATGTAATGTGAAAAGGAAAAAATGTCTAGAAAGAGAAAAATCTAAAGATTAAAACAAAATATTTTCCTTATGAACAAAAAGATTTTTTTTCAATTTTTTAATATAAAAAATATATATTTTACTAAATTTAACTCAGGATCAATAAATATCAAAAGAATTTTCGGTAGAAAATAAAACTAAAAGCTTCTAAATAATTTAAAAGAAAAATTTTGATGTTTCATTTTTACGGAGTCAGATTCATTAAATTTTACTTCAAATAACTCCAACCAATCAAGCATTGAAACGAGTTTTACCCAAAACAGTGCCTCCATATGGAACTCGTTCGTTAAGCAAAGCAAAGTTGATCATACGCTCTCCGGCAATATGAGGAATATATTGAGGATTATTACTGAATAAGTTATATCAAAAATATTAAAAAAAGAAAAAACCGTTTCATTTCCCAATAATTACTGCTACCGCGTTTAGCAAGCTCTTTTGCCTGAAGAACAGGTGAGGGAAGAGCAGGTGGCATGTTCACGATTTGCCACATATTACAGAGGCCGAGAATGAACGCTTGCATCTCATCATTGTTAGCACGAATTTCGTTGATTGGAATCAAATATTGAGGGATTTTTGAAGTTCCCTAAAACGAATTAGTTTTAAATTAATTTAGAATATAGTTGTTTAACCTTTAGTGGAAAATGAGCCTGCAAAAAGAACTCATGAAGGTCGACGCGAACGAATTTTTTGTCAATGACAGAACCTGGAGTAGTGTTACGAATGGGACCAGAGTTGAAGAAGAAACGCTTTGTATGGCGCTTATCCACAATAACGAAGACAAATTTAGGAGTCCATTCTTGATTGCAGCTTTTAAAAGTCTGCATAATTCGTGTAAATTCACCACTGACAGCCTTTAATAATAATATTAAATATAAATTAACAATAAAAACATACATTTGGCACCATCCCTTCACTAATTCCATCACGAATAATAAAAATAGTTGAAGGAAGTTTCTGTCGGTTAGCTTTGAGAGTGCTAACAATCATTTTGATCTTTTCACCAAAATAATCAACGTCAAGAACATCTTGCTTGCAAGGTTGATAAATGTAGTCACCTACAAACTTGACTGGATTTGGCAAATAATTTCCACAAAACTGAAAATTATCTTTTAATAAAATCTTTATATTTTATTAAACCCCAATAGTCAACGGATCTTCTGAAGTAAATCCTTCCATTCCTTGTTTACTCAATTTGAATTTTTCAAAAGCAGTAGCTTTAGGAGGACGAGAAGTATCGATACCAAGAACGAGAATGTCGCCAGAAGTCAAATCAAGTTTATTTTTACTTTAAAATAAACAAAAGTTATTTTTATAAAAAATAATGCTAAGCTAACGTGACTGGATCAAATATTGGCATGTAATTCAAACCAAAGAGCCTAGAAAGTTAAAAAAAATTTCATTTATTAAAGTTAAAAAACTTCATATTCATCTTGTTGAGAACATTACTGACAGAAGCAGGACCAGCCTTTCTAATCATTTCCAGATTAACATGTTGAGTAAGAACACTATAACGACGCTCACAAAGTTTAAGTTTACCTAAAAGGCAGTTGATTAGAAAAAATTATATTTCGATTACCATGGGATTTGATAAAACGTTCGTCAATGTAGAGGACAAATTGGATTTTTGCCTTAGAGAACTCCTCAAAGCGTTGCTCAAGTGCATTCAACTCAACATTTTCAAAGTTTGGCTGAGGCAGTTTCATTCCGCGTTGAGACGCCATTCGTTGGATGTCAGAAATGAACTTTCTGTATTTTATTTATAAACTTTAAAAACAGTAAAAATGTACCCAAATTTATCCTCAGTAACTCTACGCGGAAAAGCAACAATCCAAGAACGAAGAACATCCGAAGGCTCCAAATAACGAAGAGGACCACGAACATCAAAAGTACCCTTAAAAATAAATTGTATTAATAATAAAGGAAATACAAAATTGGAATAAATTATATAAATCCAAACCCTTTCGTTTTCATTTGGATTAGCCTGAGTATTCCCAAAGCGAATAACAGGCAATTTTCGCACTCCAATTTTCACGTTGTTCTGATCACCTCGCATTTTAACACCAAAATGAAACATAAATTTAGCACACTCCTCATCTCTGCCAATACGACGCATTTGTTCTTTGATAAGCTCATAGCGCACATCAGGCTTCACAGCATTAGCCTAAAATTAATATAAAAACAAAAAATATACATATTTGAAAACCGAAAGAAGATCACTTGAGATCTTAGCCATATCATCGGTCAATTGCATCTTATCAAGAGAAACACGCTGGAATGGCAATATTTGGAGACATTGTAGAGGATAAAGAGCCTGAAAGTTATAATAAAAAGGGTGTTTAAATTTTAAAAATTACATTTCGATCAACATGTTGACGTACTGCCGGCATATTTCCTTCAATTTTAACATTCTTCTTATCGTTGAAGTATTGAATCATAGAAATATTGCGGTCACCAAGTTCGAAGCTAGGAATTTTTTTAAATAAAATTTATATTAACCTAATTTCTGAAACAAGACGATTAGTGATTGAATCAATTACAATAACACGAGAAGGAGCATATGTCAAGTAAGCGCTAACACCCTTGTAAAGATGCCCGAAATCTATCCAAAATGCCTCCATTGCTTTACGATCATTTAATCTAATCGGATTTTGACGGCGATTGGTAGCAGATCGTATCATTGCATTGGCAATTTCCCCCAAATTTCCAGCAACAAAAAAGGCACATGTCTTAACTAAAAATAAAACAAATCAATCATAATAACAAGATAATTCAAATATCAAAAAATGACAAAAAATTTACCATCAGCAATGATAGCAGGACATGGTTTTAAACCATCATCATTAGCAATAATACGAACACCCTTGGCTACTCCATTATGAGTTGTAATAGCTTCGTTTAATCGCTTCGCCTCTGCAACTTCAAAAAGCCTTCCAGGTCCAACAATGCGATGTGTACGCCTAAAATAAATGTCACCTTTCAATTTGACGGCAAAATCCACAACAAAACTTTTTATACTTATTTTATAGGCATAATTATTAACAATGAAGAAAGTCGTTATTTAATTTCAAATTTTTGGAAGAATTTATTAAAATGAGTTTTTTGAGATTACAGCAATTTTTGTAATTATAGCTCATTTTTAGGAAGATAAACAAGTCATGAAAATAGATATAGGATATATTATAGCGATCATAACATAAGCCATTCCCAATCAAGAACATAAAACATTTATGGAAAATTCAGAAATTGTTAATGTTATTCTAAGTTTCGGATAAAATTTGCGGATTTTCGCCATACAAAATAGAAAGGTACAAATACAATTTAAAAATATTTTAAAAAATCCTTATTTATAATAATCTTAATTAAAAGTACAAAAAACTATTAAATAGGTAGGTCATTAAGAGAAAAGGATAAGTTTGACCTATTAATATTTAAAAAATAAAATTTACGCATTAATGAAAGACTGCGAAGTCAACATCTCAAAAAATGTACGTAGCGAATGATCTGCTTGTAAATGAGGTGCCGGATAAAGAGCTGAAGCAATGTCGTTCAAATCCAATTCGTGGCTAGAACCCTTAGAAGGTTGCAACTCAAAAGTAATTGTCGCATTATAGAGAAATTTACGACAAAATTCGCTCATCCGCTCTGGAGCAATTTCGCATGTCTAAATGAAAAAATTTAAAGCAGCATGAATTTTCGAGCTTTCTTAAGAAATAATTGTGACTTAGGTTTCACTCAACTGCTATATAAAAACTATATTTTTTAATTTAAACAATGTGGTCCTAAAAAGACTATAGAAATGATTATAATATGGAATTTGAATGATTTTTGTAGATATACATCTTTGAAAAACAACACACGCAAACTTGTACAAACTGATCAAAATTCCACCTTTTATGACTTTTGTTTGTCTGTTCTCCGCATTTTTTACAATAGAAAAAATTGTTTTGATATGGTAGCTGAGTGAAACCCCTTTCACTTAAAATCAAAAACTTATTCTCAGTTCCAAAAATCTCGAAACATTTTTCATGTTACATACGGTCTACAAATGTTTTAACATTATGGCACTCTGAAGATGGGATGGTATTTTTTCTTTGTCTACGGCATGTCTAAAAGTGAAAACTTTAACTAAACGAGCCACCTCGACAAGCTGTCTAATGGTGCCACTCACGTTTCACAAGACGAATTATGAGCCTAGATACAGCCCTGGAAATCGAAAAAACCATAAGGGGAGTAAGCTACTCTAAGTGATTACCGCGGCTGCTTGGACAAACTTGGATCAATTGGGGGTGTTTTATTACTTTTTCCTTTTTAGGCACATGGCCGGTTGGTCTTAGCACAAACTTTGATCTATTGGGAGTGTTTTATCATGAAAATTTAATTCAGCGGAAATAATTTAAGCGTAGCCGCAGTAATCACTTTGAGAAGCTTACTCCCTTCCATGGTTTTTTGATTTCAAGGACCTTTATCTCGGCACATATTTAATATAATAAGAATAGTACCATAGACTCAGCTTGTCGAGGTGAGTCGAATAGTCAGTTTTTAACATTTAGACATGCCGTAGACAAAAAAAATAACACTATCCTCAGTAGTGCTAAAATTATTTCACTACATACCAATGGAGGAACACGGCAATTCGTGAACAAAATTTTTCGATTATCATACACAAACAGAACCTACGTAAAAATTAAATGTTTAGTCATATTGTAATATTAAATTACTTTGCCATTACTACCACCAAAGTCTTGTGTATTTTCGAACACTCCTTTCACCAATTCGAAGCAAATGTCACGAAGGAGTCCTTTTTTCCCATCATCTCCAGCTCCTTTAGTTAGACTTTTGTCCTTAACCTTGTCTGAAAGCTCTACGTCATAACGGTAGACCATTACAGCACCCGGTTTTACATCAAACCTAGATTTTTGATATTTTAGTTAAATTTATCATTATCAAACTTATAAAAATTAGCCCATCCATCAATGTTTTTGACAAACTGACTTGCTGGTGGCGGAATATTCTGAAAATGTTCTTTTAGTTAAAATTTTTTTCACTTACAGCAGCAACACGAATGTTAGCAATTGCTTGAGACAAATCAGGCATTTGGCGTTGAAATTTTACAAAGAAATTAAAGAACAAAAATCAAAGAAATATCATAACAAATTTTAATGTAAAAATGAGGAATGTATGCCTTTAATTATTTATTCTCAGAAAAAATTGCGTAATGGGTACTGGTGAACTGGGTACTGGAAAATGTTGTTTACATCAAAAAATAAAATATTTAACAATCAGATAAACGCCAGTTCTTCATCCAAACCCTTCTCATCCTTGTCTTCAGCGAGCTGAGCAATCACGTGCATAATGTCCACTCTGCCCACACTCATAGCACTCTAAAAACAATAAAAGTTATTTTTATGGAATATATCTTACTAGTATTGCCACCGCCACCTCCACCACTACGACCACCTTCTGGACATTCACGAGCGAAATGACCTGGCTTGCCACAGTTATAGCAACTACCAGCTAAAAAGTTGCAATTTTCGATAAAAAAGATTCTAATTAACTTACCACCACCGCCGCCGCCACGACTTCCTCCACCAGAACGACCCTCACGATCCGGACAATCTCGAACAAAATGTCCACTCTGGCCACACTCATGACATTCTAAATTTGAAATATTAATTATTATCGGTCAAAAAAGTGGACCCGATACTTTAGAATATTATACTATTCTCTATTAAACATACCGCGTCCACGTCCGCCACCACCACCACCAGCATTTCTACCAGAACGAGGCTCAGTGCAGTCACGCGAGATATGACCATTTTGACCACAGTTATAACAGGCTAATAAAAAAATATTTGAATGATATATTATAACCTTACCACGATCAGACATTATTGAATGATTATGACAAAAAGATGAATAAAATTTTATTTTTCTGAATAATAAAAATCAAGATGGAAAATGTACAATTAAAGCATAAAAACAAATGATAAAAATATAAAATGGCAAAAATAAGTGAAAGAATAAAAAAATAGAACCATTAAACAACAAAATAATGAAAATGAACTGTTTTTCCTGCACTTAAATACTAAGAATGTGCATAATATGAACATAATGCCAAACTGATTCGAAAATTACATTTTCAATTAATAAAACCAAAACTCAATTTGGTAACACGACAATTGTACAGCAAGTAATATATTGTGGACAATGCCATTTTTTTAATAAAAATTTCGATTAAGCTTTATTTTATAATTCCTTTATTTTAGGTTTAAATTAGAATTACATCTTTATTATGTCTGTACAGAGTTTATTTCCTGAAATTCGACCAAATTTGGAAATTTTTCAGGTTATTATTATGACTTTTGTTAGAAATATTTATCAAAGAATTACAGGTAATTAAAGCAGCGGATCAACTTTTTTACAAAGATAAAGTTCATTACGTGGAACTTCAACCTATTTTTATTTCTGCTAATAAGAAAGACAAAATTGAAATAGATAATAATGTTGTAAACCATCCAACAAATAAATCTTCTGAAAATGTTCATGGTATTATTTTTATATTCATTTTCTTATAAAAAACCAAAATATTGTTTACCTAATAACCTATATTAAATTAAATTTGACGAGTCCTAAAAGTGAAGAATGGAAAAAATATATTTTTCACTTCTAGTTTAACTGAACCATAAACCTCTTATCTTTAAAGTTTATTTAATCTTTATTTTGAAGGTTTCAAGAAAGAGAAGGGAGAGATCCAAAATGCTAAAAAAGAAAAGAAAGAAGTTAAAAAGGAGAAAATAGATGTTCAAAACATTAAAAAGGAAAGGATTGAGATTCAAAATTCTAAAATGAAAGAAAACAAGACTCAGCATAATTTTGGTACTTATGAAAGTTCTACCAGTAAGCTCCAACAAGCCATTATTCAAGCTCAAAAAACTATAGAAAATGCTCGAAACGTTGGAAGCAACTCTTCAATTAAAATTTGCGAACCTCCTAGCTCCTCTATTAATGAGCTTCTTTCTTTACGTTCAGAGAATGCCTTTCTTTGCAAGAAATTGGAACTTCAAGAGAAAACAATCAATAGATTGGAGAAAATAACTCAAAAAGTAATCATTTTGAAATTTTTTAAATTAAATTTTGGATTTACAGCTTTTGAAAAAATCTGGAATGACTGAGGCGGATCTTTCTGATTGAGTTTGATTAATTATATTAAAGGTTTGAAGAAAATGATATGTTTGTGAAGTTTAGTTTTAAATTACAATATTATTCTGAAGACTTTGAAATCTCCCTAGAGTAATGTCTAATTACCCATAATTTTTACTACGGGAAAAAATTAAATATTAAATAAGGTTGTTTTGTCCTCTTAAAAATTAAAAAATTTTTTCTATTGCATGAAGTTAACCTTTTAATAAATTGTTACTTGTTTGATTTTTTAGCTTCATACAATTTTTATTAATTAGAAACTTTTTTTATTAAATTGATCATCATTTCTTTTCCGCCATCCAAAGTCAATATTCTATCTATTTTTATACTCAATAAGTATTTTTTCTTCCTTTATTTTGATTGTAATTTGTTTCCTTTCAACGATTTTAATGTTAGTTACCAAAAATAAAAATCTGTTATCAATTAGAATTCTTCAACTACCGGTTATGTTTCTAAATGTGTTTAATAAATTTACCTAAAAAATTATATTTTCTAGACATTTCTGTATTCATTTTCATAATATTTTAATTTTGTATGCATAATTAATTTTCTTTCAAGTCTGTTTTTTGTGATATTAGATGGGGCCTTGGAGAGCATGTCTTGGAAAGGTTGGAAGACCTGAATCAATTAAACTTTATAAAGTGCGGTGAGGAGATACATTTATTTTTTACAGAAATTTTAACATTAAAAAAATTCTCTAAAATAAATATTAAACCTAGCCTTTAATGTTCAAATATTTGATTAAAATATTTAAGCTTAATGAAACCTGATGGAAGTGTTGTATTTGCTAGAAGTTCAGAACCACGAGTTCTTATTCAACTCCCAGTTGACCTTCGAACTGCCGATGAATATGAGAGGAGAATTCGTATTGCTGAACGAAGACCAACAATGAAAAATGCCTTTGAGGTTTTTTTAATTTTGGGTTTATGGACGGCAAAAATATTTAATATATTTTTACAATTATATTGTTTTTAAGAATCTTGGAGAGGATAATTTCAGTCATAAAGAATATACTACATATTGGAAGCGTTGATAGCAGATTTTGTTTACTTTTTTGAATAAATATTATATTATTTCTGTCTTTTTTCCATACTGCTTGAAATTAGCAGATTTAATTATTTTAAATTTTTATTAAGTATTAAAGTAATAAATTAGTTTGAGGATAAAAATGCAGGCAGATGACATTGTTTGGAACCAATTAAATAAAGGACATTGTTCTTTTAAAATAGTGTATGTTTTTTGTTTTTTAAATTAAAGTTGTTAATTTTAGTACAAAATCGAAAAAGTTTTGTCGAAATGAGTACAATCTTACTGGAATATGTAATAAAGCATCTTGTCCTTTAGCTAATAGTCAATATGCAACAGTGCGAGAGGAGAAAGGTTTGATAAATTAAAATTTAGTATAAATCTATTTTTTTAATTAATTGAGAAATGAAATACGCAACTTTTTTACTAAAAAATTAAAAATTTAGGTGTTTGCTATTTATACATGAAAGTAATTGAACGAAGCCATTTTCCTGCTCGTCTATGGGAAAAAGTTAAATTGCACAGAAGCATGGTCAAAGCTGTTGAACAAATAAATGTGAATTTATTACATTGGAGTGATTATATGAGACAAAAATGTAAAGCTAGAGTTGTGAGAATTCATCAGTATTTGGCACGGATGAGGAAAATGAAATTAAGAGGAAGACAGCCAAAAATCATTCCAATCCAAGTAATTTTGTAAAATTATTCACAAATTTTTTCTTAATAATTTTGATGGAGCCACCACAAAGATTAATTCTTTTTAATTTTTAGAGAAAAATTGAACGGAGAGAGAAACGAAGAGAAGAGAAAGCTTTAATTGCTGCAAAACTTGACAATGCTATTGAGAGGGAATTACTTGAAAGGCTCAAACAGGGAAATTATGGTGAAATGTACAAATTTAGTCAAAAAGCAATTGATAAAACTGCCGATAGAATGAGGGAGGAAGAAGTAGAGGATGAAGAAGAAATTGAATATGAAATGGAACAAGAGGACCAACGCCAATTTGTTGAAGATTTTGAAGAATCTGATGAAGAAGAGCAAGACATTGAAGATCTTTAGTAAGAACATAAATGTTACACCTTTTAAAAATTTTTTTGTTTCTAATATTAAAATTTTAAGATAATTTAAGTCAATTTATTTAAGGCAAATTAAAAATGAAATCACAGAAATTAATTGAAATGTATAATATGTATAGAAAAAGGGAACGTTATATAGTTCAAATTCTCAAAAAGACAACCAAAGCAAGCGTAATTGTGAGCTTAATGATGTTTGTCAAAACTTGGACAGAAAACTCAGTAAAAATATCAAAAGGTCGTCATGGCTGTTGTTTGGATTAGAATGATGACCATACCATTGGGATTGCAAACGCTGCACACGCAAAGGTTCAATATCTGCCAGATTTAAGAAAGAGTGTATCCGCTCCTGATACTCATTATCAGAAGTAATTTCTTAAGAATTGATGTTGGAAAAAATTAAAAAAAAATGACTGAAGTCCTCAAATTTATAAAAAAAAATCATCTCATTATTTTAACCAAATTAATTCTTGTAAATGCATGATTTTTTTTTATAAATTTGAGGTATTCAGTCATTTTTTTTTAATTTTTTCCAACATCAATTCTTAAGAATTTACTTCTGATAATGAGTATCAGGAGCGGATACACTCTTTCTTAAATCTGGCAGATATTGAACCTTTGCGTGTGCAGCGTTTGCAATCCCAATGGTATGGTCATCATTCTCATCCAAACAACAGCCATGACGACCTTTTGATATTTTTACTGAGTTTTCTGTCCAAGTTTTGACAAACATCATAAGCTCACAATTACGCTTGCTTTGGTTGTCTTTTTGAGAATTTGAACAACTTAAACAAATAATTATTTAAGAAATTAAATTTTCTATTTATATACTTATAGATATGCTTATTATTTATATGTAACAGTTGACTCTTTTTTTCAAATTAATCTCCATATAATACTAAAACAGGAATAAAGAACAAAATCTTTCAGGATTCCAGTGAGAATTCACTGTATATACAAATTTGTTTTATTTCCATTCCTGATTATTAATAATGTGTATCAGGAACACTAACGCCATCTTTGATAGACGGCGTTTGATCAATTTTCGCCAATATTGCATCAGCAATTGCAGAAGTTTCCTCATCCGTTCTCAGCTCACATCCGTGTAAACCTTTCGAAATTTTGATATAATTGTCCTTTCCTGTTTTTACGAACATCTTAATTCCTTTCTCATTAAATGAATTGCAGAAACTTAATAAAAATAGTAATTATTAAAAATATTAATTTTTTATTATCGTAAGTATTCTTTGACTTGATCTTTGCCTTGTTTGTAATCGAAACGGACCCATTTCGTACCAGACGTTCCCACGACCAAAAAATTGCGAATTACTTTTAGTCGTTGCGGTTCCTCTGTGAATAACAGTACAATCGACCTTCTAGTAAGTTTCTGCAATTCATTTAATGAGAAAGGAATTAAGAAGATGTTCTTAAAAACAGGAAAGGACAATTATATCAAAATTTCGAAAGGTTTACACGGATGTGAGCTGAGAACGGATGAGGAAACTTCTGCAATTGCTGATGCAATATTGGCTAAAATTGATCAAACGCCGTCTATCAAAGATGGCGTTAGTGTTCCTGATACACATTATTAATAATCAGGAATGGAAATAAAACAAATTTGTATATACAGTGAATTCTCACTGGAATCCTGAAAGATTTTGTTCTTTATTCCTGTTTTAGTATTATATGGAGATTAATTTGAAAAAAAGAGTCAACTGTTACATATAAATAATAAGCATATACTTATTTATTTTTGGTCTATGTTATTAAAGGTTTAAAAATTTAAGTATACTTTTAATTATCAGAAAATCATTAAAAATCTTCAGCCACTTGCAATTTTAGAAGGAGACCTTCCATTTGACCGAAAAAAATATGGAAAAGAGGGCGAAGATCACCAACAATTGCGCATAAAATAGTTTCGTGGACATAGTTGTTTGTTTCATTTGAAGAAAATATAGATGGCAATGAATATAAATTTAATAAAATATCGGCAAGAAGACGAGCAGTTTTATCCGTGTTATTTTTAAATGGTTGTATGTGTTTCTAAAAAAAAAGAAAATTTAAATTAAAAATATAAAATCAAGTCTTAGATGGATAATAAAATGTTATTAACCAAAAAGAAGAATGATAAAACTCCAAATTCCAAAGGATGTATTTGTCGCTCTTCAATCATTTTTATTCCTTCATTCAAAAATAAACAGAATTTTTTCATTTCCTCTTCAATTAAATTATAATCAAATAAAGTAAATAATTCATTTTCATCATCAGAATCTTCTATTTTATTAGAACAACGTAGATTATTCAAAATATTTTCCTTATCTTCATTTTTATTAAACAATAGATTATTTAGTATAACAATTTTCTGTAAAATAAGGAAAAGTTATTGAAATAAAAAAAAAAATTTCTACCTTAAAATTTAATTTTTTAATATCCTCAGGTTCTTTAAATGAAGAAATAAAAATTTTAAGATCTTCATTATTATTTATATAGTCTAAAAGATAAGGTTTAGTATTTTTAGATTTTAAGTTTTCTTCCAAGAGTTGATCTATTCTATCAAGAATTGCATCGTCCTCTTCATCTACCCGTTCAATGAGTAATTTTCGCATACTAGAAAAGGTTAAATAAAAATATAAGTTAAAAAAACCTTTTATGCAACAACGTAGGCTTCATGAAAATTAAACGGGATAAAATACCCTCTGCTATAGTAAATCGACACATTGCCATTTCAATATTGCATAAATGTTCAAGTAATAGAAAATTAGAGGGATCTTCAAAAAGTATTTGTTTATAAATAATATTGAGTAAATCTTTGCATTTTAAAGTTTCTTCGGGATTTTCCAATAAAAGTTCTATTTCACAAAGTTTTGTTTTAATCTTTTCTGACAATTTATAAGACGATTCTTTTAAAATTCGGCGTTGAAAACCTTAATTATTTTGTTTTATTTCGAAAAAAAATTGATAAATAATTAAAGAAAATTCAAACCAAAATAATGATTCTTAGAAGGTGGTTCCATCCAAAATCGACGACGTCCATAACCACCCCCGCCAGGAGTTTCCAATTCTAGAATATCCTAAAAAGCAAATTTATTCAAATTTTTCAAATAAATTATCTACCCCAGGATTAACATTCAAGCTAATTTTTGCTCCCAAATTGTCTCGAACACCATCCAACGCACGCAATAAAACATTTTTACCAGTCTTGCCTGGTCGCCCACCATTCAATCCATAAGGAGGAAATACTCGACGTTCAGTAAGCAAAGAAAGACGCACATCATTACGAAATTGAAGATAACGACAAATTCCATCTCCCCCATGCCATCTGCCAACACCTCCTGAACCCTTACGAAGATGGAATCGGCGGGCAATAACAGCCTTAAAAATTCAATTAATAAATATAAAACATAAAATAACCGAATAATGTCGTTCCAAAATCTCCACATCTGTAATGCGTGTATTCGTCATATGAGAATGTACACCAGATCTCCCATCAAAACCGTTGCCGGCACCAGCACCACCACCAATTGTCTCATAATATCCGTATGAATGATCACCAAATGTTAAATTATTCATACAACCTTGAGAAGCAGCCACAGCATCAAAAGCATGAAGGATGACATCACAAAGACGTTGGGATGTAAGAACATTGCCACCAACTACTGCAGCTTCATCACTAGGATTGAGAATTGTGCCATAAGGAACACGAATCTGTAAATAATTTTAATCAAAATATAATTTTTTAAATTTTTATACATATAAAAATTTAAATAAACCTTAACAGGAGCCAGACAGCCTTGATTTAAAGGAATATCTCGACCAACAAGACATCGAAGACAATAAATAACAGCAGCCATTAAAACAGCAGGTGGAGTGTTACAACTGTTATGGACCTGAAGACCAGTTCCAGTAAAGTCAAAAAGAACATCTCCCTATTTGAAATAAAATAAAAGGATTATTGTAATTAAATGCCTAACTGTTTCTTTGTCAATTTCCAATGCAAGCTTTATAGGAGTTCCATCATCCATTTTATCCTCAGCAACTTTCCGCACTATCTTATTTTCTCCAGCTCTTCCAGTAGTAACTGCTACGTTTTTAATTAATTGCCGTACCGCCAATTCAGCATTTTGTTGAATATGTGACATATAAGAGCGAACAACAGGGAGAGAATATGAAGAAACTAATTCTCGTAAAAGAAGAACTCCTTTATGATTAGCAGCAATTTGAGCATTTAAATCAGCCAAATTATCAGCTATATTTCGGGCACTTGAACATCCTTGTACTTTACATGGAGCATTCAATATATTTTTTAATTCATGTTCATTTAGGTGACCTTCAGAAACAAGTTTAAAGGAAATGAAGACAACGCCTTCTTGTTCCAAATGCGTAGAGTGTGGAGGCATAGATCCTTAAAAATTAAAATTATCCAAAAAAATTATATATATGATAGTAAATTCCGGCAATGATTAATCGAGAATTAACAACAATTTATAATAAAAGACTTGCCAGGAGCAAGCCCGCCAATGTCTGAAAAAGAAAAATATTTAATTTCATTTATTACTAACAATAAGTCCTTTTTATTTAAAAAAATAAAGAATTACCAGAATGATGCCCACGATTAGCAAGAAAAAAGTCAGGAATTTCTGATTCATCTGAGATAAATACCTAAAAACTTAAATTACTTTCCATAAATATATTAGATTGAAATCAAAACCAAGTTCAAATTTAATTATAGTTAATTTATCCCATATTCTTACCAACCGGAGTAATAACAGTCAAATCTGGCAAATGCGACCCTCCAGCCTTTGGATGATTACTTAGAAATACATCACCTCTCTTGAAATTTTTAGCACCAACATGTTTGATTTGGAAACGAACAGCCGCCTGCATCCCTCCCTAAATTTTAGTATTTAGTAGTTTAATACATTTTAAATCTATTTCCGGTGCCTGTTCTGCTAAGATGAAGAAAAAAATGAAAATATTTTTAAGTAGTAAAGATAAGAGAATATTATTTTGCAACTATTTAATTGTTGTGCTTCTATTTTATTGTAGGAAAAAGTATATAAAGGAGTTTATAAAGTTTTGAATTTTTTGGAAAATTTAGAATATTCTTTAAATTTTCTTTTTTTAATTTAATAAAATATTGCCTTACCAAATGGACTGGAATGTGTGGAGCATTAGCAACAAGACCTCCATTATGACAGAATAATGCACAAGAAAAATCCAGACGATCCTTGATATTTACAGAAAAGGCTGAACGCTGCAAAGCTGTTCCCATTTGTTCAGCAATTGACATGAAGCGATGTGAAAAGATGGATAATTGTATTGGATCCAATTCTGTACCAATTGTGTCTTTTGAGACAGAAGACAGGTTTATAAGTACATTTCCTTGTGAAGTAATTTCCGCTTGACAATTAGGCTCAACAAGTATTGTACTGAATATTTTGAAATGAAAATTAGAGTTATTGGAATAAATTAAAAAAAAACCAATTTGCGTCAACAATGATTGCTGGCCCTGAAATTTTATGACCAAATCGAAGTTCTTTTAAATCATAAACATTTGTATCCAATTCTCCTTCCTAACATAAGTAATAATTTGATAAAAATTATTTCTTTTTTTATTTACCTCGAAGTAGCATTTTGTAACGAGTTTACATTTCGGAGCAGAGTTTAAGAATTCTTGAATTTGTTCAGATTGCAACAAAAAACGTTTAGCAATACCACGGACACTTGAAATTTTATTAATAAAATTGATTTTAAAAATTTTAAAATTATTTTCTAAAAACAAACCGAACATCGTGTGCAATAATTGCTCTCTTAGGTAACGTAAATCCAAATTCTCTCGTAAATTTTTCTTCAAATGCTTCAATAAAATGAGAATAATCATCGCCTTTAGCATCTCCGATTGGTTGACACATTAAAGAATAACCAGAATATTCATAACCCATATTCAAAATCCTTTCAAATTTGCATTGTTCAAGACTAAAGCCTTGGGCCAGAAGTTCATTAAGTGAAGCAGATTCAAGACTTTCAAAACGTTCATTTAACATGGGAAAATTTTCAGCTAAATTTTTTAAATAAGGTATATAAGTAAAAAAACTGACCATTAAAT
This sequence comes from Meloidogyne chitwoodi, assembly GCA_015183035.1. Lineage (NCBI taxonomy): Eukaryota > Metazoa > Nematoda > Chromadorea > Rhabditida > Meloidogynidae > Meloidogyne > Meloidogyne chitwoodi. The sequence goes on from JACZZP010000016.1 coordinate 1,319,864, forward strand.
TTATGAATCCACGACTCTTGTTGTTCATTAACTACATCAGCCAATACTAAACCATAGGCAGAGAGAACACCAGCATATTTGTGAACCTTTACTTTGCTCATTCCTTTTTAAATAAAAATAATTTTTTAAAATGTAACAATTTCGACTTAAGAGTTAGCTTAGGTATGTTAGCTTCTTATAGTTAAAAAAATAATAAAAGTTTACCAAGTGCCCGAGCAATTGCACACGCATGCTGACCACCAGCACCACCAAAGCAGCTTAATATATGACGGCTTGTGTCAAAACCTTTCGCCTAAAGTTTAAAACTAATTTTAAATTTAATTAAAAAGAAGACAAACTTCTGTCAAGGTTCTAATTGGCCGACACATAGCCTCATTGGCAACTCGAATAAAGCCAAGAGCACATTCTTGAATAGAAATAGGTGGACGGCTTTTAGATAACATATCAGCATTTACTTGTTCATTTAAAGATTCAAATGCCTTCAAAGAAGCTTGCCTTAAAAAATTTTCTGAAACAAAATTTTCTATCATGAAATAAACTTGTCCAAAGGCTGTAGCTCATCCGGTCCGAAAATTTTTGGAAAAAAATCAGGGAGCACACGACCCAAAACTACATTAGCATCAGTAACGGCCAAAGGACCTCCTTTGCTATAACAAACAGGACCAGGATTTGAGCCAGCAGATTCAGGGCCAACAACAAAAAGGCCATCGCGAAAGAAAAGACGAGAACCACCTCCAGCAGCCACTGTTTTAATTTCCAGTTGTGGGGCTTGAATTGCAATTCCAGCAGTAACCGAATCAACAACATGCACAAAACGTCCATCATAACGGGAAACATCTTTAAATTTGTAAAGAAGTTGGAATAAACTGTTTATTAAAAAATAAGCAAACAAGATCGACTCAAATAATTTTAAAACAAACACAAAAAACAAAAATAACAAGTTCTGAAAAATTTCAGATATTATTATAAATAAATTACCCGTAGAAGTTCCACCCATATCAAATCCAATTACTGGATCTTTATTTTCAAGTTCATAGGCAGTAAAAGAAACACCAACAACACCCCCTGCTGGTCCACTTAAAATTGCTTTGCTTCCAATGAAACTAAAAATTTTTTTATAATGTTCGACATTTTTCAAAACCTTTCAACAGGACAAAGACCTCCATCTGATTGCATAAATTCTACTTGGACTCCATTTAAATTATTTACAAAACCAGAACGAAAGCTTTGAATATATTTGTGAATAATTGGTGTTAAATAAGCATCAGAACAGGCTAAATAAATTAAAAATTGAATAAATTAAAAAAAACTTGTAAATCCTCGTGGTACAGCTTTGACCATTGGAATAACTTTACTAGACAATGAAACATTTAAAAAGCCAATTTCACGTGCTAATTGACCAACAGTTTCTTCATGGGCAGAATAACTTAAAAACTTTTATTTTATTGCAATTAAAAAATTTATAATTTAAAAAATCTCAAATTTGTTAAAAATTCTAAATTTATAACTTCAAATGAAAAATATTTTCTTACATATAAGAATGAATAAAAAGAATAGCTAAAGAGCGAATTCCTTTTGAATAAATTGAATTTAATTGTTGTCGAACTTTATCCAAATCCAATGATTTTTCAATTATAATCTTAATTTAAAATATTTGTTGGTAAAATTTAAAAGAATTTAACTGGTTGTCCATTAGAAGCTTTTATATGTTGACCAAAAATATTCATTTTACAAGAATTATGATCAATTAAAACCCGCTCATCAATTTCGACAACTTCAGTGTAAAGCGTTGGTGGAGTTTTTATATCAAATTCAAAAATACCAGGCCTTGATTGATTTCCAATATATAATAAATCCTAATATAATTCGATATTTAAATTTCAAAACTAAATTAAGATATAACCTTAAATCCTTTAGTAATTAACAAAGCCATAGGTTCTCCCTTTCGTTCAAGTAATGCATTAGTAGCAACAGTCGTACCCATTCGAATCCATGAAATGTGTTTAACATCAATTAATTCTCCTTTTAGTATTTCTTTTCCAGTATATTCACAAAGAATGCGCCTAATTGCTTCTGTTGGAGCATCATTATAATTTAGAGGATCTTCAGAAAGTAATTTAAATGTACGGCATTTCCCATCTGGATAAACAACAAAAACATCTGTGAATGTTCCGCCTCTATCAATTCCAAATCCAAGACGACCAACATTGTCATCAAAATTAGATGTTACCATTCCCTTTGAAGTAAAAATAAATATGTAAAGTGATTAACAATATAAAAATAGTAAAAATGAGAGAACGATGGGCACCCCACTTGTAGAACACAGCAATTTAAAAATACTAGGGCGGTCTCTAGTGGTTGAGTTTCGTCTTTTGGTGTACTTGGTAACCTCCGACTATAAGAAGAAAAGGGCAAGGTTCGAGTTTCCTTACAAATTAGTGGTAATTATTTAAAATAAAGTGTAAAAGATATATTTTTGTTTTCTTATCAATATTTTAACAAATAAAAAACAAAATAAATTTTTTTGATCTGTTGCTTCATAATTTTCTAACGCATCCATTCCAATATCATAGAGGAAATTTGCGATAGGTGATATTTAATAATTCCTTCTGCTTCTGGGGTACCAGCATTACGAAAACGAATATTTATCAAGTTGAATCTATGGTAGAGTTGTTCTATTTCCTGTTCACTAACTACCGAAATCCAGTCTGAAAAATGTTTATATCACACACCCTATTATTTGTACCTCTCCCCTCCAAAGTCAAAATGAGCTGATATTGTAATTTTGGGGTAATATTCTTACTCGAATCTAAAGACACCAATATAGACCACATTTGGTACAGACGATGGCACTTTTGTCTTAAGAAAAATGTAAATACTAATAAATCTATGTGGGTCCACCCCTGAATATCACCACCCTGAATATCACTTAAGCCAATTGATCCAATTGCCAATTCGGTCAAATCTCTTACAACTAGTTGGTCCTAGAGTGCGGCGCTTTTGTGTCTGACAGGATTATATAATTCTCTTCAAAGCTGTGATAAGGCCACTCTCTCGTCTGATAAAGACGCAGAAAAACTGACCACTGGATAGTTGAGGTCAGAGAAACGTCAAATGACCTGCTCTTTTCCAGAACTGTACACAGTTCCTGCGTATTTTTTACTCGAAGAGTGGCCTTATCATAGGAGCTCTGAAGAGAATTATATAATCCTGTCAGACACAAGAGCGCTTCACTATAGTTGATCCCGTGCAAACTTGGACCTATTGGGAGTGTTTTATTACTTGACCAAATTGGCAATTGGACTAATTGGCTAAAGTAATATTCAGGGTGGTGATATTCAGGGTTGATCCCAATCTATGTATCAGAATTTTTAATTTATGAAAATTCTTCATCTTCTAAGTCATCGATTTTTTAATTTAAAAAAATAATTCACTAAATATTTTTAACTTTTTATTATTCTAATCTTTTATGTTTATTTTTATATGTTAAATAATTATTTTGTTTTTGCACTCGTTTAGAGGCCAAAATAGGCCAAAATATTATCATTTATTTTTCACATGTTTTTCAATTTTTTTATCATTTTTCTTTTTGGAGGTTATAAGAACATAACAATTTCAGCTGAACATTATATAATTAATTCTTAATTTTTTTACATTCCTCTCAAATAATAAAAATTTTTATTTATTTAAGTAATAAACCAATTTTCTTTTTTATTTTTTTACTCTTTTCTGATAAAAAATTTAAAAATAATTTTTATAAAATTAAAAAAGTTATTTAATTATATAAAAAAGAGAAAATCATTATTATTTTAGATTAATTTTTGTCCTTTTTTTAAAATAATAATTTTGAAGTAAAACTACTTACTTCGAGGTAAATATAAATTTATATTTTTATGATTTTTAAACAAATTTAAAAAAAAATATTTAAAATATTTTTCCTTTTTTACTTTTAAAAGAAAATAAATTAATTAAAAAATTTACTCAAATTAAATATTTACAATTTTTATAAATTAAAATATTTTTTAAAAAATAATTAAATATAATTTGCACTTTTCCCAATTTTTTTAAAAAAGTAAAAAATTGTTTTATGACTACTTTTTCTTATTTTTTATCAATTTATTTGTTTATTGTTTTTCTTTTAATTTTTATCTTTATTTTTATATATTTTATTATTTAATCAAAAATATATATATTTATTTTCTCTTATCAAAAAAAGCAAAATTAAAGTTTTTTAGCTCATTTTTTTTGGCGGTTATAAAAATAATAATTTCTTTTTGAAGAAATTAATAAGGAAAAAAAGATAAAAATAATAAAATGAAAATATATTTATTTATTTATGATATTTTTTGTACATATATTTTACGATAAAATGTCCTTTTTTTACAAAAATAATATTTAAATCAATTAATTCATTAAAATAAAAACTAAAATTGTAGGGAAATGTTTTTTAAAAAAATATTAAATTCAGTTTGTAATTAATTAATGGGGACATCTATGTTTTTTTAGCTTTGTAACATTATTTTTGTTTTTTCAATAATTTTTTTTTTTTTAATTTATTTTAATTAAAATTCCTAAATTTTTATTTTTCCAGAAATTGTAAAAACTTTTTTTTATTAACATATAATTTTTTTTAACCTTTAAATAGTAAAATATTTAAAAATAATTTAAGAAAAAAATAAAATTAATTATCTTTTTTTTTGTAAAATAATAAAAAAATGTTCATAACAAAATAAATATCATGTGAAATTATTAAAAACATTGATTTCTCTCTTTTGTATTTTTTAACTTCCTCTTCGCAAAAATTTTACAGTTGTTATATTACACATTAATAATATAGAGATAAAAATATTATTAAATTATTAAATACTAATTATATATTTTTATTTCCTTTTTTTTTAATTAATAATTTTTTTTTTTAAATTAAAATAAGTTGAAAATTAAAAACAAATTTATAAGCTAATGAAAACTAGGGGTTGCGGGGGGTAAGGGAAGATTCATTGTCGGTCAATTAATGCGCAATATTTTTAAGAACAAAATAATATTTATTTTAAATATTTATTTGTTAATCAACTTTAGAACTAATTTTTTTAAACAAATAATTGTGAGAGAAAAAAATTTTCTTTTTCTGTAATTTTCTTTTTATTTTTTCCTTTAATTCCGATTTTCAAAAATAAAACAACATTTTTACTTTAAAACCACGTGTGGAAATATTAACCAATTTTAAATATTTATTGAATATAAAATAAATATTTAAAATAAATAAATATTCGTCATTTTGATTATTTTTTTTTTTTCAATAAACTTCACAGCTAAATATTTTAATAATAATATATATGGGATCAACCCTGAATATCACCACCCTGAATATCACTTTAGCTAATTGGTCCAATTGCCAATTTGGTCAAGTAATAAAACACTCCCAATAGGTCCAAGTTTGCACGGGACCAACTAGTTGGTAAGAGATTTGACCGAATTGGCAATTGGACCAATTGGCTTAAGTGATATTCAGAGGTGGACCCATATATATTTTCTATCAATTAATATAACAAATTAATTTAAATTAAATATTGTTATTAAATATTTTTAATTACTTTTAAATAATTAATGAGAAGAAATATAAATTAATTAAATCAAAACATGAAAATCGATCATTCAATTAATCCTTTAAATATAAAAGTTTTATAGTAAGATGAGAGGAACAAATAAACTTTAAAAATTTATCACTGATCATTATAAAAAATAAAATAAAAATATTAAATAACTTTGGATATTAACAATCTTTTATTATTTTAAATATTTCTTCCTTTTTTAAATCCTTTTTAAAGGATTAATTATCAAGGTCAAATCAATGTATAATCATATCAATCTCTTTTATATATTTTTAGCTCTCTTTTTTTTAACCTTTTTTTACTCTCTTTATTCACACATGACTGGCAGAGTATTTCTAATATATCAAAACAACCTTTCTTTTTTTCTCTTCTCTTTTTAAATAAATATAATAAATACCCTTCATCAAACCGCGTGTTGAGTAAAATCAATTAGTTTACGTTTTTTTAATTTACGTTGATTGCTACTAAAATAATTATTTAAAATTTATTTTTAATCAAAAATATTATACTAAAAATTTAATTGATTTTTAGAAAGAGTTTATGACTTGAAATTTATTCAATTTTGATTAGAGAGAGGAAATATATGATATATCGAACTTCTCGATATATCATATAGTCTCTAATTTTGATTGATCTTTGGTTAAATATTTTTTTATTTATAAATTCAAAATTATTTAAAAAAGAGTATTAATAAATTAATTTTAATATATTTTTAATTTAAATATAATCTTCCATTACTTAGAACTTTATTATTATTTTTAATTTGTACTAATGGGTTAATAAGCATTAAGTACATAAATATTATGTAATTGTGTGTGACTAATATTCCTTTAATTTTTAATTTTCTTGGAAATATTTTTGTTATTTATATAAATCTGTTTTAAGAATTTTACAGATTAAAAATTGTATTTATAAAATAAAAATTTGTAAAAATAAAATATTTAACCAAAAACATTACACGTGATCTTTTAATAAAAAATCCCTTATTTATTTATTTAATTAATTAACAAAATATTACAGTATAATATTAATTTACTAATAAATTTATTTTTATTTTTGTTTACATATTTACCAATAAATTATTATAAATCCTTATTTATTAATTTATTTTCTACTGTAAATAATATTTAAAACATACTATGCATTAATAAATATTTAGCACGTGTACTACTAAAAATAATTTTCAATGCCAATTTTATCCTTTCTCATTATTTTTTTTTCACTTTCACATTGCTCACTCTCATACATTTTTATGTAATCCTCTAAAGTTTATCAAAAGTATGAAAAAAAATTTATAGACAGAAAGTACTACTACTAGACACTACCAGCTGCTTTTACAAACAATTATAATATATATGTACACTCTATTTTACTCTAAACTCTTTTCATGAGAAAATGTTTATTTTGGCGCAAAAAGACGGAAACTTAAAAACAAAATTCTGAAATTTTGCACAAATATAACCTAAATTGTTAACTTTTTTATTTTTTATCAAACTAAAATTTTGTTTTAGAATCGAAGCCTGGGCCTCGAATTTCCTTTATAATTTTCGAAAAATTAGTCATTTTTAATTATAAAATGATTAAAAAAATATAAAATTGTTATTTAAGTTAGATAAATTCTTCGTAGATATTTATACAAAATATTTAAATAATTTTAAATATTTAACAAATTATGAGTTCCAAATAACCATTGAACTTTTGAACAGTTGACATTTTGTAACTTTCCAGTATTTCCTTATTTGCTTTTCTTTTTTCTTTTTTCTTTTTTTTCAATTTTTAAAATAGTATTAAAATTGTGCAAATTTACGGATGTTGGATTATGGATCAATAAAAATTATTAAAATTAAATAATATACTTTTTTTACTACAAAATTTTTTAAATTTATTATTTTTTCAAAAAAAATATTTAAATAGTTTATAATTTTAAATCGCGTTTTTCTTCAATTTTTTTTATTTACAATTTCATTTACTTAATGCTCATTATATGGATTTCATTAAAAGTATTATTTAAAATTTATATAATTCTTTCATTTTATTTCCAAATTTGACCTTTCTTTTAATTTTCCCAGAGAAAAACTTTAAAAAAAAAATTACATAGTAAATATGTATGTACTTTTAAATAAATAAATTATTTAAATATTTATTTATTTTATTTAATAATATTCCAAATAAATATATTTTTAATTATTTTATTACGTAAATGGCACTATTTTTATATATTTTTAAGCTAATTTTCTTCCATTTTGTATTAAAAAAATTTGTAACTAAACACCTGCTTGTATTTTTTAATATTTTTTTTTTAATAAATACATTTTAAGAATTTATATTAATTAGTCATTTAATAAATTGGATATTTATTTTAATTATTTATTTTTTAAATATTTTTTAATAATGGTTAAAAATAAATACTAAAATTTAAAAGATTAATTTATTAAAAGTCTGTTTATAAATAGTTGCTTTATTTATTACTAATTTTTTTTAGATTAAAAAAATTAAAAAATAAATTAAGAAAAATGGTAGATGAACAACATTATAATAATAAAAGAACAATTTCTCAATTAGTTTATCCAAAAATTGAAAATGTTGGACTTTATTGTGGAACTACATCAACAAATTTATCAGTAACTTCTGATCAGATTGATGGAAATATTTATAACAATCAAATGACATTTTCTGGACAGAATGCTGCTCAATGTATATTTTAATATTTTTGTAATAATATAACCATTGGGAAAAATTAGAAAAAGCTTTTTCTGATTTTTAAACAATCTTTAATTTTATTTAAAAAATTTAAAAAATATTTTAAGTACAAAATCCTTCTCAATGTGAAATTCTTTCAACAACTACAATAAATGAAGAAATTGTAAATAATAATATTCAACCTTCTTCTATTAATTGCCTTTCAGAACAACAAAATTTATCTCAACAACAAAATATTCAATCATTAAATAATAATAATATTTCTTCAAGTTCAATTGAAAAAAATAATAATAGTAATAGTGGACCTTCATTAACTTGTACAGTTTGTGGTGATGTTGCTACTGGAAAACATTATGGATCAGTTGCATGTAATGGTTGTAAAGGATTTTTTCGTCGAACGATTAGAAGAAATTATAAATATACTTGCCGTTTTAATTCTAATTGTCAAATTGATAAACGTTAGTTTAATTTTTTAAATAAAAGTTGCTTTAGGAGAGACTTCTTTTTTATTTATTTTCAAATTAATTTAAGAAAATTGTTTATATAATTTAGATATTGACACGATTTTATTTTATTCTATAGATATATCTTATTTATTTAGATAATCGTGCTGTTTGTCGAGCTTGTAGATATTCTCGTTGTATTATGTTTGGAATGAAAGTGGATGGTATTTTTTATTTAAAAATTCTTATTTTTTTTTGTTTTAGCTGTTCAAAGTGAGCGTGATTTGATAGGAAAACGTTCACGTTATTCTTCTACTTCTGGTACGCCTGGACCTTCTGTAATTCCAAGTACTTCTTCCCCTCAGTCTATTCAACACCAAAAAAGTCTAGAAGAAGAGAAGCAACATTCTCCTTTATCAAAAGATGAACAAATACATCAACAACAAACACAACAAAGTAAGTGATAAAAAACAAAATATTATTATAAAGAATTTTTAATTGAAAACAAATATTTTATTTAAAAGTTGTACAACAACAACAACCCCAAACACAAAATAATGTTTTATTAACTTCATCACAACAACATTCTTCTGATTTAATGATTAAACAAACAAATTCTTCTCAATTTTGTGATACAACAGAAGAACCTATATCTAGAAAGAGATCATTATCTAATGGTAGCAATTATGAACAGATTAAACCAGCGAGAATGTTTGTTTTTTTTTTATTAATTAGGGTAAGTAATATTCTCTCTCTCCTTTTGAAATAATTTATACCTCGTTTTTAATTATTTAATTTATATTTCAAAAATTTTGCCCTTGAATTTTTTTATAAAGTTGATTTTTTTAAAGAAATTTTTCTAATAACAAATCAAAAATACCTTCACATCTTTTAACAACAACAACACAATCAGAACAAATTAATCAAAATCAACCACAATCAGAATTAATTGAAAATAGTGACCCATGGAGTGGACAAAATGGAAGAGCATTATTACGTCATTTGCTTTGTTCAGAAGAAAAAATTAGTAATATGAGAGATACAGTTGTTGCTCATGCTTGTACACTTCAATATTCAACTAGAGGGGTAATATTTAATTTTGAAAAGAAATTTTTTTTTAAATATTTTTATTTAAAAAATATTTTTATAATAATTCAATTAATTTTAGTCAAAATTTCCATTTACTGGAGAGGGTACAAGAAAAGCTAGTGAAAATGATATTTTACAATCTTTACATACACAATTGCTTTTAGTTATTGGTAAAACAAAAATATAAATAATTAAAAAAAAAATATTTTTTAGAATGGGCAAAAACATTAAAACCTTTTGCTGATTTACCTACTGAAGATCAGGTTTTAATTAAATATAAATAATTTTTTTAAATTTAATTAAAAAAAAAAGACTGCATTACTTAAAAACTTTGCTGCTCAACATGTTGTTTTGTGTGTGGCATATCGTTCTACAACAGAATTTTTAAAATTAATAAATGATTCTTGTATTCCTCGAGTGGTTAATGGAGCTGAAAAAGAGCAAGTTTTTTTGATAGAATATTTAAATTTTTCTAAAAATATTTCTTTTTTTTCTTTCATTGAATTGTTTATTTTTAACTTATTTATTTTTTAATTTTTTTCTTTTTCTAGTTTATTTTATCGAAGAGATGCTGAACGTGTAATGGATATGTTAGTTTCTCCTATGCGTTTTCTTAGAATGGATGACGTTGAATTTGTAGCTCTAAAAGCTTGTATTCTTTTTAATCCGGTAGCTCGTGGTCTTTCATCAAATAGTGTTATGAGTATACTTCAAACTAGAAGATATATTTTTAGAGCTCTTCAAAATTATGTAAGAGCAAAGGCTCCAAATGATGAAGATAGAATTGGAGATTTAACTTTCTTTGTTTTATCTCCTTTACAGGTTTTTTTTTATATATTTTTTTTACAACAGAAAACTTATGTTAATAGTCAAAAGATAACTAATTTAGACAACATTAAGGATATGATTTGGAAGAATTAAAATATTTCCCCCTAATTTATTAATTTTTCTTTAAAACTTGCAAAAAAACTTTATAAATGATTAAATAAAATTAAATTTTAGTCATTAGCAAAAGCAGTATCAGAGGATGTTTTGGTTAGCAAAATAACTGGAATTGCTAGATTAGACCAATTAATGGAGGAATTAATGCTTGAAGGTTGGGGAGGTTCTTGTCTTTTCTTATCTTTCCTTTTTCTTTTTCTTTCTTTTAATTTTTTAGATCTTGATCTTAAAGAAATGTCAATGGGAAATGATTCAAATCAATGTGAAGAATCTTCTTCAACAATACAACAAAAACAAGAAATTGAACAAAATTCAATAAATATTCAAGCAAATGTTAATTCTTCTAATACAACCTGTAATAAAATAATTGATAAAATTATATATATATTTTTTAGCAATTTCTGCACCTATTAACAGTCATTCACAGTCAGTTAATGCCCAATGGAGCATTTCAGGAACAATTCAACCAAATTCACCAACTTACAAGCAACGTGGACGAAATGTCTCTTCAGCATCAGATTCTTCTCAAGCAACATCATCATCTTCTGCCTCACCTACCCAAACATTTTTACAGCCTGTCCCAGGCACTCCTTCACCTTATTCTACTACTGGAGGAATAACAGTAACTGGAGGAGGTGGAGGGATTTCTGTTTCACCTATTAGTGAATCTGAATTTTCCTCATCTGCTCTTTCTAGTTATGTTTTTGGAAATTCACTTTCTTGGTAAGCTTATAAATATTTAATTTGAATAAATTATATTAATTAAATTAAATATAATATTTTTTAGCAACTATATGCAACCTCCATTTGCTTGGAATTCTCCAACTACAACAGGAATGCAATCCAATGATATTTATTTTACATCAAATAATGCTACAACCTCAACAAAATTAATTTCTCAGACTTCTCCAATTTCTTCATCTTCAATTACTGCTTCACCAATTTATAATAATCCTCCAAATTCAACACAATATTATAATCCTATACAAGAAAATTTAATAAATTATAATAAAAGTCAGAATACTCAACAAAAACAAGAAGAAAGAGCTCTTCCAAGAGAAGAAATAAATAATCATTTAATTAATAATCGACAACAACCTAATTGTGCCTGGGGAGTTGTTAATACACAAATGCAGCATCATTTTGTACAAACACCTCCTACACCTGTTCCAGCAATTTACAGTGGAACAAGTCCATCACCTCCACAACGCTTTGGAAGTGTTAGAGGAGGAGCAAGATAATATATTTGACAAAATATATATTTCTTATTGGGTTATAGATACTCCCGCGTGGAGTGATCCTCAACCTCTTTTTATGATTGTTTTTTACTTTCAATCTATATACATATGTATGTATTTCCTTCATATATTTTAAATAAATAAAATCAGAATAAAATATATAAAATATTCTGAAAATAATGTTTATAGAATTATAAGACAATCTCAGAAATATATTCATTTTTAATGATTTCTTTTGTATTGATAAAGAACAAAATAATATAGTTTTAAGAATGCTGCTACACTGAAGATGAGTCAAATGGTGCAGGTAAATTGTTCGACCAACATTTGAAGAAATAATTGTTGTTGATCATTGTAAATTTTGGGACACGCCCGACTAGGCGCCGGCCGACTGACCGCAAGTAGTCTCTAGTTTCCACTTTATCTCTAATTCTCTTCATTTGATATACTATTGCGCGTCCAATCGGCCCGCGCCTAGTCGGCCGGCGCCTAGTCGGCCGGCGCCTAGTCGGCCGGCGCCTAGTCGGGCTGTACCCGTAAATTTTGTATAATTTAAAAAGGATTTGAATTTCCGCGAGTTATTTTTAATAAATAGAGAAATACTAGATGTTTCCGTCAATTTTGACAGTGAACTAGTTCTTATTTTCTAACTGTCTACTTATAACCTGATATTTATTATAATTCAAATTTTACAAAGATTGTTGATTTTATCTCTCTAAAATAATCCTTTTCATTTATTTTTATATTATTAAATACATAATCCCTTTGAGAAAAATAAATTATGCTTGCGGACATTTGTGCGCATAGCACGAAAGAACCGTTGATTTTTTTAATTCATTTAAAATAAATATCGATTTATGGTTAATTAATTTTTCATCTTTTTAGTTTTTAGTTTAACAATGCTTTCACGACAAGAATCGCAAGAATCATTTACCTCCTGTCATTCTTCCCCATCGTCAAATCAACAATCTAAAAGAACTAATAATCACCAAACCAATGAAGACTTACATGTTTTGGCTGTTTCAAATCTGAAGGGACGAGGAAAAGTTATATTACTCCGAGATGTAACTTATTAAATATTGATTAATTTAAATGCTAATTTTTAGCTTTTCTATGTTTTTAATCTAAATTCACGAACAGAAGATGACAATACTGATAAAATTGACAATGTTGTTAACATCCGATTTCTCCATGACTGCGCTCTTGTTAAGGTTTTTTTTTAGATTTTATACTTAGTTAATTTGTTGAGAATAAAAATAAATTTCTAGATGTTGACAGAAGATGCTGCTTGTCGAGCAAAATCTTCATTAAATGAGAGTTGGCTTTTTGACAAATTTATTAAAGTTGGTTGGGCTACTTCCGCTCAATGTCAGCTCCATTTTAATGGACCACCTTTGGCGCAGATATTTAGAAGAAGACATGATCTTGCAAAAAGATATCCAAGACGACCAAATGCTACTAATCCGACCAGAGGCGGCGAAGATGTTGGTGATGTTGATGATATTCAGGTTATTATTTTAATCTTAAAAAAATTTCCTTTATTTTCCAAAATTTTAAAAAAAATTTACTTCGATTTTTCATTAGATGTTTGTGTGCGTTTTTTCGCTTTCGTTCTCTTAAGATAATCTTCTTTTTAGGCACAACTTTCTTACTACGCGACCAATTTACCTTCAAAAAGAACACGCTTCTTACGTTTCGGGAATGGTCTAAATGAAATTCAAAATTTGAGGTTTTTATTAAAAAAAAATTTGATTTAAATATTCTATTTTAGTTATGTTCGCCATTATTCTTCTAGTAACAAATCAAATCAAACGAAAAAAGAAGGAAGTAGTGCGGGCTTTAGTCAAAGTCAACAACATTCTCCTAAACGCTTTTTAAATTCTGAATGCACTCGGGTGGTTACAAGAGATCGAATGCCACCATCGTCTGTTTTAGAAGTTGAAGGGCTTGAATATTCTGGAGATTTAGGAAACAACATACTGGCTCGGACTGACGTATGTAAAGTAAATTTTACCTTTGTAGAATTCTTTGATTTAATTTCTAAAATTTATCATTACGGCATACTGATATTATTTTTTAGTTTTCTACAAATTTAAAAATATTTACTATATAGAAATTTGGTGTTCTGAAAAAGAATCTGAATTTGTTCTTTTTAAATTTATTTCTTCATAAAACTTTTGGGATTTCTTATTTTAATATTATACATATTATTTTTTCATAATTTATTTTTAGCTAATCACTCTTTTCACTTTCTGTGGAGTAGTTAAGGACATTGATATTGGATATTGCAAACAGGATAATATTGTTGAAAAATGCTTAGGATTCTGCAAGCATCGGGCATTGGTTCAGATGGAAACTATTGACCAAGCAACGCGAGGTTGAAAAATTTATTTAAGATTAAATTTTTATTATTTTCTTTAAGCAATAAATGAATTCGATCACAGTTGGCAAATGGGACGTTTTATTTTGGTTTTTTGAATATTTTTGATTAAAATTTTTTTTGTAGATTACTTATGCTTCGGAGCAATGTATTGAACATGATCGGAACATTAATCAAAGAGACCGTTACTCACATAAACGCTTTGATAAAAAGTATTTACTATCTATATAATCATACCCACCTCCAATTTATTTTTTGTTGGTCACTAGTAATCAGTAAATACATACTTTAGATATATAGTTTCTTAAAATGAAAAAATGGAGTTGGGTAATCGTTTTCTAACATAATATTTTTTTGACTTTTGCTTTAAGAGAAGAACCGAATATTTTTACAAAAATAAATATTAAAACCTCGCTATGAAAATATTTAATTATTAAAACATGCGATTCTTGGCATGCGACTTCTTGGCCTTCGACTTCTCGGGCTTGTCCCAATTTTTTAATATAACATTTTATCCAATTTAATTAATTCAAAATCTCATTTGTAAATCCTGCGACATGCGAGATTTTTTAAAAGTAGATGCGGGACTAATCCCGTTAAAAACCTGCATCTCGTAAATCCATAAAAGAGAGGAATGTGGGAGCAGTATCCAGTTCAGCGCAATCTTATTTTTGATATTTCGTATTTATTCGGCGATGAATCGACCTTTACCGATATTTAAAAACGTTCCTTTAAAACTTTGGCATTATGCTTTTTTTCTTAATATAAAAGTTGACTTTTTCGTTTATTTTTTGATAATGTTTTTCTTAAGTTATGCTTTAGGCTAATTAATTTTTAACTTATTTGTTCTATTCACAAAAATGCAAAATCTTTTTTTCTCTCCCTCTAAATAATATTTATGATTTGACATTTTCTAATATAAATATTTTGTTGTTTTACGTTTTGCAACTACATTTTATTTTAAAATTTAATTCGTTATGCAACAACGTCGAGGTCGTGGATTTAACAAATCGTATAATGATAATGGTATCTCCAATGGGCAAGACCGTGGATCTTATGGACATGGTCGAGGTTCAAATGGACAGGGCCGAGGTTCAGGACCGGGCCGTGGATTTCGATACCAAACTGCGAATACTCCTTCGCCTTTTGATTTCAGGTAAATTTTTAGAAGTGTTTTTCATATTTTAAAATGTCTTTAGTTATGTATTTATTTTCACAGTCTATTCTATCTTTTAATTATTTTAGTTCCGGACGTGGCGGTCTTATTTCCTCTATCAAGGTAGAACGATTGCCTGGGAAAGAAGTTGTACAACAAAAGGGTTTTTTATATTTTAAACAATATTAATGTCTATTAAGTTTTTTTATTTCTGGACCGATTTGAACAATTAAGGAGTTATTTGAAAGAGCTCTGAACTGAGTCGAACTAGATATGAGGTTAGTTGGTCCGAAAATTAAGGACCGAGTTACAGACTTGAACTTTGAAAAAAAGAAGTGGTGTGAACTCTACAAAGTGATTACTGTGGCTGTCCTTAAATTATTTTCACTGCATTAATTATTTTGTTGTAATTTGCGCCGTAGAATAACGCATGTACAAAAAGCCAACGAGAGATGGGCTCTCAAATGAAGAAGTCATAAAACACTCCCAATTGGTCCAAGTTTGGCGTGTTTATAGCAAACTTCGATCCTTCATAGCTTTGTTCAAAATCGTTCAATCAAAACGATTTTGGTCTCATTCGATAGGTCTCGAAGAGCTCTTTCGAATGAGTCATAATACTCATATTTAATTTTTTACCCCAAAATGAGCTTGGTCCTCCCTACACTTTTACAATTTTCAGGGGTCTGTAACTTGGTCCATAATTGTTGGACCAACTAACCCCATATCTAGTTCGACTCAGTTTTTGGAGCTCTTTCAAATGACACCTTACTTATTCAAATCGGTCCAGAAATAAAAAAACAGTATAATTCACAACATTCTTCAGAATTTCTGCCTGAAATTATTAATGTACCACCTCCTATGAATGCCACACCTTGGATTCCTAAGGAAGAGGCTAGCATTTACATCAAGAACAAGCCTGATTGGGTCAAAGACGAATCTGATACGAAGCCTGTTTTGTTTGGAGGGAATGTAGCCAAGACTGAGATTTCTCATGATGTCATCAATGCGCTTTCATCAAAATCCGTTATGGAACGTTCTGCGTCTGTTATGAGTGGAGGAACTTCTACTTCAATCAATAACGGCGGAAGCGTTGTTCCAGCCAATATTTGTATATAATAGATTTAATTTTTTATCGTCTTTTTTTAGCTGCTTCTCGTTGTCAGGAATGTGCTGTACTTCGTCAAAAGATGATTACCGTGTTTCGATCTGCGGCCAAAACTTTCAATGATTTTGCTGACGTTTTTCAGGAGTTTCAGCATGAGAAGAATAACAATTAATTACTATTTGGAGCGATGAACTATTATTTTTGAGCAACTGATCTTCAGAATTTATTTTATATTTCTTTAAAAAAATGCTCAACAAAGATATCTATGAATGTTACTCTTTTTGATTCTTTGATCTGGATTTCATAAATTTATGTTTATTGTTTTTTGGGTTTTCTTTTTTGTTTTATTTTAACATTTTTCCTGGAAATTTGTTAGGTTTATATTCCCGATCACTTTGCATAGATACCTCTGTTTACACCTCACTCTTAGGTACTAAATAAAATTTATTTACCTATCCTGGTTATGCCATTTCTCCCATCAACTTATTTTTTACCAATATGTATATCTTAAATTTGCTATTGGCGATTGGATTATTATTGTAGAATAATTAAAAATAGAATAATTTATATTTATTTAATGATTTATTCTAACATAAGGTTGTTGGTTTCCGGATATCCGGTAATTCTCGTGAATATAGAAAAATCTTGCACTAATAATTGATTTTTTTCGAATATTAAGTTTATTTAAATTAATTTATAATTATTTTAAGTTTTTAATTTTTAGACTCGAATTGTAGTTAATTCTTTTGGTCGATCATAATTTAAATTAGCCCTCTTATATTTTTATCAAAAAAATGAAAAATATATATTAACATACAATTACAACCCAATCTATTAAATTTACTTTTAACAAAATTCCCAAAAATATTACTTATATATATCACACAAGTAACACATTATTCAAAAAATTAAACAATTTCGTATTTCTCAGTAATTAAAGATTGATCACTTGTAAAAAGAACTTCTTCATCTGCCTTTTCCACACTTTCAACCTACAAATTTTTTTTTATAAAATTAATTTTGTTTAAACCGTAATTTTGCAACAAGAATCCAACGAATTAAAACGAATATTAACAGGAAAGAAATGATCAGTGTGCCCATTTGGTGTTGTAAATTCTAAAGTTCCATTTTTATTTGTTTTGTCAATTGATGTAAGAGTCCAGATAAGTTGGGATTTTGATTTTAGATATTCATAAGAACCTTCACATTCAGAAATAAGTGGGGAAGTAGCAGGCCTTTTAAAGTTTAATAAAAATAAATTACTATAATTAAATAAATTAATTTACGGTAGAGGGATTGTTATTTGAACATTACGAAGCTCCAAATCTAAACGTTCAAGTGTATATTCAACGCTAACCATACAACCATCAGGCATTTCATTTGGCCAACAATTTACTAAAATTTATTTTAAAAATAAATTAAAATTTGAAAAAAAAGCTTTAAATTTTAAATTATTTAAATAAAGTTAAATTAAAAAAAATATAACAAGTCAATGGAAGTGTCGAATCAGTCATTTTTAAATTCCATTTAAGTAGACTAACATCCACACCAACAGGGTAAGGTTTTTGCTCTGATTTTAAACGAAGAGTTGAATTATTTTGCCATTGTTTTTTATCAAGGTTTGGATGGATCTGACAAAAATTATATTTTTTGGTGATTATAAAATTAACAAATAAATTGGTTAAACCTGAATTTGAATGCCTTTGAAATCCGAATCCTCCTCATTTCCATCAGAAAGCATAGAATAGCCAGGTAGTTTATTAACGTCATTAGCAATTTTGATAACGACAATATTAAATTTTGGATCAGAAATCGTTAAAGAAATTGAGCCTTGAGTCTGAAAACGACAGAAAAATATCAAGGAATTTTAAAAAATTTGAGATAATCCCAACTAACTAGAAAAATGTTTTAAAGGATAAAAACATTCTAATTAAGAAAATGTAAAAAAAACAGTAAAAACCTCGGCAGATAAAATTCTTCCCACACGAGTGTATGTCACATTTAATTTCTCAATACATTTAAAATTTACTGGACAATCAGAGGATTTTTCTATATTTTCGATAATTGAAGCTGTTCCTTGTCCCTATTTTTAAATAAAAAAATTAGGCAACAGCATGTCATTTTAATAAATAAAAATAAATTATTAATAAAATCAGATTAAAAAAAATTATTTTTCAAAACCTTAACAACATTAATTTTTTCTCCTTCAGCACATAATTGTTGCAAAAAAACATCTTCATTTGCAGAAGACTTTCCACCCAATTTAAGAGCTTTTCCACCACCAGCAATAGCTGCAGCTTTTTTAAACGATCCAAAAATATTTCCTCCACTTGTTTCAGTTGTAGAAGAATCTTTTACAGCAGAAGTGATTTCTGCACGAGCCTGAGCAGAACTAATTCCTTTAGATGCGCCAATAACTCCTTATTATTGGTTAAATTTAAATAAAATACTAAGAAAACCTCCTTTAAGATGCTTTTTCAATTTCTCTTGGCGTTTAATTTCTTTTTCCTTTTCTTTCATCAACGATAAAGCAGCTTTTTGTTGGGCCTTAAAAAATTATTAATTTTTTTTAATTTAAAAATAAACAAACTATTTGCATTTGATTAAAAACTCGTTCTTCATGTGAATCCATATCAGTAAAAGTACGTACTTGAGCCAAATTAACATTCTCGCGGTAACCCAAAATGACGACTTCATCGAATGCAAATATCAAATCAAAAGCTTTATTTGCAATTTCCGTTTCATCATTCGAACGGCAATACTCAGGAATCTAAATTTGTATTTTTCGTTAAAAAACTTTAAAAGTAAAAACCAGGCGAGCAAAAAGACGCAAAGTTTCAAGATCCTCCAAAATATTTGAAGCTTTTGTTGTAATCAAAACCATATAAAGACTGTCCAAAGGTTGATAAACATAGCGAACACTGTCAGTTTCAAGAAATGTATGTTGGCGTTGATCTAAAAATTAATAGTTCAAGTGTCGTAGATTTAAAAGAAGGGATGATATGGCTTAACCAATAAACAAATAATCAGAAAAATGACTGCTCAGTAATTTCAATTTATAAATCTAGTGTCCACATAAACCTTTTAATGAAATGGACATCAAAAAAAAAATTATCAAAAAAGCAATTTTAAATAAAAAAAACTTTTATCAGAAGAAGCAAGCTTAGGAAAAGCATCTAAAAGTCCTTCCAATCTAGCTCTAGTCATATCAGATACATATTGTCTAGTAACCAACGCTTAAAGTTAAATTATCTAAAAACTTTTTTAATTAAAAATAAACCTTTGCCCGATTTTGTAAAAACAGAAGCAGCTATAAGTACCATCACAAATTAACAAGGAAATTAATTTTAAAATAATTTAAGCTAAAATTTAAAGAAATTCACAAATTAAATGTTTAAAACTTAAAATTTTTTAACTTTTTGCAAAAAAACGGTAAGACGTGTATTTGGATAAAATGTCTCATAATTTTAATAAAATGCCAAAATTTTAATAATTTTCAAAAAATAAAAAGTCAGTTGAATGCGGATTCTTAAGTGCTAAAGTCATCATCTAATGGTTTACCTGAAGGCTCCATGACTTTTTGTCAATGGACTTTACGTCAATGGACCATCCGTCAATATTTGTTAAAGGATTTTAAGTCAACGGACTTTTTGTCAATGACTAAATATGCATATATGTAATTGAGGAGTTTGTCTATATGTTTGTCCGAGATTTTATAGTAAACTGATTGGGGAAGTAGAAATGGGAGCTTTTATATGTGTTTAAAAGTTCGATACTATATAAACAGCGTATTTTATCATTCTCCTGTTCTACGAGCAGCGCCAACTGTCTGTGACTCCAACGTCTACGAGAAACGTCAACGGTCAGCTACACTAACGGAGGAAGCTCTATTGGCCAAGGTTTTGCGAGCTACGCTAACGGCGGTGGTGCTTGAGACTAAGGTTTGGCGAGCTACGCTAACGGCGTTGGTTCTAGAGACTAAAGTTTGGCGAGCTACGCTAACGGCGTTGGTTCTAGAGACTAAGGTTTGGCGAGCTACGCTAACGGCGTTGGTTCTAGAGACTAAGGTCTTAGGAGCTAAGCTAAGGCATTTGTTCAATAAACTGGTGTCTTAGGAGCTAAGCTAAGACGTTTGTTCAATAAACTGGTGTCTTAGGAGCTAAGCTAAGGCGTTTGTCAATAAACTGGTGTCTTAGGAGCCACGCTAAGGCGTTAGTTCTATGAGCCAAGGTTCTAGGAGTATGCTAACGTCTACGAGCATCGTCAACGGTCTACGAGCTACGCTAACGGCGGTGGTTTGTTGGCCAAGGTTCTAGGAGCTATGGTAACGTTTACAAGATACACCAACATCTATAAGCTTCGACAACGGTGATGGTTCTGTGATGGTGGTGTGGGCATTCCTTGGGAATCCGGGTCCCGAAATTTTTTTTCTTATTTTTACGTGAAACTTGGTATCCTGGGGTTATCAAGGTCGCTGATCACGAATCTGATATTAGATTTTGTCTAACACTTGATTTTATCT
Source organism: Meloidogyne chitwoodi (assembly GCA_015183035.1). Classification (NCBI taxonomy): domain Eukaryota; kingdom Metazoa; phylum Nematoda; class Chromadorea; order Rhabditida; family Meloidogynidae; genus Meloidogyne; species Meloidogyne chitwoodi. Next base: position 1,341,048 of record JACZZP010000016.1, read on the forward strand.
ATGATTTTTCATCAAGTACTTGATTTTTCGCAAATTTTTATTTTTTTAAAAAGAAACAAAATTTATAAATAAATTCAATTGTTGACTGGGTATTGAACAGAAATCTGTTGTAAAATGTTATCAAACGCTTCGCTTGTCTTCTTTCCAAACATTTGCCTCCACTGAAACTCATCCATGTAGCTTGGAAGCATTTCCACAGTTGTACCATTCATTTCCTTATTCTTCGACTTCGCATTTTTCCAAAAACCCTCCACCATATTCGTGCAAGCGCCCGTTGTAGGATCCACGAAATTTGTTTTATGATTAACACTCGCATGAACATAGGGAGGATTAACCGGAATGTTGATTATATGGCTGGGAGGAGGATCTACACCAGTTTGATTGTTCATGTACATTGCAGCACGATCGCTATAGATGGTGCTTCCGGGCAGAATATACTGTCGGATGAGTGCAAACAGCGTCGCCTGTCGACGATCTTCGACGAAACGCAGCACTCCGATCCTTGCCTCCGTGTCGAACATTCCGAACACCCAGCGCTCAGGGACCAAATGCCCTACGTGGGCTTTACGTTTTGATAGGAGTGACTCGTCTACAAAGAATTTAAATTTCCTTCCAATTATTACCAAAAGCTACCTATTTGGACCACTCGCCCGACACCACCTAGTTGAATCGGATGCATGATGAGATGTTGACTACAAACCTCGCGAATATAATTATTCCAATTAACTACAGTGTCTATCGCAAAGCCACACAGCTTTTCTTGCAAGTGAGAAGGCGCGCCTACTGCCCAAAGATACGTGAACAAGATGAACTTCTTTGGTTCCAGATTGGATTTATCGAGAAACGATCCTATAACATGACACTCAAAAACGCCAGACAAATAAATAGAATTACCACGACGAATAGATATTTTCCTGCCTTTGTGTGATGGACAACGCCAACCAACACCATCGCCAAGGAGGCTACGGCGTTTGACCTGCGTCATTTCCCTTTGGCAACCGACGAGCGTGCATTGTGGAGGATTCTGGAGCGATCGGAGGATTCCACGTTCGCGAAGAAATTGAATTGCGTCTTCGTTGGTACTAATGTGGTTAATAAGCTCAAAAAGATCCATTTTATTATAAAATTTTATCTAAAAGTAGAGAGATTTTTTTGCGAAAAATCAAGTACTTGATGAAAAATCATAGATAAAATCAAGTGTTAGACAAAATCTAATATCAGATTCGTGATCAGCGACCTTGATAACCCCAGGATACCAAGTTTCACGTAAAAATAAGAAAAAAAATTTCGGGACCCGGATTCCCAAGGAATGCCGTGGTGTGTAAAGTCAGAGAAAGTAGGAGATCGACTTCCTTTATTATTTCTTTTGTATTGTTGTATATGGTTTTCGGAGCCAGTGTTGACATCTTGACTTAAAACTTGACTCATGCTTGATCATGTTTTAATTTCTCTATGTATTGTTTTGTTTGTAAATGTTTTAATTATGTTATAGTCTATTCTTTGTAGTTTCTGTTGTGTTAGACGATTGTAAATTTGGGTATCTGGATGATTATTTCGTTATCTTGTTTGTTTATTTTGTTGGAAATGTTTATATTTATGTATGACTTTATTGTTTAGATTATTTTTTTACTTTTTTCTATTTTAAAAAATTTGTTTATTGACGAAAAGTCCGTTGACATAAAGTCCAATGACGAAAAGTATTGACGAATGGTCCATTGACGTAAATTTCGTTGACGAAAAGTCGTGCCACCTTACCTGAATATTTTTCAGAATTGAAACTTAAGAGAATCAGTTGTGGCTGATCGAACACATTTTTTAAATAAAAATAAGAAAAATTCCAAAAGTTTATTATAAGCAATATTATACAAATATTAAATAAATATCAAAATATATTTATTTATGTTCTTCATTTTTTTCTCTTTCACGACGTTGTCTCCATCCAATTCCTAATATTTGTGCTACTGCCAAAAGCATTCCTTCTCTTTTTATTTTATTAAAATTTCTTTTTACTACTATTTCATTTCCATTATTTTGTATTTCTTCATTATCCAATGATATTTGAGAATTATTTAAATTTTTTATTGGATGATCAAAATTATTGTAAAAGTTTATTATTTTTTTTAAAGGAAGAGATGATTCATTAAACTGAAAAATTAAAATGTATTTTTAACATTTTAATAATTAAACTGAAAAACATAAAAATATATTCGAATAATCTAAAAAAATTAATTTCTTACTTTTATTTGTTCAATATCATCACTTTTATTTTTATTAATAAAATTAAAATCTCCAACAGAATTCCAATATTTTTCTTCTAAAATATTATTATTATTTTCTTCTTTTAATAAAAATTCTTTTATTGTTTTTTCTTCTTCATTTTTATAATAATATTTTCCACGTAAAGAACCTCCTTTTTTTACTAATTTTATATTATGATTATTATTTTCATCATTTTTTTCTTTTTGTTTATTATTATTATTACTTAAAAATAATTGTAATTCTTCTCCTTCTTCTTTACATAAAAGACTTAAATTACGTGTCCATTTTCGACGTTGAGCGATAAGAAGCATTTGTCTTTCTCCAACAGATGAATTTATCTGTTAACTCAAATTTATAAAATAAATGAAAAGTCTTATAATAATTTTAGAGTAAAACCTTTTTAAATTATAAAAATAAGTCCTTAATTTTTATTTTTTTATTACAAACCGGGATATCTTTTTCATATTTAATTTTTTCAATTTCTTCATTTGTTGTAGTTTTACCTCCATCAGGTGAACCATTGTCTGAGAAGAGTGTACTTAGTACAATACTTTTTTTCTTTTTTGGAGGATTTGTTATGGGTAAATCATCTTCTTTAACTTAAAAAATAATAATAAATATTATTTTTATGCTTTTCTTTTCTGATAATTATTTTTTATATATATGTATTTCCTTATATTTTCTAATTACTTCTTTTTAATATTAAAATTATTTCAGATTTTCATTTATTCTAATATTTCCATAAATATAAAAATACCAATATTTTTAAATGATCCAATAGATTTAGCAGAACGATTACTTTGTGTTCCTCCTCCTCCCCCAACAACGCCTTGGGCAAAAATAGAGCCACTACTTCCACTTCCATTATAACGACGAGTTCTGGTATTTACACCCAAACAACAAGCTAATCGACGAAATTCTTTCATTCGAAAATAGCAAAGTGGTTGACAAACAGAATGTATTCCAATTAAAATCTTTAAAAATTAATTTTTATTTAAATTTCTAAATTCTTTGATTTAAATATTAATTTAAATATAAATATTAATTTATAATTAACTTGAAGTCCCCAACGTATTAATGTACTCATTTGTGATGTTGCAAGTAAATTATTTAAATGTAAAAGTGCCACCATTTGAATACCAGAATATGGAAAAAGAAAAAGAATATCAACAAATAAAACAGTTCCAATAACAATTAAATATTTATGTCGAGACATTAAATGACTTTTCCATTTTCTATGTGAATTACAACGGCGACTACTTTTTTAAAAAATAAAATATTTTTATATTGAAATAATAAATTATTTAATTTAATTTTATTTAAAATTAAAAACCTTTGTTCAATATTATTATTTGTAATTATAGTACAATAATTACATTGTCCACCACATACTCCCTCTCCCTCAACACAACAACTACTTATACTTTGAGGACTTCCAGCAGAATTTGAAATTGTAGAAAACTTTTTTCTATTTAGATTATTATTATATTTATTTAATAATAATAATTGTTTTTGTTGTTGTTCTGATCTTCGAATTTGTAATGTTGAATGACTTGAAGAAGGTGAAAATGATGATGAAGGTTGTAAATTAATTGAAGATTGTAATTGTGTTCGTTGACGATGCATTGATCTGTTTTTAAATTAAAATATATTTTTTATTATTTTATATATTTTGGGAAAAGAAAAAGATGAAAATATTATTTAAATCTTTTCTCTTATTTGAAAAAATACCTTTTATGATAAATTGAATTTCCATGTCCAATATTTCTATTATTATTATTATTATTAGAATTATTAGAAAATAAAGCAGTAGTTTCTTCTTCTTTATTTTCTCCCACATTTTTTAAAATACGTCGAGAACCAACACCTCCACATTTTTGGAATTGTCTAATTGTGTGAAGGATTATTCCATAACAAATAAGTACAGTAAATAAACAAACATAACAAAGAACAAAAATCATTAACATCTAAATAAATTAAATATATTAATAAATTAAATATATTTTCATACACATAAAACATTAATAGATAATCCAGCTGTTTGTCTTCTAGTAAAATCTTTTGGATAAATATTAGAAGAAAATGTTTGATTTAAATTAATATATTCTTTTAAATTTTTAAATTCATTATTATTTTTATTTTCTTTAAAAATACTTTCTTTTCTAACCATTAAAGAATGTGCTGAATCAAAAAAATTAGAAAATATAGAACCAATGCCAAAAAGTAAACTTATTAACCAACTAAAAAATAATTAAAATAAATTAATTAATTAATTAAAATAAACCAAAATGCAAGAATAAAAAGAACAATTCTTCTTCTAAAATATCTTCTATAATGTAATGGATATTTAATTACAATAAATTCATTAGTAGTAAAAACAAGTAAATTAAATATTGTTAATAAATTACATGAACGAAGTATTACTAATGTTACTTGATTTATCTTTTTTTTAAATTAATTTAAATTAATTTAATTTAAATTAATTTAAATACTTTTAATGCTGTAAGTCTATCTTGTATTGATTTCATTGTGTGTACTAATAAATGAGGCATTCCCCAAGCAATTAAACATCCCCCACGAATTAAATCAACAATAGCACAATGTAATACCATAACATAAAAAACATTTACTAAAACTCTTCTTCGATTACGAATAAGTGCAATAATTACAAAAACATTTAAAAGAATACAAAGAACACCTAAAACATCACAGAATAATATTGCTGCCATTTTTGCCTAAAATTATTTTTAAAAATTAATTAAAATATAATTATTTTTAATAAAAAATATAAATATATATTGGGATAATCCTAGATTTGTAAATAAAGAAAAGATAAAAATAAAGGAGATTTTAATGATCTCAACTAAAAATAAATATAAAATGAATTAAAAGAGTTAATTTAAATATTATTAGAATTAGAAAACTCTTTTTATTCTGTTAATTTAATCAAAAATATTAAAGGAATAATAAAAATTATAATTAAACTATTTTAATATTTTTAAATAAAAAACAAACAAACAAACATCATTAGAAAAAGCTTTATTAGGCAAAGAAGAAGAAATATCATCATCATTTACTTCAATTAACTCATTTTCCTCAATTTCATTATTAATAACAATATTATTATTATTATTCCATTCTAAATCATTTTCATTAATTTTAAAATTTTTTAAATTTAATTGAAAAAAATTTGTCATTTAAATCTGAAAAAAAGAAAATAATTAATTAATTAAATATAATTATTTAAATAATTATTTTATTTTATTAATAAAAAATAATATTTAAAAATAATTTTTAAAAATAAAAAAAATATATTTTTATTAATTTATGTATGTTTATTAATATTAACATCAAAAAAGCTTTTACTCATTTAATTTTGTTAGTAATATTTATTTATTTATTTATTATTTTTGGCATTTTTATTAAAAAAAAAGAAGAGAGAAAATAATATTTTGCTATAAATATTTAATAATAAATATATAAATTTATTTAAAAAAATAGTTTTGAGTTTGATTAAATATGAAACTTTTTTTTTAGAAAAAAAATAAAATTAAAAAAGAAAATAATATTTAAAGGAAATAATAATATTAATTTAAATTTTAAAAAATAAAATTTAATTAATTAAAATACAAATAATTAATTAATTTATTTATTTTTAAAATAAAGATAATCCAATAAATTAGAGAAAAATATTTTTTAAAAATTAAACATTAATAAATTAATTTAATTTTTATTTTAATTAATAAATTAAATTAAATTAAAAAAATATTCTCAGACTAAAAAGGTCTTTATTTCAAAACAAATTGAGAAATAAAATAAAAAACAACACACAAAAATTGAGTTAAGAGTGAATTACTCTATAAAAGAAAAAAGAAAGAAAATGCTTGAGAATTTTATAAATTAAATTTATTTATTTATTTATTTTATTTATGAGCGCAAAAAAAAAGAAAAATATAAAACTTAAAGATTTTTATAGAATTTTTAAAAAATAAATAAAATAAAATAAAATAAACTATGAAATAAAAAGGTTATATTTAAAAATAAAATAAATTAATTATTTAATAAATAAATATATTTAAAAAAGTTTAAATTGTATGTGGTTTTTAATCTTTTTTATTAATTAATTTATTAATTTTTAAAAATAATTAATTAAACAAAAAGCATTTTTAAATATTTTCTTCTTCTTTTTTAATATTTTTAATAAAAATGAAATTCAATCGTTTTTATTTCTTTTTTATTATGCTTTTTATTTGTTGAGAAGTAATTTATGAAAAAGGTTTTTTTTATAAATATATTTTAAATTTAAAAAAATATTTTGATTTTTAATTATTATTTAATTTTTTAAAATAAAAAAAAGAAACAATTAATTAATTTATTTATATTTAATTAAATTTTTTTTTACTACCAAACCTTTGTTGAATAAATAAAATTAAATTAATTAATTTATTTTTAGAAGTAAAATGATAAATTTTTTATTTAAAAATAAATTTGAAAAGAATTAATTAATTAAATAAATAAATAAATATTAATTTTTATTTAAAATAAAAAGTTTAAAACTATTTAATTAAATAATAAAATTAATAATAAAATTAATAAAATTCAAAATTCTGTAGATAAAGCTCCTAAAGGTAATATTCTAGCTTTTGGAATTGTTAATGTTCCATTTCCATAAATATTAACTGGTGGAGGTAAAGGAAATTCAAAATCATCAGAATTATTTGATTTCCATCTAAAAATTAATTTAAATAATTAAATTAAAAATTAATTAATTAATTACCTTAATTTTTGTTTTAAAATGCCATAAGGAATATAATTATTATTTTCTTTTTCATTAAATAAATATTTATTATTATTATTATTTTCTTCTTTTTTATTTTTATTTGAATTTATTTTAATAATTAATTTAAATAAAAGAAATAAACAATAAATTAAAGGTAATATTAATATTAAAATTATTATAAATAAAAATATTATAATTTTTAAAGAAAATATTTTAAATAAATAATTATTATTATTATTTGAAGAAGAAGAAGAAAGAGAAGAAAGAGAAGAATATTCATTATTATCAATTAACTAAAAAATAATTAAAATTAATTAATTAATTAATTTTTACCTTTTCTTCAAATTTAATAATTCCAAATTTATCATTTAATTTATTAATAGTATTATTTAATTTAAATATATTTTTAATTATTTTTAATCCAATAAAAGTATTTATTGGATTTAATAAATTATCTAAAAAATAAATATTTAAAATTGTACAATTTTCTTTTCCAGATTGAAATAAACGATATATTGGTAAATATTTAATTAAGTTATTATTATTTTGAATAATTAATGATAAAATACTTAAAAATAAATAAATATTTATTTAAATTAAATTAAATTATTTTTACTTTTCTAATTGACCTAAATCCAAATAATTATTATTATTTCTAAACATATTTAATTCTAATATATTTTCATTTGGATTAAGTAAAGAAACCTTTAAAAAATAGTTTTATTTATTTTTTAAAAATAAATATTTACAGTAACAGTTGCTTGATCTTCATTTTGATTATTATTATCATAAACTCTTACTTTAAATGTATATCTAAAATATTTAATTTAATTTAAAAATAAATATATTATTAATTTAATAAAAGAGTATAATTAATTAATTAATTATAAATTAAATAAAAATAAACAAACGATTTTGGTATTATTTTATCTAAATTAAAATCTTCTTTAATTGATAATTCTCCAGTTGAATAATTTAATTTAAAAGGAATATCAGCCATTGAAATAGGCTAATTAATTAATTAATTAATTAATAATATTTATTAATTAAAACTTCTCCTAATGATTGAATAATTAATCCTTCTCCAAAAACATATTTTAAATTATTTTTATATTTTTTATCTTTATTTTCAGCTTTTAATTGAAGAAAAGGTTCTTTATTATTTGTATTAATTAATCCAGCAAAATAATGTTTAAAAATAAATTTAGGTAAATTATTATTAATATTTAAATTAATTATTAATATATTATTATTAATTAATAATTCTTTTTTATAACATTTTTGTTTAATATTAGGACAATCATTAACTAATATTTGTAATTTATATAATTTATATTCTTCTTTTTTTAAATCTTAAAATTAAATTAAATATTTTAAATATTTCTAAGATAGTCTAGTAATATTTATTGTCAAAAAAACTGAGAATTTAATAGATAATTTATATTTTAAAAATATTTATTATAATTTTTCTAAGAGGTATTATTATTTAAATTTATTAAATAAATATTTATTAATTTAATTAATTAATTATTTAATTATTATATATAAATTAAAGCTTAAAAATGACAAAATAGTCAAGAATATAATTTTGTTATATTTTCTTCTTATTATTTTTTAATTTAATTTCTTTCCTAAAATAATTATTTAAAAACAAACCTTTAATTAAATAAATTTCAGGTTTTTCAGATATTAAAATATCAAAATAATTATTAATTAATTTATAACAAATAGATTTTTGTTCTTTACTTCCATCTAAATCTATTGCTTTTGGAAATTGTATTATTGGAATATTTTTATTTAAATATTCTTTAATTTCAATATTCAATTCTTTTTTATTTTCTTCTGTTTCTAAAAAATTAAATATTGGACAATTATCATTTTCATCCAAAATTTGAATTTTTAAAAATAAATTTAAACAATTATTATTTAAATTAATAGAACAAATATTAATTAAAATTAAATAAATATTTTGATGTTCATAATCAAATAAAGAAATATTATTATTATTATTTAATAAATATTCATTATAATAAAGCTTTCCATTAATTGAATTAATTAAAAATTTATTTCCATCCTTTTTTTAAAATTAATTAATATTATAATTTAAATATTATTTAAAATTAAATATTTACTTTAAAATTATTATTAATAGAATAATTAACAAAAGAAGGATTATCTGTAATAATAGCAAGAAGAGCAGGTAATTCCTTATTCTTTAATTTAATTAAATTAATTTTAATTAATTAAATTATAATATTTTCTAATATAATTAAATTAAAATATTTAATTTATTTAATTTTAATTAATTAAATTACTTCAGGAAATGAATGTATTGAATTATTTAAAGGCCAAAGTATTTTAATTTGATTATTATTATTATTTTCTTTAGGAATTTCAACACAAATATTTTTAAATTCAGATTTTTCACGAAAAAATAATTTTAAAATTCCACAATGAATATTTTTAAAATTAATACTATTTTTAATATTTAATATTAATTCATTTCCTTTTAATTCTAATAAATCTAAAATAATTATTTAATTTATTTTTTAATTTAATTTAATTACCATTTTCTTCTTTTTTATCAAAAATTAAATATTTTTCAAATTCTTTTGGAATTAATAATATTTTAATATTATTATTATTTAAATATTTATTTAATTTAATTATTATTGTCCCATTTTCATTATTATTTTTAAATTCATTTTCTATCCAATTATTAAATTTATTAATTATTGAATTTATTTTAATATTTATTTTAGCTAAAATAATATTTTCTTTATTTATTTTTATTTCAGCTTTTAAAATTGGTGTTAATTCAGAATTTAAAGTTTTTGATATTTTTATTGTTCCATTAGGTAACATTTTTAAATAATTATTTTTATTTAATTGAATTAATTGAATTGAATTATCTTTAAATTAATTAATTTAATTAAATATAATTAAATTACTTAAAGGTAAAGGAATATTTAAAAGTTCAAGTCCAATAGGAGAATCTTCATTTAATGATTCTATATTATATATTTTTGGTATTTCTTTATTTATTATATTATTATTTGTTGTTGTTTTTAATTCATTTAAATGTTTTCTTTTTAAAAAAGTAATTAAAGGCACTAAAAAATAATAATATTTATTTATTTAAATAATTTAAATATATATTTATTTATTTTTTAAATAAAAATCTTTATCAAAAAAGGAAGATTTCACCTATAAACTTTCAAATTAACTGTCTTTTAAATAATATTTTAAAATAAACCATTAGTAGTATTTAATTCTTCTTTATTTAATTTAATTGTTGTATTATTACTAATAAATTCTTCAGAATTATTATTATTTTGAATATTTGAATTATCTTTTTTAAATTTATTATTATCTTCTTCTTCTTCTTCTTTTTTATTATTATTATTTAATAAATTATTAACAAATAAAATATTAATTTTAATTTCTGCAGTATTTGACCTTTTATGTGTAATTCCAGCTCCATCCCTTGCTAAAATATAAATTATTTCTTTTTTTTCTTCAAAAATAGATTGACGTAATTTTAATTGAACTGAACATTTAGGCCATTGACATAAAGGAGAATTTAATGAAAATAATTGTTTTATTAATGTTTCATTATTATTTTCAGATTTTAATGAAAATTTAACAATTCCACCAATACCTTGATCTAAATCTAAAACTTCTAAATTACAAAGTAAATAGCCTGGAGGTGAATCCTTTAAAATTAAATTATAATATTTAAAAATAAATAAAAAGAGAATATAAAAATATTTAAAATTAATTTAAAAAATAACTAACAGATTTTATAATTAATTCCAAAGGAAAAGGACCTCCTAAAAATAAAGGTATATTATCATTAACATCAATAACTTCAATTTGTAATATTGCCCTTTCATTTGTATTTAAATCTTCAAATAAAAGAGAATAAGAAAGTTGAAAAGGAGAAGAAGAATTGTTTAAATAATAATTATTATTATTATTTACTTCTTTATTATTAATTGGTAAAATAATCTAAAATAAATTATTTATAATAAAATATATTTATTTTTAATTAATTCCCCAAAAAGTATTAAAATTAAATATTCAATAAAATAAAATAAAATTATTTTAACCCAATTTAATTTAAATTAAATTAAAAAATATTCTTTCCTTGTCAACATCCAATTCTTTATTTAAAATTAATCCAAAACAACTTTCATTTAATTTAAAAATATCAAAAGGTAATTTATTATTATTATTTTCTTTTTCATTATTTTTTGCATTTGAAAGACGTAAATCTAATGGATTTTTAATTAATTCAGAATCTGAACAGATTTTTACATCTAAAAGTTTTTCAATTGGCCAATCTTCATCAAGAAAGAGAATATCAGGTGGAAAAACAGATAAATTGCCAAAAACTTAATTTTTAATAATTTAAAAATAATTAATTATTTTTTATAATTTATTTAGCTTTTTTATTGTTTTTGAAAGATATTAAAGTAATTTAATTTAATTTAATTCCATAAAAATTATACAATTTGCGGAAAGATTAAAAATTAATTTTATCTGATTTTAAAAAATAATTTAAATATTTATTTTAATTAATTAATTACCATAATATTGAAATTTTAAATAAAAAATAAAATAAATAAAATATGAAGGAATAAAATTAATAAAATTAAATATTGCAAAAATTGAAATCATTTTTTATAAAATAAAAATAAAAATTTAATTAAATAATAAAAGCAGATTTTGCTTAATTTTTCATAGGCGAAAACAATTGAATAAAAATATTTTTAAGTGGATTTTTCTTATAAAATAATTAATTAATTATTTATTTATTTTTTAATTGTTTGGACAAAAGGACTAAATAAAATTATTATTTTTCTTTTATTTATTTTTATTATTAAAAAATAGCCCAATATGTATTTTTTAAGAAATTCTTTTTTGTAATATTCATTTTTCCGCAATTAATCCATTGAATAAAACAAAGCAGAAGAATTCTGATTTAAAAACAAAAAAGAATTTTTAATTATTTAATCGCCGCACAATCGGCTTTTTTACTATTAATTAAATTATAAATAGTAAATATATTTTAAAATTATAATTTTATTAAAAAAATAAAAATAAAAACATTTTGGGAATTACTAGGCTTTTTTTTTAATATTTTTAATAAAAACTCTAAATTTTGAAAATAATCGAAAGCTCTTAATTTTTTTTTGCCAGAATAAATTTAATTATTGAAGAAAAAATTAAAATGTTTTTATAATAATGTTTAAGGAAATGAATTTAATTAAAAAACAATAAATATTAGAATAATTATATAATTTAAATAAATAAAAATATAAATAAAGAGCAAATAAAAATATAAAAATTAATTTTAATATTTTAGAAATATTCAAAAAAACATAATTTTTAAGTAATTATTATAATATTTTTATTTTCTGTTTTATATTTATTTTCTCTTTTCCTCTCATTTTCTCTTTATAATTAAATAATAATAGTAATTCACTTACAACTTCTTGCGCATCTAATAATTAAAAAGTAAAAGTACACATAAATAAAAAATATTATTTTGATCAAAAAAAATAAAAAAAAGATGACAACTACCTTTTTAAGAAGAAAATAAGCATTGGAATGGAATAATAATAAATAAATAATATTTATTTATTTATTTAAATAATTTAATATTTTTTATATTATTTAATTTTAAAATTATTCCAAAAGAAAAAAAACTAAATTTATTTTAGTATTAATTAATAGGAATGTTAATTTTATTTTTTAATATTTTTTCTGCTAAATTTAAAAAATGTTCTATTTACAATAAACATTATACTTGAATAACTTATTTAATTAAAAAAATTAATTTAAATATTTACTTGTTGACATTTATTCAATATTTAATTTAAATATTATGTTATATATTTAAATTTATTCTTTTTAAGGTTTTCTTAATTTCTCCCAATCATAAATATATATTTTTTATAATGTCTGAATTTTATCATTTAACCTTTTTTAATATTCTTCCCAACTCATCAATTTGTTTTCCTCGGCTAATATTTAAATATTTCCCTTTTATATTAAAAAAAAACTTAAATCATATATTCATAAAATAATCTCTTTGACCTCGTTTGCCTTACCTTATTATATGTACATATACTTATTGTTAGTCTAAAAACAAACTCAATTATTTTATAAAAATAAACTTAATTTAAATTTAAAATTTAGTCTAAAACACAAAGTTTAAATTGTAGAAATAAAAATAAAAGAATATAAGGACTTAAAAAAATTTAAATATTGAAAAGCTTAAATATTTATATTTTTAGATGAAGACTGTTACTTCCAAAATTGAATGGACTTTGACCAATTCTCAAAAGATTTATGATGTCATTAGCAATTATAATCCAATTCAATTGACAAGTATATAAATCATATTTTTATTTTATAGAGTTCAATAAAATTAAAGGTAATCGATTCTTCAATTCTGAATTTGCCTCGATAGAATGGGAATTATGTATTCAATTTCAAAAAGGAACGAGTAGTAGCGATATTAATATTTGGCTTCGGCAGTTAGGACCCAGCAAAATTAATGATAAAATTAATACAAAATATATTATATATGCAATGAAAAATGATAATCGCATTGATATTGCCAAGTATGTTTATATTTAACCATTTAATATTTATTTTTTATTTAAAGATCCACACACAAATTTGAAGACCAAAAACAGATGGGATATACTAAAATTTATTTTCACAGCATCGTTTCATCTGGTGGTAATCAGAGTTGGGTCGAAATTTCGATTTCGATTTCGAAAACCGAAATTTCGAGGTTTTTATTTCGAATTATTTCGATTTCGCGAAATTAAAAAATTTCGATTTCGAAGGAATTTCGATTTCGAACTTTTCCAAATTTCGATACAATACGAGTATTTTTTACACCCCTAAAGATTGTATTTTTTGAGAAAATGCATCCAAGGGGCGGGTGTTTTACTTTGATTCAAGGAAAAGAAAAATATTAAAAGGAAAGATTTATTATAATTAAAAACGTCTTCCTTCCTGGTACGAGTGTGGTTGAGTGGTTAGTGGGTTAGTTTATGATAGTGATATTTATGTGGGTTCGATTCCTATGATAAGTGCAAAATATCTTGAGACATTAATTATTATTTAATTAATTTTTCCTTAGTTTTGAAACATTTTAAATTTATAAGAAAAATATAAGTCCTATATTTTTATCTTGCGGTGCTAAAAAGGTGAATTTTTGGCAGCTAAAGTACAATTATTTTAAAAATTTTTCGCCTGCGGCGCTAAAAGGTAATTGTTTTGCAAAGGGATTTAAAAAATTCTCATCAATGGCACTAAAAAAGCTTAATTTTCAACGCATAGGTTTAAAATTTTTCAAAATTTTTCGCCTGCGGCGCTAAAATAATCTGAACTTTATAAAAATTAACCTAATCAGACATTTGAGTTCAACTCGTAACAACCCTGATGCCAAGTGCAAAAATTACAATTATAATTAAGGTTTCACTTTTTTTATCATATTTTTGAGAATTTCGAATAATTTCGATTTCGATTTCGAAAACCGAAATTTCGAGGTTTTTATTTCGAATTATTTCGATTTCGCGAAATTAAAAAATTTCGATTTCGAAGGAATTTCGATTTCGAACTTTTTCCAATTTCGACCCAACCCTGGTGGTAATCCAATATTAATTAATTTTTCAATTAATGTGTAATTTTAGGTAATTTGTGTTTAAAATGTGAAGTTGAAGCAGATTGTTATAATTTAACTGATAATTTACAAAATACTTATAAGAAAATGTTAGAAGAGGAAATATTTACTGATTGTGTTATTAAGGTTAATTTATTTACTTTAAAAGTTAAAATTGATAAAACTCTTTTAGATTGATGATCAGATTATCAAAGCACATCGTTGTGTTTTGGCAAAAAGCAGTGAAGTATTTCTAAAAATGTTCGAGCAAAGTGGAATGATTGAGGCACAAATGGTATATTTTAATTAATTTAATAATTTGGGATATTTGACTCTAATTATAAATAATTTAAGGGTGAAGTAATAATTTCTGATACTTCTCCTGAATGTTTTCGAGCAATGTTGGAGTTTTTCTATACTGGCGAAGTTTCAAAAAGTTTTTCAAAATGTTTATATTTTAACTGCACATACTTATATTTTAAGGTTTATTGGAGACTCATGTCGATGATCTTTTTGCTATTGCACACAAATATCAAGTAGAAACTTTGAAATATGAATGCGAGCTTTTTTTGTCTTCCAAAATAGGTACATAAATTCTTTTAATAATCTAAATTGATAATGTTAAAGAGGATAATAATATTTTAATACATAAAAGAGTATTCTTTTTAAATAATCTGCAATTTAATTTTAGATGTTGAAAATATTGTAAAATATTGCAATATTATTAATTTATATAATTCTTCAACTTTAGAAAAGGTATTATAATATAATTATTTAAAAATTTTTATAAATTTAAATTTATAGGCATGTGGAATTTATATTAAAAATAACAGAAAAGACTTTTTAAATAGTAAAGAATGGGAAGAAATTGAGCGTATTTATCCACAATTGTCCATTCGTTTATTAAAATTTATTATTACACAGAATGACAAAATTTATAATTAATTTATTTATATTTTTTAAATAATTTAAAACAATATTATTTTACTCAACATTTTTTTTTAATTTTTTTGAATAAAACTTTCCTAAAATTATATTTAATAATAATTCTTAAATTTATTTTAACGTGTTAATATTAGAAACACTTTTATTATGACCTAGAACAGAATTAATTAATAATTCGTTATATTCTGTTCGAAGTTCAAGTACCTATAAAATTAACAAAAATTAAAATAATTCTCAAACACTTTATTATTATTATATTTTTACCTTTTGTTTAGAAGGACCATAATCTAATTTATTACGTAATTCAGTCAACTTTTCATTTAATTCTCTTCTTTCTGATTCCATTTTATCCACTCGACTTTTTAATTCACGTAACTAAAAATTAATTTAAAAATAAATAAATTAATTAATTTAAAATTACTTGTGTCATTTCATAATTTCCACCAACAAATCTATTTTCTTCATTTTTAATTTGTATTTTTAATCTTTCATTTTCTGCTTCTAATCTATTCAATTCTTCTTTTAAAATATCTCTTTTTGATTGAAGTTCCTAATTTTAAATTAATTTTTAAATAAAATAAATTAATTAAAAAACTCTAGTTTTAGATCTAAATTCTTTCTTTAAATCTTCAATATTAGATATTTCATTATAATTTTCATTAATTTCATTTTGTTTTGTTTTAATTGATTTTAATTCTGAATTTAAAAGTTTTTCATTTTCATTAAGAGTTATTAATTCTTCTTGTAGACGAACATGTACTTTAAATAATTAAATTTAATTAAATAATTAAATTAAATAAACTAACAATTCTGTAATTCATTAACATTAATAGCTGAATTACTTAATGCTAATAATGATTCATCTAATTCTGTTATATTACTAATTACTTCTCCATGACGACAATTTAATGAAATTAATTGTAATTGACGTATAATTTGATTAGATAAAATATTTATTCTTTCTTCTATTTCTTTTTTAGATTCATCAAAATTATCCTTTTAATTTAATTATTAATTGAAAATAAAGTACCAAAAAAAAACCAAAAAATTATCCATTTGTGTTCCTCTTGTTTTTAATTCTCTAAATTTTTCACTTTTATCACCTGCCAATAATTCAAATTCATTTTGAAATTCTTGAAGTTCTTCTTGTGCTTGTGACATTCTTTCATTAATTTCTTGTAATCTAATTATTTTAATTTTATTTAATTATTTAATTTAAATTAACTGTTCTTGCATATGTCCAATTTCTTTATTATCTTTTTGTATTTTTTGAATAAAATTATCTCTTTGTTCTTCTGGTGTTTCTTCTGATTTAAGTTCAGCAATTATTTGTTCTCTTTTATTATTTAATTCTTGTAATTGTTCTTCCATTAACACTTAAATTATTTTAAAATATATTTTAATTTTATTTTAATTAATAAATGACTTGTTTGTCTTTTAAGAGGAGAATTAGTTAATGCCATATCCATTTCTTCTTTATTTTTATTTAATTTAATTAATTCTAATTTTTTTTTATCCATTTCATTACGTAATTTTTCAACTTCAATATTAACTTGTTCAAATTCTTCTTTAACTTCTTTTTCCTTTATAAAAATAATAAATAAATATATTTAATTTTTAAAATCTTACTAATATTCTCATTCTTTCATTATTTTCATTTTTTAATTTTTCTGTCTTTTGTTCTAATTCTTGTAATTGTTCTTCACGTAGTCGACGTTCACGAAATAATTCTTCTACTTCTACCATTAATTCTAAAAAATAAAATTAATTAATTAAATTTAAAATAATATGAACTTTGATTTTTTAACGCTGTTTGATCAGCTTCTGCATCTAAAGAACGTAAATTTGTATTTGAATGAGTATTTTGTCTGTCAATTATCTTAAAAATAATTTAAAAATAATTAATTAAATTATTTTTATTATTTTCTTTTTATAAATTATTTTATATTTTTAATAAAGTTACCAAATTATAATCAGCTAAATTGCCTTGTAATTGTTTTAATTCTTGAGCTTGTTCTTCTGCTCTATCAAATAAACTAATATTTTTTAAAATTTAAATTAAATATACTTTTTTTCATAAATTAATAAATTTTCTCTTCCTTTTTCTGCTTTTTCTAATTCAGTATTTAAATTAGACAATTCAATTTCTAATGTATTTAATTTATTATGTAAAAGTCCCAAATAATAATTAGCATCTGCTATCATTCTTCCCCCTCCAATTGTTGCTATAAAATTATATTTATTTATTTATTTATTTAAATAATATACTTCCCATTCTAGAAGAAGAACGTGCCCCACTAACTCCTTGTTGAGTAATTGGACGTTGCTGAGCAGTCCCAAGTGGAATTTGATGGACAACCATTTGACGACCAATTGTTCCTGGACGTTGACCCATAGAAGTAGTAGAACGATTTAAAGAAGAACGATTACCCTAATTATATATTAATTAAAAGTTTTATTTTAAATATACAAAAGCAGTCCCTGTAACACCAACAGCTGTTCCAATTCGAGAACCTAAAAATTAAACAATATTCGACAAAGATTACATAATTGAGAGTGTCATTGTTAATTATAAAATGTTTACCTGCTCTACTATAACCTCTTGAAGGAATTGTAGAAGACACAATTGAATTTGCTACCATACCAATTCTACTCTGTGGACGTACAACATCAGTTGATGGGACTATGGCCATTTGTTGTGTTGTTGGAGGAACTGGACCAAAAGAAGAAGATGAAGATGGAGGTCTTTCAGCATCTAAATATATATTTATTTATTAAAAATTAATTTAAAAAACTTCTTCCAGCAGTTTTAGGTCTTCTTTGTGTTGTAGTAGTAGTACTAGTTTCAGGTCTACTTTGTTGTTGACGAGTGCCTGGACGAGCAGAGGGTGGTCTTTGACGATATTGATGATCCATTTATAAAAATAATTTTTGTTAAATTTATTTTAAATTAATAAGCCTTAAAAAGATTGGAAAAAGAAAATAATAGTTATTTTATTAAAATAGGTATATGTGTTTGTTACTTAGCAACGAAATTTTAATTTATTTTTAAAGTAAATTTACATTAATATAAATTAATTTATTTATTTTTAGAATTAAAAAATAGATTTATTTAGAAAAAAATAATAATTAAATATTAGATTGTTGATCAACATTTAATAAATAATTTTCTTGAAAATATTACTATAAAATAATTATTATTTTTTAAATTAAAAAATTAGACTAATAAAATGTTTAACATTATTTTTAATTTTTTTATAATTATTTTCTGTTATTTCAAAATAAATTATATAAAATTATTTATTTATTTTATATAAACTAATAAAATATTTTAAAAATTATTTTATTATATAATTATTTATTTTTATTTAATTATTTTTCTTCATTATCTTCTTCTTTTTCCTCTTCTTCTTCATTTTCAATTATTGTTGAATTTCCTGAATTATTATTTTCTAAACTTTTTTCATCTTCTAATTTTAAATTAGGTAATAAAGTTACTTCATTATTTTTATTATTAAAAGGTTCTCCTTTAAATAAAGGAAAACATTTTGATGGAGGTGGTCCTGGAATGACAGATTGGGGAATTGGAATAAAACAACGAAGTTTTGGATCAGTAGATTCTAATATTTGATTTATTTGTTTGCATTCTTCACAACGTGTTATTTCCATATTTTTACGAATATCCTACAAAAATAATTTAAAAAAATAAAAATAAATAAATAAATACAGGTTAATATCATTTTATAGGTAGTAGTAAATTTATTAAAATAATCTCTAAACTCTTTTTTCTAATAAATATTCTTCAGGGACTATTTTAGTGAATTTAAGGTATACCTAATATATAATTAAATATAATAATTATTTATTTTACCCAAAGTTTCTTTAATAAAATTAATGCTTCTCCAGTTAACCATTTATTATAATTATCATAATTATTATTTAAATGTTGCTGTATATTTAAAGTAAAATTTTCATATTGTAATTGTATTTTATTATCATTTGCCCAATTAATTAATTTTGTTTCAATTTGTGATTTTGTATCATTTATTGAAGATATTATTTGAAAAAATTGACGACGAGAAGGAACAGAGACATTTCTAATTAATATTATTGGGAAATGGTTAGGGACTGGACATTTATTTGGCAAAGGATTGAAAGGAGTAAAAGTAAAGACAGATATTGGTAATAATAATAATAATATAATCATTTATTTAAATTTTAAATAAAAATAAATTGAAAAATAATTTTTATAAAATTATGAATAAAAATTAAAATAAATGAGAATATTTATAAATAAAAATATTTAACAAAAAAATTGTTTTTTTATTTAAAAACTAATTGTTAAAATAAAATAATAAACATATAAATTTAATTGGCAATTAAATATTAATATATTTAAATATATTCCCTATTATTAAATTAAATATTTAATAATTATTTTATTTAACAGATTTTATATGAACAAAAATGCCAATAAAAAAAGATTAAAAGGGATTAAATTGATAATAAAAAAAGTGTCGGTAAAAACTTGTTATATTTTTATTAGATAAATTTTAATTAAAAAATTTAATAATTTTATTGTTTAAAAATTTTAAAATAAAAAATAAAGGTATATATTTAAATAAAAGATTATTAAATTAAAAATACTTATTTAAATTTAGTCTTATAAAATATAAGTTTATTCTAATAGAGATATATTAGAATATATGTTTCTTTTTATTATAATAAATAATAATTATAAATAAATAAATTAATTATATTGACGCTTTTTTTTTAATTATTTGCTAGAATATTTAGGTATTTTTTAGATAAAATTATTGATATAATTTAAAAATTTTATAAAAGAATTACTTTCAAAATTTATTTATTTACTTAAAAAAATTAATTTAAATATATTATATATTTACTTATTTTCTTAAAAAATAAATAAATATTAAAATTATATTATTTAAATATTTTTTCTAAAGAAAAAAGTTAAAGAAGAACAGAATTATAATTTAATAATTTATTTAAATATATTTATTATAAAAATAAATAAAATAATTGCTTCATTTTTTTTATTTAAATTTAATAAAAATTAAAATTTAACTTGTACTTTTATTATACTTATTAATGTTTAAAAAATATTCTCAAGTAAAAAGTCTCAATAAAAAGTAAATTCTCACAAATTTTTGTGGCATGTTTATAAAAAAATTTTTATTAAATATTTATTATACTTTAATAATTTTGTATTTAAAATATTATTTTATTTGAAAAAATTTTTTAATTCTCATTATTTGACATTTAAAATTTTTAAATTAAATAAATTAAACATTAAAATTAATTATTTTATTTAAATTTAGTTTAAAAAAATGTTTGATTTAAATTTAATATTTAATTTAACTTATTGGATTTGTTTATTAATTGGTTTTCCTTTAAATATTATATTAATTATTTTAATTTTATTTAAAACACCAGAAGAAATGAAAATTCATAGTCGAATTTTATTACAAAATTGTATTTTAGATATTTTAGTATTAATAATTCAAATGTTTGTGCAAGTGGTATATATTTAATTAAATCAGAATTTTTAAAAATCAGAAAAAAACAATTAACTTTTTAATTCAGAATAAAATTTGAATATATTTATATATAAATTAAAATTATTTAAAATCAGAATTATTTTTAAATACTGTTTAATTTAAAAACTAAATAAATCAAATCAGAATATTTTATTTCTTTAAAATAGAAAATAAATCAGAAATTAAATAAAAATTACGTTTTTCTATTTTTATTAGTTTTATATAATTGACAATAATGGAAGTATAATTTTAATTTTTACTAATGGTATTTTGGTTAATTTTATGAAAGAAAGTTCTAATACATTTATATTTTATATAATTTATATAATTAGTACTTATATTTATTTTTTAAATTTAAATGGATTATCTGTTCAATTTATTTATAGATATTTAATTTTAAATAGGTAAAATATTATTAATTAATAAATTATTTTAAATATTTTAATAATAATATTTAAAGAGCATTTTTATTTAATAATTTATTTAAATTTTAAAATTAAGAAATATGAATATTAACTTTTGTAAATATATTTATGTTTTCTATTGCTTTAATTGTTACTTTACTTTATTGGATGAATTTAATTTATTTTTTTCTTCCATATTCAGATGAAGGTATGAAACAATTTATTATTGGAAATTTTAGTAAAGAAATGCCGTTTGTTCAATGTAAAATGAAAGAAGTAATAAAATAATATTAACTAATTATAAATATTAATTATATATTAATAAAGAAGACATTTTTTAGATTAAAAAAATGATCTTTGGATCATAATTCCAAAAAAACTTAAATATTAATAAATAAATGTAAACTATTATTTCCAAATAAATATTTATATATAACATTCCTTAAATTGTGATGCGGGTCAAAATGAACCTAAAATTTTCATTTCGGATCTCGGGTTTTGTTCCATAAACTATATTATTTAATTAAAATTTATTAAATATTTTTATTCAATATTTATAGTTATTAACAGTTAATTTCAAATTAAATAAATTAAAATTATAGATTAAATTTTTGATACAATTTCCATTAATAATCTTTAATATAATTCAATATTTTATTATAATATTTTGTGCTTTCAAAATGATTAAATATGTTAATTCACATACTGGTTTTAGTGAAAATTTAAAAAAATTATTTAAACAATTAACAAAAACTTTAATACTTTTGGTAAGAAAATTATAATATCATAAAATATTTAATTTTAATATTTTAGGCATTTATTCCTTTAGTAAATCAAGGTGAAATTTTAATTATTATTTTCACTGCTAATAATGATAATTATATATTAAATATTATTAGATTATTTTTTTATTCTTCATTTTATTTTACAACTTTATTTAATCCAATTATTTGTATTTTAACTAATAAACCTTATAGAAATGATATTTTTATTCGTTTAAGAATATATCCACAATTAAATATTTAAATAAACTTTTATTTAATAATTAAGTTTAATATTTATTTTTTTTTGTTTTTAATATCTTGATAAGACTTAATTTAAGCTGAATATATTAAAAGAATTTATTTTTTAAATATATTTTTATAATATCAAAAAGTTGTTATTTTTATATAAAAATATAATTAATTATTTTATAAAAATAAAATTTTATTCTAATTTATTAAAGTTTTATTAATTATTAGAGACCGGTCGGAAGCAGACGTGTGCGAAACACCTAAATTTTTCCCAACGAAACGAAACAAAAATTTTTGAAGTGTTTCGTTAACAAAACGAAATGAAACACTCGTGTTTCGTTACGAAACGAAACATTAAAAATTTCAAAAAATCTATTAATTTTTTATTATTCAATGTTAAAACCGTAGATAAGCAAGTTTTCATGCAAAAAAAGTTGTTTTTCTAGGTTTTCAGTGGAAATACTTTTTCTTCGATCATCTAGAATGCATTTTGCAACAGAAAAAACACGTTCGCACTCTGAAGGTGACATTGGTGCAGAATGATATTTTCGAACAAGTGGTAAAAGTAGTGGAAATTTTGCAGCATTTATTGGATTTTTCCAAAAATCTGCAGACCTTCCTTCAAATCGTGGATTATTCAAATATTCAGTAACTTGCTGAAATGAGGCTAGAATTAAATTAGTATAAAATAAAAACCTCAGCTGCTTGAGCTTTAGCGTCAACTACAGATGGAGAAGGTTGGGTAGGCATAAAAATATAAGGCTCACGCAAAAATTCTTCAAATGGATCATCATTTTGTAGCTCCATATCTTCAACCGGTGGAAAGTCAACTTCATTGTTCTCCTAAGATAAAAAAAATCTAAATTTTTTATTTATATAAATACATTAATGGATTGTAAAGCAACTTTTTCAGCCTCCAAAAGTAAATAATCTCTGAATTTCTCATGCACTAATTCATCAAAATAAAGCAGCTTATAATATGGGTCGAGAACCGTCGAAAGAATTAAATTTTTATTTGATTCCCAATCTAAATTATTGTTTAATCATTTATAAATAAAGAAAAAAACCTCTCATCCGTTCACGCAATGAAACTGCAATTTTTTCTCTGACAGCAGGAAAATCCTCATCAGTCCACTCATTACTAAGCATTTTTCTTTCAAGTACTGAAAATAATGGCAAAATACCAGCAACACCTAAAGTTTTTATTTATAAATTAGGGAAACTAAAATGTAACCTGCTTTTCTATTTTGAACAAAAAGAGTCGCTTTGTATGCTGGAGAAAGAATACGGCAAAGTGTGCGCATAAGTTTCCACTCTAGTTCACTAAAAAAAGGAAATTTGTTATCATTAGCTGGCATTAATTGAATCGCTTCTTGAAATTTAGTGAAAGTATCAATCATCATAAATGTCGAGTTCCACCCCACTTCTATCCCCTAAAATAAATTTAAAATTATTTATTATGTTAATTCAATTGTATTTTAAACCTTTTTCAAACAGGATTGTGGGAGGCCTAATTCATATTGTAATTTGGAAAATTCGTCTTTGGCGACACTCGACTTACGAATTCTTCTAATTGCTTTTTTCACTCGTTCTATTACATCATTAAAGCCACTTAAAAGTTTCAGTCCATCATCAATCGCCTATATATATTTTTAAAGTTTATTAGAGAATAAAAGTAACCAATTGTATTTTATGCGCTGAACAATGTTGTGACTCTAATCCAGCAATTCTAGTTGCTTTTTGCATTGCACTTTCATTATCCCGTACTACGATGTGTATTTTTTTGTCGATTCCAAATTTTGTAATCACCTTTGCTACTAATGAAGAAATTCTATCACCTGTATGGCTACCCTTAATTGGTGATGCAGCAAGAAGAGCATGTTTAGGTTCAAAATTTTCTCCCAGAAAATGACAAGTTATACCAAGTAATGAATGTGTATTTTCTTCAGAAGACCAAGAATCAATACATAAGGAAATATGTGAAGCGGACAAAACATCATTTTTGACAAAATTTAAAACTTTTTCATAAATGCTTGGCAAGGATTCTTCGGTAAAAAATTTTCGAGACCTTTAAAAGAATTTAAATAATAATATTAAAAACTTAAAAAACCTGATTTTGTATTGTGGTTGCAGAATACATAACAAATTTCTAAAGCCTGGCTCCTCTACGAAAGAAAAAGGTAAACCTGCTGTACATATTAAAGAAATTATTGCACTATCAACCTTTTCTGTCATTTCTCCTTTATTTGACCATTGTTCTTAAAATTAAATTGAAAAATAGAAAAAAATCATACTAAATGCTTTTTCAATTGTAGGTTGTTTTACTAGCACTGATTGTGAAGTCGAACAGGCAGACATTGAAAAAATTCTTTTCAAATTTGTTTGTTTAAATTTTTCCAAATCTTCATCTTTGCCCTTTGCCAATTGTTCAGATTGAATAAGCTCAGCATACAAATTTGGATGTTGCCTTTCAAGGTGTTTGCGCAATGAAGTTGTAGGAAAGCCATACTCCTTTTTAGGCGTATAAAAATAATCACAATTCTCCTTTAGGCAAGAAATTTTATCTTTTTCAAAAAGAAAATAAGTAGTATATTTGCTATTTGACATTATAAAATTTTATTTATGCTTAAAATATTCTGAAAATTATTTATATTATAAAGGGAAATGTATTTTAATAGTTTAACAAATAAGAAAAAAATTGTAAAATTTGCATTTTCTATTAAAAACTGGAAATTTCAATCAATTTTGTTTCGTGACCAAATATGGGTGTTTCGTCACGAAACTAAAAATTTTAAAATTTTAAATTTGTGTTTCGTCACGAAACGAAATTAAACGGAAAAAAAAGTAAAGAAACTAACGAAACAGCGAAACGAAACGTTTCACACAGGTTTGGTAGTACGAAAACAAAAAAAAATTGACCGACGAGCCGGTATCTATTTTAATTACTTTTGTTTCTGAATATATTTTTAGTTAAAAAATTCTTAATAATTTAAAAATTATCAGTTTTACTTCAATAATTAGTAAATAATGCATTACTATAAAAATTATAGGTCCTTAATTTTATTTTCTTTTTTATTTAATCATCTTTAAGGTTTAAATTTTATTTATTTAATTATTATTTTGATTATAGTATTTTTTTAATAAAATAAATAAATTAAAAAATATTATTTAATATTTTTACTAAAATAATACAATTTATTTATTTATTCTTTGATCATTTTTATAATTTTGATAATTAAATTTTACATTTATTTTTAAAATCATTCCACTAAAAACAATTATAATTTAATTTTCTTTAACTTTTTAACACTCAAAATAAATCAACTTTTTTAAATTATTTTATTTTTAAATATTTTTTAAAAAACTTTTAAAGATTCTTTTTTTATTGCCTAAAATTTAATTTTTAATTTAAAACAATTCAAGTGTAAAAATAAAAATATTAATTTAAACAATTCTTTGTTCATTTTATTTTTATTAAATAATTTATTTTTGGAAATTTAAACAAAAAATAAATATTTATTTTAAAAATTAATAAAACAGAAAAAAAATATTTATTATAAATTTATTTTTAATTTAATTAATTTTATAAGAGGATATCTTTTGTATAATAAATAAATGGATAAAGCAATCCTAACCTTCTTCTTTTGTGGAGAAAGTTTCTTTTTATTTGGAAATAAATTTGGGAAGCCTATTTGAATTTTTTGGATTTATTAAAATGATTTACAAAAATAAATTTAAATAATTTATTAATATTATTATTTATTTATTATTATAAATAAAATATTAAAATATTTTAAAAAATATTTAGTTATTTATTTTATTTAATATATTTATTAATATTTATTAAATTATATATTTATTATTTCACTTTAACTATATTTTTAAAAATATTTTCTAGTTAATAAATACTACAAAAACTATAAACTACTAATTAATAAATATAATTGTAATACTACAATATATATTATATTTAATTTATTTAAAAAGCCATTATTTTATGGTTTCCTTAGAGCTTTATTTTTATTTTTTCAAATAAAATTATTTGAACACTTTATAATTATTATTATATTTTTTTTATATTTTTTTACCATTCGTCGCTAAGTAATGACAATAAACATTTTAAAAAATATTAAGATTTTCTTTTTCTATTTTTAATATTTTATTTATTTTTATTAATATAAATATAAATTTATAATAAATATATTTATATTTAAAAATTGCCTAAATTTTTTGATTAAAATAAAATTTTTAAATAAAATAATATTCCAACTAATAATAATTAATTTTAATATTTAAATTATATAAAATATTTTATTTAGCATTTTTAAAATTTAAAAAATTTAATTTATAAAAATCATTACATCATTTAAGCTTAGTGCAATTTATTAAGCATATTGCATCATTTATTTTATTTAAAATATATTCCCTTTTTTCTTTTTCTAAAAATATTTATTTTTATCCATAATTTTATTTCAAGCTTGCTTAAAAGTTAAAAATATATTTTTTTATTTTTCTCATATTTTAATATTATTTATTTATTTACTTTTAATTTAAATATATTATTAGCTAATTTATTTAAATAAATATTATTTAAATATTTATTATTAACTTAATTTAATTATTATAATTAAAATAATTTTTTACAATTTTTTCAATCTTTATTATTAAAATAATATTTAGAATTATTTAATTTTAAAAAAAGAAATACTATAATATTTATTTAAAAATGACTCTTTCTAAAAAATCTTCAATTTCTTTAAATTCAAAAACAAAATGGTTAAAACAAAATTCTTTATTAATATTAACTATTGGAGCTGTATTTTTTGGTGTTTTTTGTGGATGTATTGGACGATTGGGTGAACCTAATATTAATATTGCTCGTTTAATTGGATTTCCTGGAGAAGTATTTATTTATTTAAATTTAAAAATATTAATAAAATAATTATTATTTAATTTAAAATTAATTAAAAATAATTAAATAATTTTTATTTTTAAATTTAAGTTATTAATGAGAATGCTTAAATGTGTAATAATTCCACTTATATCTTCTTCATTAATTACTGGACTTGCTCAGCTAGATGTTCGCCAATCGGGTAGAATGGGGGCATTGGCTATTTTATATTATTTGGCTACAACTGGAATTGCTGTTACTGTTAGTTTATACCTAAATTATATTATAATTATTATTTAATTAATATAAAGGATTTATTATATTAAAAAATTAAAATAAAATTTTAGACTGGTATAATTCTTGTAATTACAATCCATCCAGGCAATCCTGATCATTACCCTGGACAACAAAATTATAAAAATAAATCAATGATTAGTATGACAGATACAATTTTAGATTTAATTAGGTAATTAATTAAATTAATTAAATTTTATTAAAATTTAAAAGAAATATATTTCCTGATAATCTTATACAAGCAACAATGCAACAAACACAAACAAAAATAGAAATAATTAATGGAACAAATGGAATATTAATTGAAAAATATAAATTAGTAAATATTGATGGAATGAATATTTTAGGTAAACTATTAATTTAATTAATTAATTATTTTTAGGTATAATTGTCTTTTGTATTGCTTTTGGTACTATTTTAAGTCAACTAGGACCTAAAGGACGTCCAATGGCTAGTTTAAAAAATAAATTTTAAAAAATATATATATTTTTTAGGTTGATTTTTTTGCCATTTTAGATATAATTAGTATGCGTTTAGTATCTTTAATTATGTGGTTAGTTTATTAAATTAAAATACTTAATTAATTTAATTATTAAGGTATTCCCCAATTGGTATTTCATCATTAATTGCTAGTAAAATACTTTCTGTTGAAAATATTAATGAAACTGCTAATAGTCTTGCCATGGTTTTTATTTTAAAAAATACTAATTTAATAAATAAATTTAATAAAAAATATTTAAATAAAAAATTAATTTATTTTAAATAAATACATATTTATTTAATTATATTATAATATATTTTTATTATTTTTAAAAAAGTATTGTTTAACAATAATTATTGGATTATCTGTTCATTCTTTAATTTCACTTCCTTTGCTTTATTTCTTCCTAACAGGCAAAAATCCATTTATTTTTGCCAAAGGTCTTCTTCAAGCAATTTTTATTGCCTTTGGAACAGCTTCTTCTGCAGCTACACTACCAGCTACTTTTCGTTGCCTAGAACAAAATTTAGGTATTGACAAACGAATAACTCGTTTTGTTTTACCTATTGGAGCAACAATTAATATGGTAAATAATTAATTAATTTAATTATTTATTTTTATATATTTTTAAAGGATGGAACAGCTTTATATGAAGCTGTTGCTACTATTTTTATTGCACAAATGAATGGAATAGAACTTGGATTAAGTAGAATTATTATTGTTAGGTTAGAATATTATTATTATTTTTTTGTTTGATTAATTTAAAGGAAGAGTAGAGTTAAAGAGAATTTGAGATTGTCTTATTCTGATACAATTTATGAATTTTGATTAAATTTTCCCAGAGATATATTTTATAATTTTAAATTAATAATATTTAAAAATATTTTTATTTTCAGTTTAACAGCTACTTTAGCATCAATTGGTGCTGCATCTGTGCCTCATGGAGGATTAGTAACTGTTGTTGTTGTTTTAACAGCTGTTGGATTGCCTGTTGGAGATGTTTCTTTAATTGTTGCTGTTGATTGGTTTATGTAAGAATTAAAAATATTTTAATTAATTTAAAAAAAATATTTTTATTTTTTAGTGATAGGTTCCGAACTGCAATTAATGTTCTCGGGGATGCTTATGGAACTGCTATTGTTCATAATTATTGCAAAGATCATTTACCTTTTGAAAAAGATGGACTTTTAGATAAACAAGAAATTGGAAGTGAATTAATGGTTTTACCTGAAAATGGACGTCTTTTGGTTGAAAAACAAAGAATTAATGGAAAAGGGTTATATTATGATCCTTTAAGTATTAGCCAAGCATAAATAAATTTTAAAGTAATTTTCTTTTTTTTTTATTTATTTCCCACATTTTTGCCAGTGAAAATATAATATGAGCTTAAAAATATATAATAATTCTTTGCATTTTATGATTGTTTATATTTTTAAAATTATTTTATTAAAAATAAAATAGAATATGTGTAACTTTGAATATAAGGTGATAACAGAAATTTCAGGACACATCATTTTAACATAACTCTTACGTACTTACTAAGTATTTTTAAATAATTTTTAGTTACGTAAAAACATTATCTGCAAACTCTAAGCTAAAAAAAATTTATAATTTTTGAAGAATCCTACTATAGACGCTAGTTCTATTTCGTACCAAGTCTCCAGAAGAGAAAGGATGTTCATAGACTAATGTGGCGCTAGTTCTATTTCGTACCAAGTCTCCAGAAGAGAAAGGATGTTCATAGACAAATGTGCCGTTAGTTCTATTTCGTACCAAGTCTCCAGAAGAGAAAGGATGTTCATAGACAAATGTGCCGTTAGTTCTATTTCGTACCAAGTCTCCAGAAGAGAAAGGATGTTCATAGACAAATGTGCCGTTAGTTCTATTTCGTACCAAGTCTCCAGAAGAGAAAGGATGTTCATAGACAAATGTGCCGTTAGTTCTATTTCGTACCAAGTCTCCAGAAGAGAAAGGATGTTCATAGACTAATGTGGCGCTAGTTCTATTTCGTACCAAGTCTCCAGAAGAGAAAGGATGTTCATAGACTAATGTGGCGCTAGTTCTATTTCGTACCAAGTCTCCAGAAGAGAAAGGATGTTCATAGACTAATGTGGCGCTAGTTCTATTTCGTACCAAGTCTCCAGAAGAGAAAGGATGTTCATAGACTAATGTGACGCTAGTTCTATTTCGTACCAAGTCTCCAGAAGAGAAAGGATGTTCATAGACTAATGTGACGCTAGTTCTATTTCGTACCAAGTCTCCAGAAGAGAAAGGATGTTCATAGACTAATGTGGCGCTAGTTCTATTTCGTACCAAGTCTCCAGAAGAGAAAGGATGTTCATAGACTAATGTGGCGCTAGTTCTATTTCGTACCAAGTCTCCAGAAGAGAAAGGATGTTCATAGACTAATGTGGCGCTAGTTCTATTTCGTACCAAGTCTCCAGAAGAGAAAGGATGTTCATAGACTAATGTGGCGCTAGTTCTATTTCGTACCAAGTCTCCAGAAGAGAAAGGATGTTCATAGACTAATGTGACGCTAGTTCTATTTCGTACCAAGTCTCCAGAAGAGAAAGGATGTTCATAGACTAATGTGGCGCTAGTTCTATTTCGTACCAAGTCTCCAGAAGAGAAAGGATGTTCATAGACTAATGTGGCTCTAGTTCTATTTCGTACCAAGTCTCCAGAAGAGAAAGGATGTTCATAGACTAATGTGGCGCTAGTTCTATTTCGTACCAAGTCTCCAGAAGAGAAAGGATGTTCATAGACTAATGTGGCGCTAGTTCTATTTCGTACCAAGTCTCCAGAAGAGAAAGGATGTTCATAGACTAATGTGGCGCTAGTTCTATTTCGTACCAAGTCTCCAGAAGAGAAAGGATGTTCATAGACTAATGTGGCGCTAGTTCTATTTCGTACCAAGTCTCCAGAAGAGAAAGGATGTTCATAGACTAATGTGACGCTAGTTCTATTTCGTACCAAGTCTCCAGAAGAGAAAGGATGTTCATAGACTAATGTGGCCTAGTTCTATTTCGTACCAAGTCTCCAGAAGAGAAAGGATGTTCATAGACTAATGTGGCGCTAGTTCTATTTCGTACCAAGTCTCCAGAAGAGAAAGGATGTTCATAGACTAATGTGGCGCTAGTTCTATTTCGTACCAAGTCTCCAGAAGAGAAAGGATGTTCATAGACTAATGTGGCGCTAGTTCTATTTCGTACCAAGTCTCCAGAAGAGAAAGGATGTTCATAGACTAATGTGGCGCTAGTTCTATTTCGTACCAAGTCTCCAGAAGAGAAAGGATGTTCATAGACTAATGTGGCGCTAGTTCTATTTCGTACCAAGTCTCCAGAAGAGAAAGGATGTTCATAGACTAATGTGGCGCTAGTTCTATTTCGTACCAAGTCTCCAGAAGAGAAAGGATGTTCATAGACTAATGTGACGCTAGTTCTATTTCGTACCAAGTCTCCAGAAGAGAAAGGATGTTCATAGACTAATGTGGCGCTAGTTCTATTTCGTACCAAGTCTCCAGAAGAGAAAGGATGTTCATAGACTAATGTGGCGCTAGTTCTATTTCGTACCAAGTCTCCAGAAGAGAAAGGATGTTCATAGACTAATGTGGCGCTAGTTCTATTTCGTACCAAGTCTCCAGAAGAGAAAGGATGTTCATAGACTAATGTGGCGCTAGTTCTATTTCGTACCAAGTCTCCAGAAGAGAAAGGATGTTCATAGACTAATGTGACGCTAGTTCTATTTCGTACCAAGTCTCCAGAAGAGAAAGGATGTTCATAGACTAATGTGGCGCTAGTTCTATTTCGTACCAAGTCTCCAGAAGAGAAAGGATGTTCATAGACTAATGTGGCGCTAGTTCTATTTCGTACCAAGTCTCCAGAAGAGAAAGGATGTTCATAGACTAATGTGGCGCTAGTTCTATTTCGTACCAAGTCTCCAGAAGAGAAAGGATGTTCATAGACTAATGTGGCGCTAGTTCTACTCCTATTGGACTTGAACTTTTAAATTCATTAATTAATTTAAAGATAATTCAATTCAATTAATTCAATTAAATAAAAATAATTATTTAAAAATGTTACCTAATGGAACAATAAAAATATCAAAAACTTTAAATTCTGAATTAACACCAATTTTAAAAGCTGAAATAAAAATAAATAAAGAAAATATTATTTTAGCTAAAATAAATATTAAAATAAATTCAATAATTAATAAATTTAATAATTGGATAGAAAATGAATTTAAAAATAATAATGAAAATGGAACAATAATAATTAAATTAAATAAATATTTAAATAATAATAATAATATTAAAATATTATTAATTCCAAAAGAATTTGAAAAATATTTAATTTTTGATAAAAAAGAAGAAAATGGTAATTAAATTAAATTAAAAAATAAATTAAATAATTATTTTAGATTTATTAGAATTAAAAGAAAATGAATTAATATTAAATATTAAAAATAATATTAATTTTAAAAATATTCATTGTGGAATTTTAAAATTATTTTTTCGTGAAAAATCTGAATTTAAAAATATTTGTGTTGAAATTCCAAAAGAAAATAATAATAATAATCAAATTAAAATACTTTGGCCTTTAAATAATTCAATACATTCATTTCCTGAAGTAATTTAATTAATTAATTAAATAAATTAAATATTTTAATTTAATTATATTAGAAAATATTATAATTTAATTAATTAAAATTAATTTAATTAAATTAAAGAATAAGGAATTACCTGCTCTTCTTGCTATTATTACAGATAATCCTTCTTTTGTTAATTATTCTATTAATAATAATTTTAAAGTAAATATTTAATTTTAAATAATATTTAAATTATAATATTAATTAATTTTAAAAAAAGGATGGAAATAAATTTTTAATAAATTCAATTAATGGAAAACTTTATTATAATGAATATTTAAATAATAATAATATTTCTTTATTTGATTATGAACATCAAAATATTTATTTAATTTTAATTAATATTTGTTCTATTAATTTAAATAATAATTGTTTAAATTTATTTTTAAAAATTCAAATTTTGGATGAAAATGATAATTGTCCAATATTTAATTTTTTAGAAACAGAAGAAAATAAAAAAGAATTGAATATTGAAATTAAAGAATATTTAAATAAAAATATTCCAATAATACAATTTCCAAAAGCAATAGATTTAGATGGAAGTAAAGAACAAAAATCTATTTGTTATAAATTAATTAATAATTATTTTGATATTTTAATATCTGAAAAACCTGAAATTTATTTAATTAAAGGTTTGTTTTTAAATAATTATTTTAGGAAAGAAATTAAATTAAAAAATAATAAGAAGAAAATATAACAAAATTATATTCTTGACTATTTTGCTTTTTTAAGCTTTAATTTATATATAATAATTAAATAATTAATTAAATAAATTAATAAATATTTATTTAATAAATTTAAATAATAATACCTCTTAGAAAAATTATAATAAAATTTAAATTATCTATTAAATTCTCCTTTTTTTGACAATAAATATTACTACACTCTCTTAGAAGTATTTAATTTTAAGATTTAAATAAAGAAGAATATAAATTATATAAATTACAAATATTAGTAAATGATTGTCCTAATATTAAACAAAAATGTTATAAAAAAGAATTATTAATTAATAATATATTAATAATTAATTTAAATATTAATAATAATTTACCTAATTTTATTTTTAAACATTATTTTGCTGGATTAATTAACACAAATAATAAAGAACCTTTTCTTCAATTAAAAGCTGAAAATAAAGATAAAAAATATAAAAATAATTTAAAATATGTTTTTGGAGAAGGATTAATTATTCCGTAGTGCGCAACTTGAGGACGAACTTTTGAGGATAGACATTTGAGGACGACATTTGAGGATCGACATTTGCGGACGACATTTGAGGACGAGAATTTTGAGGAACGACATTTGAGGACGACAAATGAGGACACTTTTGAGTACGACATATAAGGACTGTATTCGATAAAAATATAAAAACGAGGCTGCTCAAAAAGTTTTATTAACTAAGTTTCAATTAGTATAACTTTGTTTAAATTTGTTCAACTTAGACTATTTTGGTCTCATTCTACTAAGCCCGAGGAGCTCTTTCGAATGGCATATAAGTTGTTAATATATAAAAGTGTTGGATATAAAATAGGTCATCCGCACTTCTCCCTTATTGACGAAAAATCATATATTTTCATTGGACTCATATATTATGATTGGACTCATAAAAGTTCATTGGACTCATAAACTGGAC
This sequence comes from Meloidogyne chitwoodi, assembly GCA_015183035.1. Lineage (NCBI taxonomy): Eukaryota > Metazoa > Nematoda > Chromadorea > Rhabditida > Meloidogynidae > Meloidogyne > Meloidogyne chitwoodi. The sequence continues at coordinate 1,375,643 of JACZZP010000016.1, forward strand.
TAGCACCAAAAGATTATTAATAAATAAAATATGTATTTTTTATTATTTAATTATTTTGGTAAAAGGGGATAGTCAAAAATTGAATTAGTTTCCAATGTACTATTATTTCCATTTGTTTTGTTTTTTAAATATTTTTATTATGTTATTTATTTTACTTTATTTATTTTTTTGTGATGTTGTTTGTTGGTGCTGTCTACGGTTACGGGCCGAAACAGGCGTTATATGTTATTGTGAGGGACCGTACTGATGATGGCCCGCCCTCATTATTTTTACAAAATCGTTAAATAGATTTTTTCTTTAAAATTCTGGGTACGTTCCAAGGTTCATACTTCAAATTCTACTAACTTGTCTGCATTATTTTTTTATTCCTATATTGTCCTCAAATGTCGTCCTCAAATGTCTGTTCCTCAAAAGTTCCTCCTCAAGTGTCCGTCCTTAAAAGTTCATCCTCAAAGGTCGTCCTCAAATAACGTTCCTCAAAAGTCTATCCTCAAATGTCTATCCTCAAAAGTTCGTCCTCAAATGTCGCACAACCAATTATTCAATCACTAGGAGAAGTTTTAATTAATAAATTGTTGAGTCCTTATCTTTGATTTAAAATATATTTATTACATATTTTGCCCTTCTATATGTTTTTAAATATTTTCATAAAAACTTTCTCGTATCTAATTTTCCCTTTCTTTATGTGTTCAATTATCTTATTTAAATTATTTCTTAAAGCATCCTTTTGAATATTTCTCTTTGTATTCTTTCTAAACTTTCCCTACAATTGTAAATCATTTCTTTTACCAAACTTTCCTAATTTAACTTTATCATGTATTCCCGCCCTTTTCCTTTCACTATAAAAGGCTTTGCCTTTTACATATTTTTTATCTTATTTTGAACTTAAAATATTGAATAAATATTTGTTATTTAGAAATAAAATAATAGCCTCATTAATTTGAGAGTATAAGTAAATCTAAAATAATACTTAGTAGAACCAGGGATACAATAATGGTGCCACGACCCGCTCAGGCATTGCCTGACAGGAGATCAGCGAACCTTCAAATGTTGCGATGATTTGACAAGCTTTCACTGTTGCGAAATGAGGAGAAGACCCTGTGGAAATTTCCTGAGCTGTGTGCGGGAATAAAATTAAGCCTGAGGTGTGATGGGCTAGAGAAAATGCATAAGACGCGAGAGGCGCGGCATAATTCCACGAAAAAGGGTTTGTTTCTGTGTGCTCTCCAAACTTGAGTTCAGTGATTGTTATAGAAGACAAGCAACAAGCGAGGACGCTTGATTTCATAAAGGTGAAAGGGGAGTATATATATAGAATTGAAATGGAAGATGGTTCATATAAAATTTCACACATGGACCAGTTGCGTAGTAGAGGAAGTTACCAACTAAGATCTCGCAACTGAGATCTGCTTAAATAACTTCAAGTTTCTAGTCAGCAAAAAAAAAATACAATTTTTAATTATAACTTTATTATTTTCATTATATTTTTATCTCGTATTAATTTCTCTTTATAATTGTTTATTTTTACACATTTAGAAAATTTTACTATTATGTCGAACGTCGATATAGAAATGGACCAAACTCTAAATAATGCTGAACAACAAAAGTTGAGTGAGCCCCTTTTGGATAGGGAGAATATTTCAAAAAATGGACATAAAAAGAATAATATTTCTATTATTAACCACACGTCTTTAGTGGGTGTTATTAAAAAGGAAACACTAACAGTAAGAGAAACTGTACATAAGGCTCATGACAACATTAGAGATGCTCTTATTACTTTAAAAAATGAAGTAGTAAAAGATGTGCTCCAAGAATTAAACCCTCGCTTGACTGAAATAGAGGAGATCTTAAAAGAAATAAAAAATGAAAGTACCACCAAAAATGGTGAGAGTGAATCGGAATCTGATTCGGAAGATGAAGAGAGTCAAATTTTAAATCAGGAGCCCGTTGTATTAAACAGAGAAGCACAGCAGCCTGTTGAACAACACGGAGAAGAAAATACAAATGAAAATATTAATAATAATCAATTAAGAGGCCAAGAGCGCCGTAGAGGAGGAAATATTCGTCGTTCACGCGACTCTCGACTCTTTTACCTTTTACGACAATTGGATTGTGAAAGAGGTCTTGGGATGGCTCAGGAACGTTTTCGTCCATATTACCCGCGAGAACGCGGAGACTACCATAGAAATCACCCTCGAAATCGAGGAGAAAATAATCGTGACAACCAGGGCCGTTATGAACGTCGAGGCTACCGGCGTTGAAAATCTTTCTAAGGGAAAAGGAGTGTTGAGTCCTTATCTTTGATTTAAAATATATTTATTACATATTTTGCCCTTCTATATGTTTTTAAATATTTTCATAAAAACTTTCTCGTATCTAATTTTCCCTTTCTTTATGTGTTCAATTATCTTATTTAAATTATTTCTTAAAGCATCCTTTTGAATATTTCTCTTTGTATTCTTTCTAAACTTTCCCTACAATTGTAAATCATTTCTTTTACCAAACTTTCCTAATTTAACTTTATCATGTATTCCCGCCCTTTTCCTTTCACTATAAAAGGCTTTGCCTTTTACATATTTTTTATCTTATTTTGAACTTAAAATATTGAATAAATATTTGTTATTTAGAAATAAAATAATAGCCTCATTAATTTGAGAGTATAAGTAAATCTAAAATAATACTTAGTAGAACCAGGGATACAATATAAATAAATTAATTAATTAATTTATTAGCCTATTTCAATTGCTGATATTCCTTTTAAATTAAATCATTCAACTGGAGAATTATCAATTAAAGAAGATTTTAATTTAAATAAAATAATACCAAAATCGTTTGTTTTTAATAATTAATTATTTTTATATATTTAATTAATTAATTATACTCTTTTATTAAATTAATAATATATTTATTTTTAAATTAAATTATATATTTTAGATATACATTTAAAGTAAAAGTTTATGATAATAATAATCAAAATGAAGATCAAACAACTGTTACTGTAAATATTTATTTTTAAAAAATAAATAAATATTTTTTAAAGGTTTCTTTACTTAATCCAAATGAAAATATATTAGAATTAAATATGTTTAGAAATAATAATAATTATTTGGATTTAGGTCAATTAGAAAAGTAAAAATAAATTAATTTAATTTAAATATTTATTTATTTATTTTTAAGTATTTTATCATTAATTATTCAAAATAATAATAAATTAATTAAATATTTACCAATATATCGTTTATTTCAATCTGGAAAAGAAAATTGTACAATTTTAAATATTTATTTTTTAGATAATTTATTACAACCAATAAATACATTTATTGGATTAAAAATAATTAAAAATATATTTAAATTAAATAATACTATTAATAAATTAAATGATAAATTTGGAATTATTAAATTTGAAGAAAAGGTAAAAATAATAATAATTTTTTTAAATTAATTTAGATGAAAATATTTAATATTATAAAACTATCGATTTTTTATTAAATAAAAATTTTAAAATTAGGAAAAATTTAATTAGTACTTTAATAAATTTTTATGTTTATAAATAAAGCATAATATAAAAGGCAATTCTTAGATTTAGCTTCATCACACTTCTTTTTTAATAATACTATTTTTTTCGTTATTACAGTTCTATAAATTTGGTTATAATTTTTATTATAATATTAATTTAACAATTTTTTTTCTTACTAGTCTTATTCCCATGGCGAAAATTGCACGTTCGAACTCTTCGGTTGATTGCCATGTTTTCTACAATGGTGATTCTAAAGGACTTGAAGTTGCTCGCAATAATATTATGAAATCATCCGGTACCAACTGGGTTCTGTCTGCATCTAAACAAAAAATTGGCAAAGAATATTATCAGTATATTTTCTATAAAAATTTTAATAATTTTAATTAATAGCTGTGGAAACTCTGTTAAAGACAAGGAAGGTAATAGAAATTGTGATGCAAGGCTGTTCATTAAGACAGGAAAAGAATACTCTATTAAAGTTACCAAAGAAGGACATCGTTGTGAACAGTGATGTCCCGGTTCCAAATTTTTGTTCGGTTCCGCGGTTCCGGTTCCGGAGTGGTTCCAATTGTTGACGGTTCCACGGTTCCGGTTCCGGAGCGGTTCCAAAATTTAACGGTTCCTCGGTTCCGGTTCCAAAAAAAATCAGCGGTTCCGGAAGCGGTTCCAGAAAATTTTTTTTTAAATATGATAAAATAGCATAAAATAAAATTTTTTTATTCAAAAATAATAAATTGTCGAAAATTGTTCATTCTTTTTTATTCAAATTAAGATGGATCATCAATTTCCGTGAAAGTAATTTTTCTTGAGTCCGATTATTAAGGCCTCGAGTCATTATCAGTGGTTGGAAATTTCAATTTTGCTCGTACTCGTACACGTACTTCGTACCAGCCATTTTTTTCCCTCGTACTCGTACTCGTACCAGTCTTATTTTTTCCTTCGTACTCGTACTCGTACCTCGTACTTTCCTTATATTTTTTCTTGCGTTTTTGGTAAATTTTCATAAATTTAGTTTTTTCATAGCGCCGCAGGCGAAAATTTTGAATCATTATTGCACTTTATTTGCCAAAAATTCATCATTTTCAGCGCCGCAGGCAAAAATTTTTAAAATTTTTAAACATCTGCTGCCAAAAATTACACTTTTTTAGTGCCGTAGACGAAAATTTCTGATTTAATTTTGCTTCTAAAATTTTAAAAAAATAAGTGACTCTAGCAGCAAATAATAACTCCAAATTCCTTTCCCTTATTAAAGGATTCGAACCTCAACCAATTTACTAAAACAGACTAACGCACTAACCACTAAACCATAGATGCATACTTGGAAAAAATAGTAAATTACATATATATAAACATTCCTTTTCTTTTCTCGCTTGTAAAAATAAACTGGGTGAAGAGGAATGGAGTGAAAATTTTATTTCCACATGGAAAAGAAAGAAATTTGGCGAAAATTTAAACCTTAAGTACGAGAGTACGAGCTCATACTTATGCCTCGTACCTCGTATTTTAGTCATTTTTTCCCTCGTACTCGTACTTCGTACCAAAGTACGAGTATGAAATTTGGTACGATTTTCCAACCACTGGCCATTGGCAAATTAACTTGAATAATCTCTTTAGGATCAATTATTCATGAAAATCGATCAATTTATTACTTTCGTTTCAAAAAATAATTATATAAATATTAAAAATGGACGGTTCCAAAACCGGTTCCGAACCGGTTCTACGAATTTTACGGTTCCACGGTTCCGGTTCCGGAGTGGTTCCAATTTTTGACGGTTCCACGGTTCCGGTTCCGGAACCGGAAGTGGAACCGTGGGAACCGGTGCCGGTTCCCGGAACCGGGACATCACTGGTTGTGAACTCCCAGTGAATAATGATGACAAAAAGGGAATAGCAACTCTGTTCTTCATCAAAACTGAGGAGCCCATCAATAGCCGTTTAGGCGTAAGTGTTCCAGAATCTGAATATCAGCTGAATTAAGTTCGTAAGTATAAATATTTGTTGTAAATAAATTATTTTTCTTGTCTGTTATTGGTTTTGTATGTGTTGTATTTTTATGTATATGTATAATTTTGATAGAATAAAAAAATAGTATTTTTCTACAAATTTATTAAGGCATTACAACCTTTAATTACTCACAAACTTCTTTTAGTTGATTATCTTAATAAAAGGCTTAAACGTGCCAGTTTAATCTCAATAGTTCAGTAAATATATTAAAAAATTAGTTTCCTTAACTTTTATCTTGCCTCATTTTAAATTACCATAATTATCTTTAATAATTATTTTATATTTTAATTAAAAAACATTTTTCAAAAAATATTATAAATTATAAATAACTATAATAATTAAAAATGCTGTAACAAAAGAAATAAAAAGTAAAAAAACAAGTAAAATAGCTAGAAAATATTGAAATCTTGTCCACTTTTTTGATTTATGAATATATTTATTTTCTTTTGATATTTTTCTTCTATTTTTTGAAAAGTTGTCCGTTTGTGTTTTAGAAGATTTTTGAAGCTGAAGGAAATTTTGTTTTGATTGCTATACCATAAAATTAAATAAATTTAAAATATAAATTATTTTCAGAAAATTTAACTTTTTTAATTCCAACTAAAATTTAAAAAAACATTAAATAATTAAAAATAACAATTATTTTTATTAAAATCAATTAACCTCAATATTATTATTTTCTTCTTTAATTATTTCAGAAGCCATAGAAATTAAAGGTTTTTCAATATTATTTTTATCATCATAAACAAATGAATTATTATTATTATTTTTTAATTCAAGTTCAGACTCATTTTTAGGAGACTAAATAAATAAAATTTAAATAAATATATTTATTTATTTATTTATTTAAATATTTTACATTTAATGGTTTAAGTAAATCTTTAATTATTTGATTAGTTAAATGAAGAGAAGGAGAAGAAGAAAAAGAATTTTCTGATATTTTTTGATTTTCTTCTTTTTGATTATTATTATTATTAATTTTTAATCTTTGTTGTTTTAATATAACTGATCTTTTAGCACCTCCAAAAATTTTACTATTATTATTTCTTTTAGGAATGTCTGACTAAAAATAATATAATATTAAATTAATTAAATATTCTCTTTTATTGGCGCTGGTCCAGTTTATGAGTCCAATAAAAAGTTTATGAGTCCAATGGAAGTTTATGAGTCCAAACAAGTTTTGTTAAGCTTAAAGTCTCATTTAAGTGATTACGGGAACCTTCCCGGTCCCAGTTTTCGCATCCAATTTCATTTTTCTTCAAGAAAACTGGTATGAAACCGTAATTAAACATAACCGGAAATTCCGGGTTTACTTAAAAAACTGTAAAAGGGACCGGGACCCGTCCCATAATCACTAAATGAGACTTTAATTGCTTAACAAAATCGTTTGGACTCATAAATTTTTCATTGGACTCACATATTTTGATTGGACTCATATACTTTCATTGGACTCATAAAAGTTCATTGGACTCATGTATTTTGATTGGACTCATAAAAGTCCATTGGACTCATAAACTGGACCAGCGCCCTTTTATTTCTTTATAAATAAATAAAGAAATAAAAATTTTTAATTTCAATACTTGCTTTTCTCAAATTATTATTCCTTTCAAATGAATTCCAACGTTGAGGTAAAGGTTGAAATAATATTTCTTCATTATTATTATTATTATTTTGGATTAAATTATTATTTATTATTTGTTGATTAATTAATTCTAAACAAAAATATTTTTATTTTATTTAAAATTTTAGATTAATTTATTTTGAGATAAAATTATATTTAAAAAATATTTATAAATTCTAAAAGTCTTTAAAAAACATTTATTTAATTTTAAAAAAATATTAAAAATTTAATTTAAATAATTTTTAATTAAAATAAAACCATTCATAGATGTTTGAATTTTATTTGTTGGAGGAATAGGTCTTCTAATACGAGCAGCAGCAGTACCAAAACTATGTCTTCGTTGTTGTTTTGCTAATTCTTTATTTTTATTTTCTAATAATTTTTCTTTTTTTTCCATTTCTTTTTTATTTTCATCTAATCCAATTTTTGTTAAATTTGTTTCACTTTGAAGACGAACTTCACGAGCATAATATAAACGATATTCATGACGAAGAGAATCAAATAAATAATAACTTTAATTTAAAATAATTTATTCTTTTAAATAAAATAAAATATTACCGTTTATTTTCAATAATTCCATTTTCTAATAATATTTCTTTATTTTCTTCTTGAAGACATTCTCTACTTAATTTTGATTTTTCAATTATTTCTTTTTGACTAATTTCAGGTTTAGAAGAGAATATTTCCGTTTCTTTAATTATTTTTTCAAAATCTTTTTCACAAACTATTTTATCTAATATTGGAACAGAAAGTCCAATTCTTCTTTTATTTAAAATATTCTGTCCATTTTTTGATTTTTTTGGTGGTCTAGGTGGTGGCATTTGATTATTATTATTATATTCTTTAATTTAAAAAATATAATTAATTAAATAAATAAATTACCATAATTTAAAGTTGAAGGAGATAATAAAGGAATAATTCTTGGAAGTGGAATTGGTGGACGTTTTTGTGAATTTAAAATATTATTATTATTATTAAATAGAGGAGGACTTTGCAGAGAATCTGAGATTGTTCCAATTGCTGAATCTGTTGGAGAATTTGTTTGAATAATATTTTTAGAAGATAAATTAAATAAAGATGATTTTTGTTGTTTAGAGGAAGACATTTTTAAATTATTAGAAGAAGAGGAAGAGGAAAGGGAAGAAGGGGATAAAGCTTTTGCTGACATTTTTTATAAAATATTAAATAAATTATTTATTAAATAAAAAGTATTTTTTGCATAAAGAATGTTATAAATAAATAATTTATCCCAACTAATTTTGCTCAAAAAATTAAAAGGTAAAAAAACAAAAATATATAAAAGGTTATTAATAATTAATTTAAAAAATAATTAAAAATATATAAATTATTATTTTTAATCAAATTGTCTTAATAAAAGGCAATTTTTAATTACCAAAAAAGTATTTTTTGATTTTATTGGTTAACAATAAATAATTCTTTTATTATTTTAAAGGTGACTATGACCAGCTAAATAATCTAAAAATATTTTATTTATTTTTATTTTGTAAAACTGTCATTTTTGTTGACTAAAAAACATTAAAATAAGACTACAAATCAATATTTATTTTTTATTACGATTAGGGCAAAAAAAGAGTCAAAAAAATATAAATAAATTGATAAAAATGTAAATATTTGTGGAAGCTAAAAAAGGAAAAATAAAATGAAAAGTAAATAAATATTTTATTATTAAAAGAATCTGCGCTAACATTATAAGCCTGGTACTAAAATAAATATATTTAAATCAATATATAAATAAATAAACTTTAAGTTTTATTTAAATATAATTATTTTAAAAAAGTTTGTTGTCCAAAATAATTCCCTTTGAAGAACTAAATATCCCTTTTAATAATATGACAGTTTTTTTTTAAATTCTTTTTATTTATTAAAATAAAAATCAAAATATCATCACAAATACGAAAAAAATAGCCAATAAATAAATAAATAATAAATACATATATTTATGCTAATATATTTTGGTAAATTATGAAACTCTTAGAGGAAAAAGTAAATAAAAATACTTAATAAAAATATATTTATAAAATAAAAAATAAAATATTTCTAAAAACATATTAAAATAATAAATAATTGTAGTAGATTATTTTTTATCATTTTTTGATAAGAAATAATTAAAAAAAGTTTTTTTTAACATTTTTGGTATTTAAAAATAAAAAAATACTTAAAAAATTTATATTTAGTAACTTCAAAAAAATATTTATTTTTTATTAACATTTTTATGTATTTTGCGATTTAAAATAAAAATTTTGGGAAATTGTTTTTTGTCCAATTTTATGTATAAAAAAGAAAAATAACTTTTTATGTAAAAGGACATATTTAATTGATTTAAATAAAAAGTTTAATTTTTTGTATATTAAAAAAATAATTAAAAATAATTTTTTTTGTAAAAATAAATTAAATAAAATTAATAAAGAAAGAAAGAAAAATTGCATGGAATTAACGCGCAACGGTTATTTTGTTGTTAATAAAAGAAGATTTTTTAGTGGAGAAAAATAAAAGAAATAATTATATTTTTTGAAAAAAATAAGTAAATTTGAAAAGAAAATTAGAAAAAAGAGATTAACAAAAATAATTATTTATTTATTTTTTCTAAAAATAAATATAATTGTTATTAATTTATTTAAATAAATTTAACAGAATTTATTAAATTTAATTTTAATTCTTAAATTATTTTTTCAAGAATTAGAACATTTAAAAATAAAATAATATTTTAATAAAAAAGCTTTTTTTTCAATTGAATGTGATTTTAAAAGGAGAATATATTAAAAATTGTTTTGATGTTTTAAAAATAAAATTGAGGACAAGGCTATTATTTTATATTATTTTAAATATATTTATGTGTTTATTTGAAGAGGATTTTCGCGCATTGAGTGAATTAAATAAATAAATAAAATAAAAGACCAATGATTTTAAGAATTTACTCTTTAATAAATATTATTATTTGACTTTATTATTATTTATAATTTCGTTCCAAAAATGAACAAAATCCTATTAAGGAAAGAATAAATAAATTAAGTACTTTTTAATATTTTCGGAAAAATAATTAAAAAAGAAGAAACAATTTTATAATAATTATTTATTTTTATTATTTAAAGATTTATCATATACTAAATTAAAAAAAATAAAAATTCTTCGAATCATACAAAAAAAATATAATGAAAAAAGAAATCTTTTATTTTTAAATAAAACAAAAAAAAATTATTAAAAATTTGTATATTGCAAATATTGAAAAATAAATAAATTAATAATAAAATTTATTTAAATATTAAAATTAATTAAATAAATTATTTTAATTAAATTCTTTAATAATAAAAAATAATTAATTAATTATCTATTAACTAATTGCATTAATTGTCTAATAATCATTTCCATATCAGCAAGAATTTGACGATCATTAGGGGAAGAAATTGTTGATATTTTAGAAGAAGAGTTATTATTATTATTTGTTATTACAGTATTATTATTAATTAAAAAAGAAGAAGAAGAAGAAGAAAATGTTGAAATAAATGTTCTAAGTTGTTTAATACCAAATTCAATTTTAATTAATAATTCTCTTTTAAAATAAAAATTAATTCATTATTTAAAATTAATTTTTACCTAAATTTAAATTTTGAATGAGGAGAAATATTTTCAGCATAAATAGTGCATGTATGATGAAATTGTTGTAATAAATCACTAACACGAATTAAATAATCAGCTCCACTATTATTATCTTCTTTTGATTGTTGTTGTTGTCCTATTGTTCTAATAAGAAATGCAACTGTTCCAGCAGTTGGTTTTCTATTAATTTCTTGAATACAAACTATTAAAATATATTAAAATATAAATAACATTTAAATAAAAAAACCATTTAATTGTCGATGTAATTCATTAAGATAATCTTTACTAACTGGAGGTATTTGTTGTTGTTGTCCACTAATATCTTCAAGTATTGGTGTTTGATGATGTTCTTCTTCTTCATTATAAGGTAATGAATGTTCTCCTGAAAGATTTGAAGAATTTTCATTATTTGAATTTCTTTTTATTGTTGAAGAAGTATCAGAATGACGCTCAGATAATGTTTGGTTATTATCATTAATATTATCAACACAAGATTTTAAAGGATCTGAACGTCTAATTGCTGGTATTTTTTGAATATTTGATGATTGTTTATTATTATTATTTAATATTTCTGCTTCATTTGATGGTTGATTAATAGAAATATATTTATTATTATTATTATTTTGAGATATTTTGTTGTTATCATCTTTTAATTTTTCAGGTCTTTGAAGAGTTGAAAATGGACGAAATTTAACGGGAGAAGAAATTGAATAATTTTTTTCATCTTTTTTATTTAATATTTTTGAAATTTCAATTTTATTTTCATTATTATTTATTTTTCCTTCATTTTCAATTTTTTGTGAAATTTTATTAAATATAACAGAAGAAGTTAAATAAACACCTTCAATATTATTAGAACAATTTAATTCTTCTTCTTCTTTATTATTAAATTCTTGATTAATTCCTTCAGATATTGCCTGCATTGAAAATGGACGATGATGTTGAAGTGGAGCAACTTTTTGAGTTATTAAATGACGCATTTTTGGAAATTGATAATTATTATTATTATTTTTATTATTATTATTTTGTTGTTGTTTTATAATATCGGTACTATAAAAATTATAAATTAAATATTAAAAAATAATAATAATTTTCTTTAGAGTATTTAATGAGAGATAACTATTTTAATAAATATAATTAATTAATTAAAATTAATTAATTAAAATTTCCCATACTTTTCATTTTCAATATTTATTTTAGCCATTTTTATATTTAAATCTTTTTCCTCTTTTTCTTCTCTAATTTTTTCAGAATTTTCCTCCAATTGTATTTCTTGATTTTTATCTTCTTCCATTGTTACTTTCTGTACTCGGCGTAATTGTTTAATTTTTGTATGAAGTTCATTTTCTTTCTTTTCATTTAAATCATCAATATTTTGTTTTAAAGAACAAGGAATGGCTTTAAAAATAAAAAAACAAAATTTATTAAAATTAATTTTTTATTATTTACTTGAATTAATAAAAGTTTCAGTTTTTATTTTTTGATTATTTTTTAAACAATATTCAACGGTTGAATCAACAGAACGTCTTGGTTTTGGTTCTGGACGAGCTAAACGTGATGAATTAATAGTAGTAGATTCATCTTTTTGTTGTTTTGATTGAACAGCATTACTTTCTGATGTTGTCTTTTTTAATCTCATTTTTAAATGTTGAAGAGGAAGTTTTGAATATTTATTATTATTATTATCTTCTTCTTTCTCTTTTTCCTTTTCTTCTTTTTTTAATTTTTCTTTATCTTCAATTTTAGTTATTCCACACATTTCTTCATTTTTTTCAGTTATTAATAAAGGCTCAGGAAAATTTAATTCAGAAGAATCACTTCTTGTTACTACATTTGTATCTAATGAAAAACCTCTTGGTAAAGTTCCTGTTGCACTGAAAGGCAATTTTGATTTAGATTTAATAATTCCCTCTTCTTTTTGAACAAATTGAACAGTTGGAAGTCTAGCAAATATTTTTTGATTTTTATTTGATGATGTAGGAATCTTTAAATTATTAAAAAATGGTTTAGAAGAAGAAAATTGAGGAGTTTCAGTAGGACATATTTGTTTTATAATATTTGGAGAAGGATTAGAGACATTATGAAATATTGCTGGTGAAGGACAGCCAACCTAGAAATTATTTTTTGTTTTAATAATATAATAAATTAAATACCAATTGAGCAGGTTCTGTTGGCCTAAAAGTAGAAAAACTTGTTTGTTCAATTTGTGATCCCATTGAAGGCCTTTTTCTTCTATCAGGTCTTGGAGGTGGAGGAGGTGGTTCAGGAGAAGAAGACCTAACTTGTCTATTTTGTGAAGCACGAAAACCCATAGAAACTGTCCTATCCCGTAAGAGATGATGTGCATGAGAGGAAGCACTACTAGATGAAATTGAAGTATTTGGAAAACGAGGAGATATATCGCCAATTAAGTCAGAAAACCTTAAAAAATCATTAATATTTAAAATATATTTTTTACAATTTCTAACTTTGTCTGTTCTGAAATATTTATTCCTTCTCCTGTCATTTCACGTTGCTTTGCTTCTCGTTTTTTGGCAACTGAAGCAGCTACAAATGCAAGTTGTTGATTTGTTTTTTGAAAAGAACATGTAGTGGAAGGGCAAAAAGAAGAAGAAGAAGAGGGTTGTTCTTCTGTCCTTCCTGGTGAAAAAACAAAAGTTGAAGATTCAGCGATAGGTGTAGTTTCTCCCTTTTCAGATTGTAGAAGAGAATAAAGGCTTTTATGTAAATGATGAAAACGAGGTCTATCAGAAGGTGACCATTGCCAACATTGAAGCATTAAACGATGAACAGAATTTGGGCAATCAGATGGACATTCCAATCGAAAATCTTTAAAAAATTATTTTTAAATTAAAAAAGAATAAAACTTTTTTCAAGAAGGCCAAAAACACTGCCAAGTTCAACTCCAGGGTATGGAGCCATTCCATAACTAAAAATTTCCCAAAGGAGCACTCCAAATGCCCAAACATCAGATTTTGTACTAAAAGTATTGTAAGCCAACCCTTCTGGTGCTGTCCCTGAAAATTTTAAAAATTAAAAAAAATTTTTTAAATTCACATTTAATTGGGAATTTTGCTCCAGCATGTGCTGTATAAGTATCATCATTCATAAACCTAGCAAGACCAAAGTCAGCAACTTTAACAACAAAATCATCATTTATTAAACAATTTCGAGCAGCTAAATCTCTTAAAATTTTGAAGAATATATTTTTTTCAAAAAGGGGATTTAAAGAAAAATTCTTTTCTTTAAATTTTTAAATTTATACCTATGAATAAAATTTCTTGATTCAAGATAAGCCATTCCAGCAGCTACTTGTGTAGATATATATAAAAGTTTCTCACAAGGAAGATCCTCTTTTTCACTTTGACGAAGAAAATCCAAAAGATTTCCAAGTGACATAAAATCACAAATAATAAAGTAAGGAGCCTCTCTTGTACAAACTCCAAGTAATTCAACTAAATTTTCATGGTGTAACTCTTTTAATATTGAAGCTTCTGCAAGAAAATCTGGCAAAGCCATTTGATCTTCCTGAAGTTTTAATAAATTATTTAAAAAATATTAAAATAATTATTTTGAACTAATTATAATTGTAATAATTTCCTCGCTGTCTTATGGGAAGGAAAAATTTATAATCCAAATTTAGTAAAAAAGGTTAAATAAGTGAAAGAACCATAAAATATATAAAAAATAACCTTAAGTGATTTAACAGCAACCGTACGATTAAAAGGTAACCAAAAAGCTTCATAAACATCTCCATATTGTCCCATTCCAAGTTTTTTCTTCATTACAATCTGTTCTCTATCAACTTCCCATTCATCAGGTTGTGTTGGTGATAAAGAAAAAAGTGTGCTTGGATAACTTCCTCCTATTCCACTAAAAGGTTGTCTTTTATTAACAGGATATAAAAGAGAACCTGAACAATTAAAAGTTAATTAAATATTTAAAAAATTATATAATTTTATTTACAAATTAATCCAGAAGCAGCAACCGAATGATGATGAATCAATTCACCAAGTGTTTTAAACTTTGCATTATCAGTAATAAATAACTATTAAAATTAATTTTTTAAAATTTTATTTAAAAAAACCTTTAAATTTTCATCACAATTAATTCTATAATGATAAACTGTGCCCTCATGTCGAAGTGAAATAGAAAATTGTCCAGGATTAGTCTCCGATTCTCTGACTAAAAAAGATCCATTAATCCCAGAACTGAGAAGTTGTTCAGCACCAATTCTTGTTATTTTTCCATGATACCAACTATAAAATATATGTATCTAATTTAAGTCTTTAAATATAAAAATAATAATTCTCTCAATTTTATATGAGAAAAATAAATGGAATATAAATCAGGAAAATCTTATAATTAGAAATCGAGCTCTCAAATTTAGAATTAAAACAAACTCAATGACATATAACAACTTTTACAATAAAAAACCTGTGTTTATCCATAGAATTAGCAGGTGCAATATAAAGACTAGGTACCCAACCAATTTGTCCATAGCATCCAGAATTTGTAGATCCAATAGAAGAACAAGAAGAACTACAACAACCTGTTCCTCCAACAACACCCCCAAGACTTGAAATACTTGGACTTCCTAATTTTGCAAAATTATGTTGATGTCTATTAACTAATTTAACTTCACACCATTCTTTTGTTTTATTATAACCAAGTACTTTAACCTTAAAAATATTTTTTTAATTTTTAAGTTTACTGAAAATAAATTTAACGTTAAATTAGTATTTTTATTTTTTATAACTTTTGACCCATTAATTTAATTAATTTTTTTTATTAATTTTTATATATGTTGACCATAAATAATTAAAAAAATAAAAACCTGATCTCCTTTTTTTAAAGATAATTTTTCTTCTCCAATACCTCGAAAATCATAAAGTGCTACAAATACATTATTTGAACATCCATCTATATTCGATGAATTTTCTTCAGGTGAAGATATTATTTGAGAAGAATTTTGTTGTAATAAAGAATTATCGATTAAATTATTATTTTCTATTTTTTGTTGTTTTATTAGAATATTGGACATTTTATTTAATTAAATTAATTTATTTGTTATTTTAAAGCAACATTTGTATTAAGTTAAAATATTTTTTTTAATTTTGTTGTTACATAAATATGTTTATTTTAATTTATTTTTCTAAATATATGTACATATATTGATTACTTTTACATAAAACAAGAAAAACAATTTTTATAAATAAATAAATAATTCCTGAAATAAAAAAGAAAAATAAAATATGTATTTATGTAGTTAAATTAAATAAAATGGATCGCGCAAATTAAAATTTATTAAAAAAAAATTTTAAATTATATAAAGTATAAATTCTATGTAAATATTTATTGATGGAGTAATGAAGCTAAAAATTGGTTTTTTTTAATTTCTATTTAAAAATGCGAGTAATTTTTTTTATTAAAAACCAGAAGGACATTTTTTAATTTATTTTTTTATTATTTTTTTTTATTTTTATTACTCGACATTAAATAAATATGAAGGTCATTGACCAAACATATGTTTGAATTAATCAAAAAAAACTAAATAAAATAATACCTTTTACTCTTATATTAAATTATAAAATACATATGTACTAATATTTAAATATTAAATAAATTTATTTAATTAAAAATTTTAAAAAATTTTGATTTATTATAATAAAATTTAATTATTTAAATTAATTTAATTATAAAGAAAATAATAAAATTACTTTCTCATATTTCAAGCAAAATATTGTCTAAATATATTACAACAGAATAAATAAAATAAATAAATATAAAAGAAGATGACTGACATTTGAGGTGGTCTAAAAAGAAAAGAAAAGAAAAGTTGGTTAAAATTGAGGAAGAAAAAAAATTAATAAATTTTTGTTTGAAGTAAATTGGTCATTTAATGGCCAGAAGAAGATAAGTAAATAATAAGAAATAAGTCATTCTTATTATTAAACAGGTGCTCTATTTTTATTTATTTATTCTTTTTTAATTTTTATATAAATATGTGGTTTTTTTAAATATTATTTATTTTTTATATAATAATTTCTCTCTTTTCATAGATTTCGTAAAAAAGAATAAAATTAGAAATAAAAATATTCTAATTTAAATTAATATTTAAAATATTAAGCAAAATAAAAGAATTTAAAATAAATTAATATTTATTAATAAGTCAAAAATGATTTTAAAGTAAAAAATAAACTCTTTTTAAATATTTATTTGCATTTATTTAGAAGACTTAAATCTTAATATAAATATTTTACATAATTTTCAGTCATTCCTTTAAAAATAAAAAAAGCTTTTTGTTTATAAAAATGAAAAAAGGAATTTGGCAGAAATTGTTTAAAAAAAGAGAAGATTGGCATTTTTACATTTTTTATTTAGTAGCCGGCTTTATGGTCAACACAGAAAATAAAATTTTAAAACAACAAATGAATAAATTATAAAAGAATTTAGAGACAGACAGACAGCTATTTATACAAATAAATACATATTTTTATTTAATTTATTTAATTATTATTATTTTAACATTAATAATAAATAAAAAATATATTAAAAAAAAAGAAAATATTATTTGTTAAATTAAAAAAATTAAAGAGGAAATAATAAAAAATTAGTTGAAAATTAAAATATAATATAATCTTCTGTTGCTTTTGAATTTTCAAAAAATAATTAAATTATTAAATATTTTCAAAAAATGCCTTTAACTAATATTTTTAATTTAAAAGCTGATGGAAAGAAAAAGCAAAAATATAGTAAAATAGAATGAAAAAAAGAGGAGAGTTTATTCCACTCACTAAATACTTTCCCATTCAATGTCCCCTATATGTGCTTTTGTGTCCATTGGAGAAGTCAACGCTCTTCTAAAGCACATCATCACTGCTTTTTATATTCTTTTTTACTTTTTTTATTGCTAATCCATTTTTTGGTTTTTATAAAAAGTTAAGAAATATGCAAATGTATAAATATAATAAATGAAAAATATTTTTTAGTGGATAATTTGAAGAGTTTTGATGATTTATTTTACTTAACAGGTGCAAAAATAAAAAAGAAATTTAAAAAAAAAGAGAAAAGTAAATATATTAAATTAAAAAATTAAATTAATTTAAAGTTTAAATATTATAAAAAATATAAAATCGAAAAAAACTCTTACATTAGGTGTTTTATTTTAATAAATATTTCTGTCAAAGTTGAGAAATTTTCTTTTTTTATTAGTTCCATTAATACCTAAAAATAAGATTAACATTAAATGGTAGATAAATATTATTTATTAAATGAAAGCAAAGCCAAAAATAGTAATAAATATTTTTGGATTTTTTTTTAAATTAAAATTAAAAAAATTAAATTTGTAGTTTGAAAATATAAAAAAAATAAAAATTTATTAAATAAATTTTTATTTTTTAAATCATTCATTTTATATATAATAAATTATCTAATTAATATAAAAATGTTCAAAATATATAAAATAAATTAAAAAAAAAATATTTTTAAAAATCAATTAATAATATATAAATTTATTAGCATAATCGTAAAAAATTATCTTCTTCAAAAAGTACTTGAAAAAAATAAAAAATAAAAATGTGAGCAGAAAAAGAAGTGACGAATGACTATCATCAATTGATGGAACTAAATTTAAAAAATAAAAAAAATTATTTATATTGTTATAGTCATTCTGTGTGAATAATGAAAAAAGGAGATGAATTTTTATAAAAAGAAAAGGATAAAGAAGAAAATTTAAAAATAAATGATAAATATATCTCCAACATCTGCTCATCCTTTTTTTTTAATTACAAAAGAAATAATTTTTATTAAAAATAATTAAAATAAATAAATAAAATTATTAAAAAGAAATGATTCAGCAATAGAAAATAAACAAATTCTTTTTATTTCTCACACTCATTCCATTTTATAAAATTAACAGATATATTTAGATATTTATATAAATAAATAAAAAAAATAAATATTATGAAGAGTGAATATTTTATAAAAAAATATTATTAATTTAATTGATTTTTTTTCCAGAATAGAAAATTATATTATTATTTTACAAGTATAATTTCAGTTATTTATTGGTAACATATAATGGATTTGACTTTAAAAGTTTTTAATATTTATTGATCACTAAACTAAAAAAGAACATTTAATTGTATTAATTTATTATGGTTATAAATAATAATTATTTTTATTACTTTTTTTTGATCTCTTTCTTTTTTTTATTTACAAAAATTGTGAGGATTTTGTCGACGTAAGGTCGCCACATCATTTTTTTGACAAAACAATTAAAAAAACCAATAATAATTGGACGGGAATAGATGAATGAGCGAATACTAAAAAAGAGAGTATACTCAAGTGTCCCTGACTCAAGTGTCTCTGTTCAAATCAAAGTCTCTCACTAAGATTCTAGTCTCACTTAGTCTCTTACTCAGACTCAACTGTCTCATACTCCAACTCACGTGTCTCTTCAAGTTTCTCAGTCTTAAGGTCTTCGACTAGAGTTAGGAACGGGATCGGGTCCCGATCCCGTTTTCCCGATCCCTTTTCCCGGTTTTTTTGAGATACCGGCCGGGATCGGGAATTCTCGGTTTTCCCGATCCGGGTCCCGACCGGTAATTAATTTTCCAATTCCTGGTCCTTTTTCCGGATTCCCGGTTTCTCAGTCGGGACCCGGGCACTCTTCTAGAATGGGGGTTATTTCTGCGGACTTTTTTTGCGGACTTTTTCTATTATATAATTTATTATATATTATTTGATTTTTGCCTTAAGGCAAATAAAAGGAGTACATATTTTTTATTCACACAAATAAGAATCATGATTGACAATTTGTGAGATTAAATTGAAAAAACAAATCTGGTCCTTTAAACTTAATAACAAAATTGCCTGTATAATTTGCTGCAATGACATCTTACTTCTTTGAAAAAATGTTTCAACTAGCAATCCTTTTTCTTTTCTACATGTTTACGCGCAACAACGCCATGTTGAACATTTATCCTTTCTCTTTTTCTGACGCATTTCCCTCCCACAATCACAGGTTCTACGTTGATGAAGCAATTTAAGATCTACCAACCATTGTTGAAATTCCTCGTCTGGTAAGCTGATCTTGTTGTATAATTGTAACAAAATAAAATTTTGAAGAGTTTGAATCATTTTTCTAAATAATCGATTAACAAAAATGTAAATGACTAGGTCAGAAACATTTACACCTTTTTGTTAGTCTATTAACTCCTTTTATTTGCCTTAAGGCAAAAATCAAATAATATATAATAATAAATTACATAATAGAAAAAGTCCGCAAAAAAAGTCCGCAGAAATAACCCCCCGTTCTAGAAGAGTGCCGGGACCCGCTTATTTTTGGATCTGGAAAAAACGGGAATTCCCGATTTTCCCGATCCGGGTCCCTCCCGATCGTTCAATTTTTAAATTTCCCGATTCCCGATCCCGATTTTTACAAAATTCCTAACTCTATCTTCGACTTCTCTTCAAGTGTCTCTTACGCACACTCAAGCGTCCGTCTCTGACTCAAGCGTCTTTGACTCATACTCCTCAGTTTTCTTATGGCGTTACTGGAGTAGCAGGCAGGGTTTGTCGGAGTCCATATTTGAATCAAACTGCAACAAGAAGCATTGTTATGTTGTAGTGTTGGAATGTAGTGACCTTAAAGACTGATTAACAAAGGGTTTATACATATAATATCCAAGTTCTAAGTTTATTTTCAAGTTTTAATTTGAAACTTCATTCAATGTCTAAGTTCAAGTTTATTTTCAGGTTTTAAGTTTAAACTTAAACCTTATTTCAAGTTGCTAATCTTATTATAAAAACCTCTCATTTTCACTTCCCCCAATCATGGAGACACAACATTCTCTTTTAGATATAAGATAATTAATGATTTTGGTATGACCTTCCAACAACTGAACGGAATCTAAAAAATGCTATATAATCGGTCTCTATTGTTAAAAAACAATTAATACCTTGTTTTTCGTTAGATTTAGGAATGATTTTTAAGAGTTTTAGATCCAAAGTCAAGTTTTTCATATGAATATCAGCTTAATATAAAATTTAAGTAAATTTAATTAACACGTTTCAAATCTTCAAAAATAAAATAAATTGCAAACGTAATAATCCACGATTTTTAAAATTAGAAAAAATTCTCTCAACGTAAACGTGGAAATTTACAATTTATTTAAAATTCAAGTTACTTATTTTAGAATATCCAACACGAAATTTGGAAGAATTTACGCATATTATAATATTTGAACAACTGAATATTCTTAACCATGAGATTCGATGGATTCTTTATAAGCCACTAAACAAGGTAGGGGAAATTCAGAAATCTTCTAAAATCTAATATTCATTAAAAAGTCTCCTATAAAATGAAAATTAAAATTTTTATTGGCTTGTTGGTTGTAACACTAGCTCAAGGTAAGAAACAATTTGAAATTAAAAAATTAATTTCTTAGCAAAACCTCATGCAAAATACCTACAAGGACCGGAAGAAACACCTGCACCAAAAAATCAAACAGCAGAAACGCCAAAAGCTACAAAAAATGACAAATATCTACAAGGAAATGTTGATTTGCCTGAAACCACGCCACAGTCACAAGGAGAAGTTGCATCAGAAAAATACCCTCAAGCACCAGCATCATCTTCTGCACCTCCATCTAACGGATACCCTCAAGCACCAGCATCTCGTGCACCTCCATCTAATGGATACCCTCAACAACCAGCATCATCTTCACCTCCATCTAACGGATACCCTCAAGCACCAGCATCATCTTCTGCACCTCCATCTAATTCAGGATTCCCTCAAGCTCCTGAATCATCAACAGAGCCGGATACATGCCAAGGAGATTCAGTAGACACTTCATCTACACAATCACAGGGACAAGTTGTATCAGCAAAATACCCTCAAGCACCTGCATCTCGTGCACCTCCATCTAATGGATACCCTCAAGCACCAGCATCATCTTCACCTCCATCAAATGGATACCCTCAACAACCAGCATCATCTTCACCTCCATCTAATGGATACCCTCAAGCACCAGCATCATCTTCACCTCCATCAAATGGATACCCTCAACAACCAGCATCATCTTCACCTCCATCAAATGGATACCCTCAACAACCAGCATCATCTTCACCTCCATCAAATGGATACCCTCAACAACCAGCATCATCTTCACCTCCATCAAATGGATACCCTCAACAACCAGCATCATCTTCACCTCCATCAAATGGATACCCTCAAGCACCAGCAGCATCTTCACCTCCATCAAATGGATACCCTCAACAACCAGCATCATCTTCACCTCCATCAAATGGATACCATCAACAACCAGCATCATCTTCACCTCCATCAAATGGATACCCTCAACAACCAGCATCATCTTCACCTCCATCAAATGGATACCCTCAAGCACCAGCATCATCTTCACCTCCATCTAATTCAGGATTCCCTCAAGCTCCTGAATCATCAACAGAGCCGGATACATGCCAAGGAGATTCAGTAGACACTTCATCTACACAATCACAGGGACAAGTTGTATCAGCAAAATACCCTCAAGCACCTGCATCTCGTGCACCTCCATCTAATGGATACCCTCAAGCACCAGCAGCATCTTCACCTCCATCTAACGGATACCCTCAAGCACCAGCATCTCGTGCACCTCCATCTAATTCAGGATACCCTCAACAACCAGCATCCTCGCCAAAGCCAAAGAAACACAAGAAACACAATGGAGAATGCATTTGTAACTACTTAAAAGGATCAGCATCTTCACCAAAGCCAAATCAATATGAAAAATATACACAAGGATCTGATTTAGTTGAAACTACGCCACAGTCGCAAGGAGAAGTTGCATCAGCAAAATACCCTCAAGTACCAGCATCATCTTCACCTCCATCAAATGGATACCCTCAACAACCAGCATCATCTTCACCTCCATCAAATGGATACCCTCAACAACCAGCATCATCTTCACCTCCATCAAATGGATACCCTCAAGCACCAGCAGCATCTTCACCTCCATCAAATGGATACCCTCAACAACCAGCATCATCTTCACCTCCATCAAATGGATACCCTCAAGCACCAGCATCATCTTCTGCACCTCCATCTAACGGATACCCTCAAGCACCAGCATCATCTTCACCTCCATCTAATTCAGGATTCCCTCAAGCTCCTGAATCATCAACAGAGCCGGATACATGCCAAGGAGATTCAGTAGTCACTCCATCTACACCATCACAGGGACAAGCTGTATCAGCAAAATACCCTCAAGCACCAGAATCTCGTGCACCTCCATCTAATGGATACCCTCAAGCACCAGCATCATCTTCACCTCCATCAAATGGATACCCTCAACAACCAGCATCATCTTCACCTCCATCAAATGGATACCCTCAACAACCAGCATCATCTTCACCTCCATCAAATGGATACCCTCAAGCACCAGCATCATCTTCTGCACCTCCATCTAACGGATACCCTCAAGCACCAGCATCATCTTCACCTCCATCTAATTCAGGATTCCCTCAAGCTCCTGAATCATCAACAGAGCCGGATACATGCCAAGGAGATTCAGTAGTCACTCCATCTACACCATCACAGGGACAAGCTGTATCAGCAAAATACCCTCAAGCACCAGAATCTCGTGCACCTCCATCTAATTCAGGATACTCACAAAATGTATCCTCAGTCAAGCCCAAGGACAATGATAAATACCTACAAGGACCGGAAGAAACACCTGCACCAAAAAATCAAACAGCTTCAACACCAAAAGCTCAAAAAGGTAAAAAATATCTACAAGGACCTGTTGAGTTGCCTGATACTACTCCACAAGATGAAGATACATTAAATCAATGAAACATTAAAAATACAAAGGAGAGCATAATTCTGAATTTGGAAAATGTGGAAGAATTGGGAAAATATAATTGATTAATTAAAATTTAATTAAAAATTAACATATTCACATAATAAATAAACATTTAACGGAATAAATAAATAAATAATTAGATTAGAATTGTATTTTTTTGTGTTTATATGACTGTTGTCTTAGAGTGATAACAAAATACCTAACCCTAACTTATTTTGGTTATTCCATTTAAAATTTTTAAAAATTTAATTAGTCAATTCAAAATAATATTCTGAGCTCAAAAAAATTAAAATAATTTTATCAAATATTTTATTAAAAAACAAAATAAATAACATTTTTGAAAATTAATAAAATCAAATAAATAAATTTCTTTTAATTTTTTACCATTTTAAAGATGATGAAGTAATTCTTTTAATTTTTTCATTTTCTTTTGGTATTTTTTGATTGGCAGAAGTTGATCTTGTACTTATTTGAACAATTCGTTCTAATAATCTTTTATTTTCTTCTCTAAGTTGTTTTTCTGTTTCCTAAGAAAGAAAAACAAATTTTTAAAAAATTAAATAAATGTTAATATTTAAAATTTCTGAAGTGTTAAATTACCTATTTTCAATAATTAATGTAAATTTTATTTATTTTTTTATAAAAACAGAAAATTATTTAATAAATTAATAATAATTAAAATAAATTTTATTTATTAATAAATTTTTTAGGAGATTTTTTATTTAATATTTATTAGTTTTATAATAAAAAAGTATATCCATTAAAAAATATTTAAGAATTAAGCTGACCAAAATTTTAAATAATTTTAACCTAAACTTTATCAAAAAAATTTTTTTGTTAAAAATATTTTAAAAAAATCTAAAAAAAATATTATTTTTTTTAAATAAATTTTTTACCGTTATAATTCTCTTTCTTCTATTAGCAGGTACTGAATTTGCTCTTATTGTTTTTGTTCCAATTGTTAATCCTTCAATTGACAAACTTCCATCAATTGAAGGAGATGTTCTTATTGAAGAAGAATTTAATGATGAATGTCCATTTGATTTAAGACCAGTATCCAATCTTTTTTTTTAATTTTAAAAATTATTTTAATTTAAAAAAACCTTGAACGAGCTGTTAGAACCTTAAAATTAATTTATTTTTATTTAATTTTTTAAATAATTATTTTTTGTCAAACCCTTTGACAATGTAATAAATATGCTCTCATTTCAGCATGTTTTTGTACTATTTTTGGTCCTCCTAAAACACCACAAGAATTCATGGCTGTTTGGCGAGTTTGAACACGTCTTTGTTTTTGCCATTCCAATTGTTTAGGTGTTGAATTAGAATCATATAATCTTTTTTAATTTAAAAGGAAATATTTAAAAAATAAATCAAAAATAGAATTAATTTTGAGAAAGTCTCCACGGTATTTTTACCTTTTTTTTATTTTTTAATGCCCAAAGATTTAATTTTTCTTTTTTATTTATTAACTAAAATAATCTAATAAAATCAGTGATTTTTTCATTCAAAAAAAGTTTTAATTATTTACAAATAAATTAAAATAACCTAATAGATGGACAATTATTATTAATTTTATTTTGATTATTATTATTAGGCCAACGTCCATTATCTAAGGGAGTTTTTAAAAAAATATTAGATTTTAATACTTGTTGTTTATATTTTTGTTTTGAATTATTTATTTTTTTATTATTTTGTTTTGAAGTTAAATAATCATTTTTCTTTGAAATTTTTTCTCCCATTATTTAAAAAAAATAAATATAATTATTTTTTGTTATTTTTTAAATAATATTTTTAAGAAAAAATAAAATAATTGGCTAAAGAATTTTTTGTTAAATAAAATGTTTAAATATTTTATTTAACAAATATTGCGTGATTATAATTTAAAAAATATAAATTAAAGAACAGAAATAAAGATGCCAATTTATTTAATAATAAAAATATTATAATAAATTATTTAAATAAAAAAAAAGATTTTTTTAAAGGATTTAGTAGAATATATTTTATTATTTTTGTTGTCAAGGGAAACAACAAAAATTTATTTATTTATTTAAAAAAAATAAATAAAAATAGGTATTGATGAGAAAAATGTTTTAAAGAAAAATAAAATAATAAATAAATAATATATTTATTTTAAAAAAATAATTAATTTTTAATATATTATTTAACCATTTTTAATATTTTCTAAAATAAAAATATATTTAATTAATTCATTTTTTAATTTATTAATCAAAAAAGAAAAAAAATTATTACAACAATAATTAATTAATTTCTTTTTTCTTTTTTATATCAATATACGAAAATGTATTTTTATATAAATAATAAAAAATTAATTAAATTTATTTTTAAAAAAATGATGAATATTATTTTAAATTATTTTCAAAAATTATTTAAAATAATTAATAATTTATGGCTTAAATTATTTAATAATTTATTACTTTATCCATTACTTGGCCTTTTACAAAAAGAAAATATTTTTAATATTTATTTTCTTAATTTTGGTTATTATGATGAACAAGAAGAAAATAAAAATAAATTGTAAATAATAAAATTAATTTATTTAATATTAATTTTAGTTCAAAATCTAATTTTTCATTAAATTTAATCAATTCTATTGGAAATTTTCCAAAAAATATAGAAGGAAATGCTTTACGTGCTCATTGTCTTCTTTATGAAAAAACATTAGAAAAATGTCCATTATATTTATCTTTTAATAATTTAAAATTATTAGAAGTTGGTTGTGGTCCAGGAGGAGGATTAAATTGGATAAAAATGTAAAATTATATTTTTATTTAATATTTTAAATAATTAAAATATTAAATAAAATTAAATATTAATACTTTTAATAATTAATTAATTAATTAATTAATTAATTAATTATTTTATTTTAATAAAGTGCTCATCCAGAATTAAATATTTTATATGGATTAGATAAACATCCCCCACAAATTAAAGATAATATTAATATTATTTATGGCAATGCTGATAATTTACCTTTTATTAATTGTTTTTTTGATTTATTATTAAATATTGAAAGTAGTCATTGTTATGGACAAAAAGGAGAAAAGAATTTCTTTTTTGAAGTTAATAGGTAATTTATAATTAATTAATTAAATATTTATAATTTTAAACAAATTCTAAAAAAAAATTAATTTTTAATTTTATTATTAAAAAAAAATATTTAAAATATTAATTTATTTAATTTTTATTTATTTTTTAATTTTATTATTTCTTTTATTTATTTTCTTTTTTATTTCCTTAAAGTCTTCTCTTTTATTTAAAATATAATTAATTAATATTTTTTATTTTTAGAGTTCTTAAAAAAGGAGGTTTTTTATGTTGGGCAGATATTAGAACAGTCAAAGGAGTTTAGAATAAAATTAAAAAAATTAAATAAAAAATAAATATATATTTTTAGTTAAAATTAACATTAAAATATGCAGAAGAAGCCAATTTAAAATTAATTTCCCCTTTAACAAAAATAAATAAACAAATACTTGCTGGAATGGAAAAAACCTCTGCAAGATATGAATTATTACTAGAAAATGTTTAATAATTATTTTTTTTAAATTAATTATATTTTATTTTTATTTTAGGCACCTTTTTGGATTAAAATTTTTTCCAATTGTTTTAGAAATGTTTTTGCACCTAATAGAGAAAAACTGGAAAATGAAGAACATTTTTATATGATTGGATGTTGGCAAAAAATTGAAAAAATAAAATAATAAATAATATTTTAATTATTTTTAAATAAATTTTTTCTTCTTTTTTTTTTAATTCATTTTGGTCATTTAAGACAATTATTTTAATTTTTCTCAGTCATTTGTCCAACCAATATATTTATATATTTTCTAATAAAAAAAAGAAATGTTAAAATCAAAGGACATAAAATATTTTCTTTTTATAAAATCTATTTTTGTTCGCGCAAAATGACCACAAAAATATTTTATTTTTAAATACTCTTGAGAGAGAAATAAAAAAAGAAAAGAAAAGAGGTAAACTAGTAGTTAATATTTAATTCTTTTTTAAAAGAGAAAAGAATATTTTAAAATTTAGGATTTAAAAAGAGACTTTCTCTTTCTTTTGTTATTTATTTTTACAAAATAAATAAAATAATTAATTTATTTAATTTATTATTATTATTTTAAATTTAAATTAATATAATTATTATTAAATTATTTAAATAAATATTTTAATTAATTAAAAATAATTATTATTTTTAATTAATTAATTATTTATTTTTAGTGGAGAGAGAGGAAAATGTCTTTATTTTTATTATTTATTTATTTTTTTAAAAATTTTATTCAACGGGTTTTTATTAATTTAAATAAATTTATTATTATTTTAATTATTTTTTCTTCAATTTTACAACAAATTTTAACAGAATCAATGTCAGAATTAAGGCTTTATAATATTGAAAGGAAAGAATATGACAGTTAATTAATTAAATAATTAATTAATTAATTTAAAATAATTTTTAAAGGTTTTGCTGAAAATTATTTATTACCTGAAGACTTTGAATTAGCTTTTAGAACACCAAGTTTATTTATTTTATTTATTTTTATTTAAATTTGTGGTATTAATGGTTATAACCTTTAATTTAAAAATATATTTTAATTAAGTAATCAAATAAAAATTTTTATTAATAAATTCTTTGAGATGAAATAAAAGAATTAAAATTTAATTAAAAAAAACATTTTTACAATTATAAATAAATAAATATTTTTATAGTTAAAAGACCAAATGCTAATGAATTAAATGATATTTTAAATAATGAACTTTTTGAAGGTAAATAAATTAATTTAAAATAAAAATAAATAAATAAAATTTTAAAAAAAGGAGATATTTTGGGTATAAATCCAAATAATGGTGAAATAATAATTAATAATAATAATAATAATGAAGAAATATTTGATCAACAAAATGAAGAAGAAGAATATTCTTTATTTAAAAAACCTGTTAGAATTATTTAAAAATTAAATTAATTAATTAATTAATTTTTATTTAAACAAAACAGTATTATAGTGCTTTAAATACACAAACTTATTCTGACAAACTTTGGGCAAATGGTAAAGTTCCTTATTTATTAGAACAGGGAATGAATCCAAAGTAAGAGAAAATATTTAATTTAATTAATATTTGAGTATTTATTTTATAAAATTAATAAATTATTTTGACTTTAAAAATATTTTAAATAAATTTAATAAAAATATATAAAATTACTTTAATTATTTTTAAAAAAATAAATAAAAAAGGGAAATTATTTATATAAAAAAATTAATTTATTTATTAAGAAATATATAATATTTTAATTTTCTAATAAAAAATACTTAATTTTATTTAATTAATTATTTTATTAAAATAATATATTAGTCAAAGAGCTTCAATTGCTAGTGCCTTTGATGAATATAAAGGAAAAACTTGTATTAGATTTGTACCAAAACAAGAAAATGATCAAGATTTTATTTATATAAAAAGAAATAATGCTTTTGGGTATATTTAAATAAAATTAATTTTTAATAATTATTAGATGTTCTTCTTATGTTGGACGTGCAGGTGGTAACCAAACAGTTTCATTAGAAGTTGATAAATGTTTTTCAAAAGGAATAATTGCTCATGAAGTTAATTTTTTTAATTTATTTATTTTAAAAATTAGAAAACCAAATTCCCTTTTATCTTTCAATAAAAATATTTTTAATTTAGTTAATGCATGCCCTTGGCTTTTTTCATGAACATTCACGTACTGATCGTGATGATTTTGTTGAAATTGAAGAAGAAAATATTCGGCCAGGAATGATGCGTAATTTTGAAAAATATCCTCGAAAAATAATAGATCCATTGAATATGCCATATGATTATGATTCTGTTATGCATTATCATAAATTGGCATTTTCTCGTAATGGAAGACCAACAATTGTACCGGTAAATTAAATTATTTAAATAAATAAATTATTTTTAAGAAAAAAAGAGATGCTGAAATTGGACAAAGGTTAATTTTAAAATATTAATTTATTTTAATATTTATTAAAGATATAAATTGAGTGAAATTGATGCACAAAAGGTTAATTTTTTTTTTTTCAAATAAAATTTATTTTTTAATTAAAAATAAATAAAAATTATTAAATTTTTTTGTTTATGGTCAACAAACTTTATAAATGTTCTGATATTACTGAAATTAAAACAACAAAAATAACAACAGAGGAGACAACAACTACTAAAATAGTAGAAGAAACAACAACTACAAAAGAAGAAGAAGAGGAACAACAATCAACAGATGAAAATGGTAATTAATCAAATATTGAAAATAATTATTATTAATAAATTTAATATTTAAAAAATTAATGTACCTCAACTTCTAAAAAGATAATTACCAAAAAATTTAAATTTATAGAAAAGGGGGAATAAAATTAAAGAGAATATTTTTTTATTTAAAATTAATTATTTTATTTTTTTAGAAGAAATAATTTCAGAAAGTTATTTAACCTCTACAGCAACAATAACTTCTTCTTCAATTTATGAAGAAACAACAACAATTATTGATGAAAATAAAGAAAGAATTGAAGAAGAAGAAACAACAACAACAATTGGGAGAGAAACTGAAGAATTAATTAGTACAACAGATAATAATAATATAAAAAAACAAAAAATTAGAACAAAAGCAAGAGAAAGACAAAGAGGATCTTCTAAAGAAGAATTACCTAGTGGTATATCTAGAAAATTTATTACTCTTTCAATTTGGTCAACACATGGGAAAACTGATGGAGACAAAAAATGTAAGAGAAGATTTAATTTTTTAATTTTTTTTTAAATTTGGGGAATAAAGTCAGCAATTTTTAACTGCAATTTTACCTTAATAGAAATTTGCAGAGATAGGTAACTGTCAATTTTTAATAGTTTGTTCCAAAGTGCTTCTAATTAATTATTTTGCCGAAGTACAGTCCATTTATGAATTTTTAGATAAAAAAAGTTGCGGACAAAAATTGCGGACTCCAAAAAAAATAAACTCTTTTTGAATTAGCTTTTGATCAAATTTTCAGCTTTTGGAAGGAAAAACAAAGGAATGACTAAAATAGAAGGAGAAGATAATGAATGTATTGATTTAAATGCTCATTGTGAAATGTGGGAAAAATTGGGTCATTGTATACATTCAGAAAAATATATGAATCATTATTGCCGAAAAGCCTGTGGATTTTGTGATAGAGAAGAACGCTCAGAAATTGGTAAATATTAATTAATTTTTGTTCAAAAATCTAAATTTAATATTTTAGAAAATCCGAAAATTAAATGTACTGACAGAAATCATTTTTGTAGTTATTGGGCAAAAAATGGAGAATGTGATGAAGGATCTAAATTTATGAAATTATTTTGTAAAAGATCTTGTGGATTTTGTTAAAATTAATTTTAAAAAAGATAAATAAAATTTGTTTAAAATTATTGTTATATTATTACATATTATCAAAAATATTTTTAGATTTTATTTTTTAATTAGAATAACATTCTAATTGCAATTCCTTTTTTTATTGTAAGTAAAAATATTAATTAAAATGTAATAAAGACTTTCTTTTTAAAAATTTATATTAAAAAAAAAAGTTTTAAAAAAATGTCCAAAATATTTTAAATTTAATTAAAATATTAAATATTCAAAGATCATTTGGATTTTGTTAAAATTAATAAAATATTACAAAAATTGGGGAGTTTGATTTAAAAAAATATTTGGCCAATATATGAGTAAAAAATATACAAAATTTAAAAAAAATTATTAAAATTGTTTGGCACTTTTATTGTGAGAGAACAAAGAAATTAAATTATTGTCAATATAAAGTAGTGCCTTCCAATACATAAATTCCATTTAAAAATAATTATTGGTAGCTATAAGAGTATGAAGATGTTTGTCCCCTCATAGATGAGATAGAATGTCCTCCTCTATTAATCATTGCATTAATATTTCTTAAATCCTAAAAATTAAAAAAAAATTATACGTGAAAAAAGGAAATTGTTTGATACTTTTGAAGGAGATTTGAAAAAATCATATCTCCTTGTGGAACGATGTCTAGCAATTGTTTGAGAATATTGAGATAATGGAATTACATTAATTCTATCACTAATAATTTTTCTTGGTGAAAGAGGATTTATTAAAGTTTTTGGCATTGGAGTTAATGGAACCAAATTCTAAAAATAAAATTAATTTAAAAAAATATATTTTTTTGTAATATTTTACCTCCTTGCTTTCTGGTCCAGATGGATATAATTTTTTGACAAATTCTTCAACATGTGATACAAATATTTTATTGTAAAAGCTACAAAAAAATATTTTAATTACAAAGGTATTGCATGAGAATTAAACTTTTATATTCGTTACCAAAAAAAAGAAAATAATTAAAAAAAACCTAATTAAATCATCACGTTCTATTTGTTCAACAACAAAATCACCAACACTTTTTCCATTAGAATCATTTCCCATAAAAACATTTCTAAAAATATTACTTGAAGCTTGTGGTTGATGACGGTAATGAAATCTTAAAAATAAAATAATATTAAAAAGATTATAAAAATAATATTATTATTTTATACATAATATCCTGAAAAGTTGTTTTAAGAGAGCATACTTTTGTAATAATATATACACAACACATTAATATTTGATCTAAATGTCTGTCCTTTAATAACAAAATATTTGTACGAAAAACATGCTATAATAATAATAAAAAATATTTTAATAAATTAATCTTTAAAAATAAAATAGATTCTTACCTCAAAAAGTGTCCATATTTTCCTACGTGTAGTATCATCAACAATCCTTAAACGTTCAAATAAATCAGTTAAACGAATTGAAGCCAAATGATAAACCTAAAAAAATAAAACTTTAATTTTAAATAAATTTATTATAAAAAAAACCTTCTTAAAAAAATTGACAATTTGTGGAGTTAAATCAGATTTATTTCGTTGTACACTGCCAATAAATTTTGAAAGAATTTGAGAGCTTGGAACAGTTGAACTTTCACCAAATTGATCAAGAGTACGACTATTTTGCAAAGCTATCCAAATTGGTGAATCTGATGACCAAGCAAGTTCTTCTAATACACATTCTTCTATCTTTATAATAAATAAATTTTATTATTATTATTTAAAATTAATTTAAAAAAATAACAAAACCTTATTCAAATGTTTAACCATTTCTCTACTAAGAGAAGTATCAGCTCTAACAACTAATTCAAAAATTCGATAAAATTCAAGAGGAACCACAATATCACTAAATAACTCTGTTACCCATTTGAATGTTCGTAAATCTTCATTAACCCAAAGAATTAAATCAATTGCACAAATAAATATTGAAACAAGAAATTCGGAACTTTGTAATATTGCCTAAAAATAGAGAAAAAAAGATTTAAAAAATATATATATATT
Organism: Meloidogyne chitwoodi; assembly: GCA_015183035.1. NCBI lineage: Eukaryota > Metazoa > Nematoda > Chromadorea > Rhabditida > Meloidogynidae > Meloidogyne > Meloidogyne chitwoodi. Next base: position 1,408,674 of record JACZZP010000016.1, read on the forward strand.
ACCATTAAATCAACATTCATTTCCAAACCCATAGCTAAAGCTCTTTCCTGATCATAAATTAAAATCTTTTGAAGAAGACAATAAAAAAGAGTTTCAATCTGAAAATTATTTTAAAAAATAAATTTAATTTAAATTAAAAAAACATCAGATATATATTTTTCCATTTTAATTTGAGATAAAGTTTCAGAATTGTCAGAACCTTCCTTCTCTTCCTCCTTAATTTTTGAGGTAAATTTTTGGCCAAATGAATTAACTAAATTAAAGAAAATTAGTGACCGGCGTAAAAGTGTCTGTCCGGATTATTTGTTTCTTATCAAATTGTGCAGTGTAGCACAGTCTATGGCTTTGTGTCTAACATTAATCCGGAAAAATCCGGAAAATTTGCTGTGAGAGAATTTACTACGGCAGACGCGAAGTGCGGTAAAATAAACAGTTCTCTGTGTAAATGCTCTCACTGCAAATTTTCCGGATTATTGTTAGACACAAAGCGAGAAACTGTGCTAGATTGCATAATTTGATAAGAAACAAATAATCCGGACAGACACTTTTGCGCCGGTCACTAAAGAAAATTAATTTAAGAGAAATTAAAATAAAAAAAAACAATTAAATTACTGTTAAGTTTAGGTATAAAGTTATAAATAAATAAACATAAAATTAATACAAACCTTGTTCAGCAATATATTCTCGCGGATTTCCTTCACAGTCAACAAAATCAAAATTAAAAGTTTTTCCTTCAGCTTTAAACAAAGTTAGTAATTGTTCCATTCTCTCAGATTGTTTCATATCAGAATGAAATGAACTATTTTGGCAAACAGTCTAAAATAATTAATATTAAAATAAATTAATCTTAAATAAATAAAATATTTACATCAGGAGTAATCATATAAGATTTTCCTTCAGTAGGAGGTTGAATTTTTTTTTGACCAGACAATTTGGCTAAACAATTTTGTGAACTAAATTTAATCAAAAAATCAGTATCAACTAATTGGTCATTGCCTCCAAACAATACAGAAATTGCTTTATCTAAAAATATAAAAAAATTTTACAATAATTTAAATTGTATATTTTATTAAAAAAGAAAAATGCTGTTTTGAGTAAAAAATGACGGACAAAAAGAAATATAAGAATTTACAAAATTCTTATTTATAAAAAAGTTCAAAAAATATACCTTCAAATTTATCTGAGAAAACAATATCGCTATCATTTAATAATGGTCTCAAAAAAATTCTCTCATCAATTTCAGCGCGTGCTAACATTTTTCGTTCATAAAGATGTTCAACAGATTTCCTATAATTATTACATTTAATTAAATAAGAAAAAAATTTATTTACTTTATTGGAGTAAAATTATTAAATTTATCTTCAACAATATCAAAAGGAATCCAATTTTCAATAACAAGTTTCAATAACTTAGGATCGAGCCAATGAATGCTTAAATGCTTTGCATCAAGAGAAGCTCCTTCAAACAATTCACAAAGACTTTCAAGAGAAGTTTTTCCACTATTAGTATGAGAACAAACTAAATATAATTTTTTAATAAAAATTTAATTTAAAAGAAAATACCAAAATCAGCATTTAAATGATTTTTTAATCGTGAAATGGAAATTGCCTGGTAAATATAATCTACAACACAAAGCAATAAATTAAAAGAATTCATCAAATCTTCATTATTAGTGGGTAATTGTTCTAAAGAATAAATTTAAAAAATAAAATTTTTAAAAGAAATAACTTCTCATAGCAATAAAGAAAAGCCAAATAAATTCAAATAATTCTGCACTCGTTAAATGCTTAGTAGAAGATTTTTGGGGTGTAAAAACACAACGAAAAATTGGCAAAAGTTTTTTAAAAATTACAGAAGAAACTGCCAAATTTGACTGAACTCGATTTGTAAAGTCAATCAAACGACGTGAAGCTAGAATCATGTCAGTCCATTTATTTAATTTGTCAAAAAAATCGAGAACGCTGACTTGAGATAATTCAATGAGTTTTAATAAAGAATAATGACAAATTAATTCTTGATGTCCAACTGGAGTTGATTTCCAAACAGAAGTAAAAAACGCACAACTCATCCAAACAGAAGGATTCCCCTAAATATTTTTTGATTAAAAATATAAAATTAAAAAAAAACCTCAAGAATAATTTGTTGACCAATTGTATCATATTGTTTCCAAGCTTTTTCAATTATTTCTCCATTTATTGTTGGATCCAATTTTGTAAATAATTCAAGAAATTCTCTAGTTGGTTGATCAGCTATTTCAAGAAGAGGCGCTTGAGAATCAGAAGCAGTATCAATAAATTCATCTTCCATTTTGAATTGTTAAAGAATTGTTTTAAACTAAAGAAACTTAAAAATAAAAAAACAGTCACTGATTGCAAAGATAAAAAATACTAGTCACAAACTTAGTATTACAAACAAATACAAATAAAATATATTTTATTTGTCAGACTAAATTAAATAATTTATGATGAATCTTAAAAAAAAGGAAAAATTCTTTTTCTTTGGCATGGAAAGCATTCGTCCATGCAGTTTTCTCTTCGTTCGTTCGCAATTCGCATCCATTATGGCCCTTCGTTATTTTGATGCTGTTTTCCTTTCAGCTTTTGAAGAACATCTGCATTTCGCAGTTCCTCTTTCCAGTTTTATCCTTAGTCGAATTGGAACAACTTAATAAAAATATTTAAATTTAGTTAACCGAAAATATTCATTGCAATGTCGATTATGTGATCGCGAACGCACCAATCGCGTTTCGGTCATTTTTCCGCAAACTATCAAATCAAAGACAAATTTCACTCCAGCAGGATCTCCAGAACACAGAGTAAAACACTCAAATTTTGCATGACCATCGAAATTTGTCTTTGATTTGATAGTTTGCGGAAAAATGACCGAAACGCGATTGGTGCGTTCGCGATCACATAATCGACATTGCAATGAATATTTTCGGTTAACTAAATTTAAATATTTTTATTAAGTTGTTCCAATTCGACTAAGGATAAAACTGGAAAGAGGAACTGCGAAATGCAGATGTTTTTCAAAAGCTGAAAGGAAAGCAGTATCAAAATAACGAAGGGCCATCATAGATGCGAATTGCGAACGAACGAAGAGAAGAATACTTTTCATGCCAAAGAAAAAGAAACTGGAAATATCAGGGATGGCGTCACTGTGGTATATCTTAAAAATAAATAAATATTTTTATTCAGTTAAAATTTACAAAATCACAGATATTACTAATTTCTTCTTTTAATCCCGCATATTGGCCTTGAAAAACACCAAAATTTTCACAAACGAGTATACCTTAATATTAAAATTTTGAAAACTTTATTTTAAAATTTCAAACAATTTTTTAATGATTCCTGTATAACTTCTGTAAGTAAATCACTACAAGAATTTTCTTCCAAAAATTTTTTCATTAATGTGAAGAGGTGAGAAAATAAGTCAGCAAAAGTGTTCAAACTGTTAAATTTTATTAAATTTATATTTCTTTTTAAAATTATTAAAAATGATATAATTAAATTAAAAACCTTGTAATTTGTGTAAGATTGCCAAGAAGAACTTTACAAGTAAGTTGAATTGCTCTAATTCTTGCCTCTTCCATTCCAATTGGATCCATAGGGGAAATTGGTGGACTGTTAAATATTTTTATTTAATTAAATTAAAATATTACCCAGTAAGTAATCTGCTCAATAAAGGAAAAAGAACTTCAGCAAAACAATCCTCCCAATCAGTTGGAAGCATTAACTCACCCAAAGTTGGTACACGGAATGCAGTCAAAAATAAGAAAAAAAATAATTTTAATTAATGTTAAAAAATGGAAATGGAAAAGAGAAAAAAAAAAGAAGGATCCGACTAAATATTATTGTAAATATATTACCCCCAAAGCTTCCAATGCTTGTTTTCGAATTAATCGACGGCAATCACAAGCCATTCTAGCGATTGCTTGCATTAATGGCCTCCAATATTTTGACCATAATTCTGTTGCTGATTTTGTTTCAACATTACAAGCAATTCGAAGTAATGTAAAAATTGCCCTTTCAGTTAATTGTTCGTTTTGAGTAAAATCATCGCTAAGTAACCATTGTAGGTAATGAAAAGTTAGAGGCCAGACTTGCGCTAAACGATCATGGTTTTCTAGAAGAATTTTAACCTAAATAAAAAAATCGAATTTTTTCTTACTCTAGATAAAGCTCGAATATCTAATTCATTGGATAAGAATTAGAACAATTTTTTAAATAAAGCTTTATTCAAAATTTCATAATTAAAATTAGTAAGAAAAAACCTTACCATTAATTCTAATAAAAAAATCAAATCTTCCTCATCTTCCAAAGTTATTTTTTGTTTTTCTGGTAAAAGAGCTTTTGCAGCAAAAGATAAGTCAACAACAGAATCATCATCTATTAAAATTATAGTAATACTTCATAAACAATAAATGACAACAAAAATTATTATTTGTAAAAAAAATCCAAAATTGCCAAAGTTAAGTCAAAAATGTAAAACTTGTGCCAGTGCCCAAAATCCAACAAAATATTTTAAAAACATCTAAACCTTGACTCTGACTTCTTTGACTTTCATATTTCTGTTGGCTGTTGCATTGATCAGTATTTGAGGCAATTAGCTGAGTTTTTTGATGAATTGGAGCTATAGCAAAAGAGCAATGTATGATATTATTGACAAGTTCAGTAAATGCTGAAGTAGTTAAATAACGACTGTCTGTTATTAGTTGCTCTGGATGACATTCAGCAATTAAAGATATAGCTGCCTATAAAAATAAATTTGGGAGTTGGTTTCTTAGATATAATAAAACATTAAACAAACTTTGCAAAGTTCTTGCTCATTTTCAGATGTTTGACATTTATTTGCATCTGTTTCACTTGAAATAGAAGAAACACTAAGGCCTAACCAACTAAATAATCCACTTTCTTCTTTTTTTGGTAAAATTGGTGGACGTTTAAACTTTTCCTTAATCGAAATAATTCCTCTTGAATCAACAAAATCTTCTAATTGTAATAATTTTAAAGGAAGTAAATTAGCACGAATAAATATAAAAGACAATCTAAGACATTCTTCCAACCCTAAAAAGCAAAAAAAAAGAAAATAGATAAAATTTAATTGCTAATTAGAAATTTTAATTAAGTTTAGTATCTATTATGATTACAATAAATCACCACACAAACATATATCTTAATAAATAAAAATATAAGAAAACCTCTCTTAGATTGTCACCATAATTATGAACTAATTCAAACAAAGCTCTTGCAGCCATTTGAGCTTTTTTATTACTTGCAAAATTTATCGCCATACCTTCAGAAGTGTATTGATTATCAGAAAAAGCTATAAAAATTTTGATTAAGGTATTTAAGAAATACATAAATTATTTAAAAAATACAGTTAAAATTAAGTGTAGAAATTGGTGCACTAGTTGCTCTAGGAGGTGGAGATAATGGACTTGCCACAGAAGTCATATTTGAAATTTTTACAGACCTGAAAATTAAAAAAAAATAATGAACTTGAAAAGAAAAAAATATAAAATTTCCAACAAAAATAATAAAAAACGGAAAAGAACAATAACCCGGTGGGGTACTATTCAGTCCCGCCGTTTCAGTCCCGCCGATTCAGTCCCGCCGATTCAGTCCCGCCGTTTCAGTCCCGCCGATTCAGTCCCGCCGTTTCAGTCCCTTCCCGTTTCAGTCCCTGCCGTTTCAGTCCCGCCGTTTCAGTCCCCTGCAAAAGGGAGACGTTTCAGTCCCCAAAGTTTATTATATTTATAAATTTTTTCAATTTTTTTTTTCATTTTTTCTTGTTTTACCTTTTTAGAATGGAAAATAAGAATCCAAAAGAGGAGTGGCCAAATTTGAACACAATGGATTTTTTCCACTGAATCTCGAGGAATTGGAAATACCTCAAAATTACCAACTTTATATGAGGACAGAGGAACAAGCAGAGCAATTTTTGTTGGGCGATAGTGGCATTTAATTTGAGAATGGTCGGCAACAACGGTTTATTTTTATTTTTGTAAAATTACTGCATCAAAATTTTCAGTATTCTCATTTTTGGTCGAGAATCATAAAAATTGCTCAGCTGAAATGAGGGAGCTTTTTGCCGATGGAACCTTTTCCTTGGCACCCCCTCTTTTCAGTCAAATCTATATTGTACTTTCGAGGTTTTTTTTATTTATTTTATTTAAATTACAAAAGTAGGAGGCGGAATTGGGTCTTTCCCATCCTTTATTGCCTGCTCACGGACAAAAGTCAATCTACCTATGACGTATGTGGCACATAATTGTTGAAATTTGGCCCGATTTTGAGCCTCAATCAATTTCACTCGATTATGAGCTAGCTGCAATTAATTCAATAAGAATTGTTTTTCTTGCTGTTCAATGTCGAATGATCACTGCTGTTGCCTTTCTTCCTCTTCAAGTTTCCAATTTTTTGATTTTTAAACTTTCTCGGTTTTATTTTTGTTATATTTGATTCACTTTTTTCCATTTTATAACAATATTTACGTGATAAAAAATGTTTAGATTTGAGTATTCTCTTTGAATTTTAGGGGTTTTTATTTAATTAAGTATAAAATATAAATATAATAAACTTTGGGGACTGAAACGTCTCCCTTTTGCAGGGGACTGAAACGGCAGGGACTGAAACGGGAAGGGACTGAAACGGCGGGACTGAATCGGCGGGACTGAATCGGCGGGACTGAATCGGCGGGACTGAAACGTCACGTTTCGCAATAACCTTCAAATTCTTGAAGCCTAAATTTAGACAAAATGCCAGTAAATGTTTATGGACAAAATGGTCATAGCCAGAATTAAAACGCTTTTTTTTCCTCATACAATGTTTTTTTGAAACACCTTTGCAAAAAATAAATCCGCATTTCTCATTTGATATTTTTTTTTATTTCTTAATTTTTTAATAAATTTCTATTTTTAAGAAATGAGTAAAGACAGACCTTATTGCAAGGCTCTTTATGATTTCAGGTTAACTTTTTAAATTTAATATGTATTCTAAATTATTTTAGAAGTGAATATCCTGGAGAATTGAATTTTTCTGCAAATGAATTAATTTATATTATCAAAAAAATAAATAATGAATGGTTGAGTGGTGAATCTAAAATAACCGGAAAGAATGGTATTTTTCCTGTTAGCTTTGTTGAGATAATTTCGCCAAATAATCAAGAGGTTTTTTAATTTTAATTTTTTTGAATCTCATTTCTTTAAAGGACTTGTCAGTTGAGGCTGAAAATATTTCAAACAACGAATCCCTTTCTAATTCAATTGGGTAATTTATTATTAGAATTTTAAAGAATAATATTTATTTAGTGTTGCAACTGTTCTCTATGATTTTGAAGGCAGATTTCATGACGAATTAAATGTTAAATCAGGTGATAGCGTCCAAGTTTCATCTCTTATTGATAATGAATGGGCTAATTGTCGGTCTGTCATATTTTTATTTAATTATTTTTATCAAATACTTCAGAGATCCAATGAGTGGTCGTATTGGAATTGTACCCCAATCTTTTTTACATATTTTTCTCGATGATTTAGAAACTCAAGATGAAACAAATATTTCTACAAAAAATGAAGGAAATTCTTTAAACTCTGTTTTTTCAATTTATGATGAACCTCCATCTATTTCCTCGTCATCAAATTCTTTTATGTCAGGTTTTACTTCTTCGAATATGTGTGATTGGCCAAATCCATGGGAGTCTTCAAGTCATAATGTGTCTACTAATAACGATTTAAATGCTGTTAACACTTTTTTCAGTTTACCACCGCCTAGACCACCGCCACCTAAATCTCCAATACTCCGGTGAATAAAATTATTATTATTTTTTTATTTTAGTTTGACTTTATTTAGACAAACTTCATTTACTGAAAGCGCTAATGAATTATTAAATCAAAATTCAGATTTTATTCAAAAAGATAAGGAAAGGAGAAAATCTTTAACTTCTATAAATAATGATGAAAAACAATATCAAAGCTTAATAAATCCAGCAACTAATTTATTTGCGAATCCACTTATTCCACATTTAAAAACAACAATTGGTGCTGATACTAAATCTAAAATTCTTTTAGATTTTCTTAATACTGAACAACTTTATCTTTTTGACCTACAAAAATGGCAAAATGTTTAAAACTTTTCTTCTTAGTTAAAAAATATTTTTTTATTATTAAATTTAGTGTGTAAATGAATCTGATAGTTTGACAAAGACAGAGAAAGAGGCTTTAACAAAAGGATATCCAGCACTTGAACAACTTTGTCAATCAATTATTAATAATTTGTCAACTCAAAAAGGTTATTTTATTTTAAAAAAATTTAAAATTTTAAGATCTTCATTTTTTAAGATTTACCTGCCGATGTTCAATCTTTGGGAGCAAAATTTATGGAATTGAAAAGTCAATTTTATTCAACCTTTTCAAAACATTTCCGCAGCGTTGAAAATATTAATTCGATGATTAGTGAAAATAATCATTTAAATAAAGCACTTCAATCATGTGTTCAACAAATGCGTGTACGTGGTTCTAATATTTTTGATGTTTCCACTGCTGTTTCTAGACCAATTCAACGTTGTCTTAAATATCCTCTTTATATTGGAGAATTATTGAAAAACACTCCAATAAATCATCCGGATCATCCAAAGCTCATGGAAGCTCTTCGACAATTGGGTGACTTGGCATCACGAATGAATGAATCAAAACGTAGAAAAGAATTAGGTATTATTTTTTGGCTACTTTATAATTTTAATTATTTAACTTTTTTAATAGCTTCCCAGCTCTCTTTTAATTTTTTATAAAATTTTATTACCTTTATTCATAACATTTTTTTAATTTTCTAGTACGAAAATACAACACTCAGGAGCAACTAACTATTTCCGAACGTCTTGCTCGTATAAATATGCATTCTTTACTAAAGAAAAGTAATCGGTTGAAATATCGAATTAATCGAACAATGGGCTTTGGAACAATTCGAGACAGTGAGTTTGACTATTTGGTTCGACTTTTAGAAGATGCAGAACGTCGTCTTTGTAAATTTCTTTATTGTGCACAACTTTATCGAAAGCATATTACTTTAGCTGCACGTAAACATGAGGATAGTTATAAAGGTAAAAATAATATTTAAATTATTTTTTTGTATAATTATTAATTTTAAAGGTTTTTGTCAAGTTCAGGATGAAAAAGCAGTCAAAGATTTTGCTCAAATGCTCCGTAGAGTAGATGAACTTTGTGGAAAATATTTGCGAGATTTTGATCAAAAGTTTGTTAATTTAATATAATAAAAATCAAAAATAATTATAGGATTTTGGTAGAGGGAAAGCGTCTTGTAAGAAGTGAATTGACAAAGTTGATACATAAACGTTTTGATAAACTGGCTGATTTTGAAGTGGTAAAGTCAAATAATAAAAATGTGAGTTTTTTATTTGAAAATTATTTTAATATTTCGGAGATGACAATAAATAATTTTTAAGACTTAACCTTGATTCAATAAACAATTCTTATGTTCTAAATAGATAGAATTCTTATAATTTTAGTTGTGTTTTGTATATCACTTTACTTTATTGTGTTTGATTATATTTTAACTTTTAGCAAGATGAAGTTGAAAAATGCAGAAATGAATTTGAGGCATTAAATAATCAAATAAAAGGACAACTACCCAGTGTTATAAGTACTATTAATACTCAAGTACTTCAATTGGTTCAATCTGTGAATGAAATTCATCAACAATTTTTGAAACAAATGGATGAATGGTTTTTTAAGGAAAGACCAGAGGTAATTTTAAATATTTTTAATTTATTTTAAAATAAATATTTATTAGAAAGTTCGCCAATATGCACATACAGTTCCTCCATTTGTTTCTAATTTATCTATTTCTGTTAAAAATGTTTTGTTGGAGATGGATAAAATTGCAGCATATTTGTATCAACGTCAGTCAATTTCTGAAAATACTCCTTTCTTAGCTAGAAGTTTGTGTTTTTATTAATATTAATTAATGTTAGAGTAATTTATGAAACATTCTAATTAAGGAAAATCTTTACGTCATTCATTCCGAACAAAATCTGCTGACCAAAAGAAGTCATCACAACAAATTTCTTTGCAACATTCTCGCTTAAGACAACAAAGTAAAAAGGAAAGAGACGCACTTTTTAAGATTTGCCATAGCCAAAATCAAGGAGGAAAGTTACGAACAGTGTCTCGTGATTGGCAGAATTCAGAAATGATTTTGAAGCAAGGCGATTTGGTTTTGGTCAAAGATCATGGACAAGATGGTTTTTGGTCTTTTTTTATTTATTTTTTAAATTTTAATTAAAGAATTTTAATTTTAATTTAAGTTTGTGTGATAATGCAGTTTCTACTGGTTTAGTGCCTGGAGATGTTCTTATACCTTTAAATGTTTGTAATGAATCTACAAATCTTGCCCTAATTGAAGATGAAATACAACAAAAAAATACTAAAAAGGATTTTGTTAAAAAAGATGTTTTACTTAGTTAGTTTATTTAAATTATTTTAAAAATATTTTTCTTTTAGACGAACAAATCCAACAAAGTCAACCTCAACCTTCTTGGATTGATCAACTTAAAACTGAGTTTTCCTCTTCTTCTGATTTTATGCTTCATTCAACTGGTAGAGAAATGTATAAAACACAAAAAGCTAAATTTGGTGATGAAAAGGAGGATTTAATTGGTAAATTTAATATATAATTTTTAAAATTATTTATTTAAATAGATCTTGAAGATAATTTAATTGACTTTGATTCATCTCCTAAAATACCTAATAATTTAATGCAACCAACAATTTTAGATTTTTCTGAAAATAATAAAATATCTAAAAAGCCTATTAATCAACAAAAAGACATAAATGATCATCAATTTTGTCAAAATAATTTGAGTGAACTTTTTGATTTTCTTTCCTGTGAGCAGTCACAACAACAATCATCATTGAAGTAATTGTTTTTATTTAATTTTTAATGTTTTATTATAATTATTAAATCTTTTAGTTTTGATGTAATTAACAATAAAGATTCTTTTTCAACAAAAATAACAAAATTTGATTCTTCAATCAATCAAACGCCTGTTACTTTTTTTGACGATTATTCAAATTCTAATAAATCTGAATTTATTCAACCAAATCGTATAGCACCACCACCACCTCCAACACAAAAAAAGGTAAAAAAATAACTAAAATTTATTATTATTAAAAATAAATAATATATATATTTATTTTAGAGAGGTAATAGATTGCCTATTTGTGATATTAATAATCAAAATTATTCAAAAAAATTAATTCAATATTATTCTGTTCCTCCTACTTTAAAAGATTTTTCACAAAAAGAAAATGTAGCAATTTGTATATTTAATTTTGAACCTTCTGTTGGAAATGAAAGTCGTCAAATTTCAATTCAAAATGGAGAATTTGTAATAAATAATTTTTAAAAATAAATAAATAAATAAATATTTTAAAAAAAAAGGTTGAAATTATTCAACGTAACGATTTTGCTGGTAATAAACAATGGTGGTTGGTTAAAAGATTACGTGACTCTGCTCAAGGTTTTGTGCCAGCAAATTATTTAAATACGGATATATCTTGAAATATTTTTTTAATGTGATGACTTAAATTTATATTAATAATGATATTATACTTTGCTTTAATTAATTAATTATTGTCAATTATATAATAATTATTTATTAAAAACTGATTTACTAATATTGTTTGAGTCTTTTCGTCCTAATTCTATTTTAAAAGAATTAATCTTTTTTTTTTTAATATTTTTATTTTTTTATAAAAAAAGAAAAAGCTATAAAAGAATTAAAAAACGCAATTAAGGAGAAGAACTAAAATATTTTATTTTTGGAAAGTCAAATAATAATAATAATGATCGACTTAACAAAAAAATAAAAGCGGAGAAATTCTACGATTTAAGCGCTTCTTTTGTATATTTATTTAATATTATCCCCCTCCGTTCGTTTTTTTTTTTCAGCCGTTCCGCTCGATCGCACCTTTTTATTATTTTTTGTAATGGTCAAAAAATAGAAAATAATTTTATATTTTTTATTAAATAATATTTTATATAAAATAGAAAGTTTTACAAAATAAATGTTCAACTGGAATTTATTTTTTAAATTTTTTTAAATATGTAAATAAAAATTAATTAATCTTTTTAAATTGGAAAAAAAAGTTTTTAACCGTGGTAATTAATTTTTAAAAATTGGGCGAATAAAAAAAGAGAGAAAGTTTAAGGTTTTGTTTAAGAGGAGGATATTTATTTTTTATTTGTTTTTTATATGTCAATGGGCTTTTTTAAAAAAATATTTTAAGAATTCTTTTTATAAATCTCTCCTTTATATTTTCCCTTTTTTGATCGTCCAAAATACTCTTATATTTATTTATTTATTTGTTTTTTAATTGCTTCTTTTATAAAACGACTGCAACTTTAATTCTTTTTAGAAGGTTCCCTTTTCTGTGTTTTTCTGTGAGAATTAATTATTTGGGCGCAAACATGTTTTTGGATTAAAAATTAAATATTTATAAATAAATAAATAAAATTTCTAAATTATTTTCTTTCATTCTAAATAAAGAAATATTTTAACATTTGAAGTTATGGTCTAATTGGCAATTTTTTGGTTTTTGACCATAACTTGAGAAATTCTGAAATAAAAATTTTAAAACTTTGGAAAAAATTTATTAGCACAATTTAGAAGATTTTTTTTTAATTTCTAATAGAATTTATAATTTACAAACAAAATTTTTGTTATTTTTTAAAGACCAATATATTTATATATTTCAACTCATTGTAACCAGCGCCGAAATAACCTTTCATTCTTTTATTTTTTTCTTTTTTTGTTTTGTATTATTATTATTTGTTTGAAATAAAAACCAGCCAACTTTGACCAGTTGGCGCCAAAAAGTGGTATTTATTATTATTATTTATTTATTTATTTATTTGCAATAATATTAATCCCTCCATCAATTGCAGATATTATACATACATAGATGACCATAGGGAAAGAATTGCTGTCATTTTACTCCTCTCTTTTTTTTTTTATTTCACTCGTCAACTATAAAACAAAATCTTTTTTTAATATGCGCGTGGATGAGTGAAGAGAAAAATAAAATAATTTCTCCCTGCTGGGATCACAAAAAAAAAGGTTTCACTTTCACGCCTTCTCTTTTTTGTCTCTTTTTATTTTTACAATGAAAATAACCGTTGAAATTAAAATCTTTATTTTTGCTTGACTGAATCAGAAAATTATATTTCAAAATGGCAGAAGATTTTGTTTTTATTAATTTTTAAATTTTGAGAAGAATTTTTTTAATTAAATTATTTAAGAAAATCCGAATTAATTTTTTAAAAAATTATTTTTCTCTAAAAAATTAATTATATATTATTAGTAATTTTAAATAAGAAGGAAAAATAATAATTTTAAGAGATATTAAATATTTAATAAATTAAATTATTTTAATTAATTTTTATAAATTTATTTATTTATTTTCATTGTTTTTCTATTTTATTTTGTTAAAATTTATTAAAAATAGCAATTTTATTTATTTATTTATTTTACCTATTTTACTACTTTTCGGCCTGAATTATATATTTTTAAATAAATAAATACGTGAATAATTCAATTAATTCAATAAATATATTGTCCACTTTTTTATTTATTTTTAAATAAATAAAATATTTTCGCCTCTTAAGTAGTAGTAAATAGAGCTACTTGTAAATGTCCAGCACAGAGTTGATCCTTTTGAAATATTTTATTTCACAAATAATATATCCATTCTTTTATATTATATGTTCATCAAAAATTAAAGAAATTCTTTTTTTTCAATTAAAAAAATTATTTTAATATTTTTTAATAAATTGATTTTAAATAATTTATTTAATAAAATATATTTATTTTTGTAAATCCTGTTTTTTTAAATATTATGAAAAATGACTTCCTTTTCTTGCCAAGGCTATTTATTTATTTCTAAATTTTATCAATTTAAACAAAAATATATTTTTTCTCTTTTTTGGATATATCTTCCCTTTCCTTTTCTTTTATTTTTCATTTTCTTGCGTAAACCTGAGATAATATTTAAAGAAGAAGAACAATTTTATTTTATTTATTTTTTGGTTAATAAAACTAGTTTTTATTTTTTTCTAATCGAAACTATTTTATTATTAGCTTATCTAAAAAATAAGCTAATCTTTTCTTTTCTCTTCTTAAGGTAGTTTTGTGGTTACGCGATTGCGGGCGTTCCTATCAAAAAAAATTATTTTTTAATGATGGATAAATACCAAAAAAAACTAAAAGGATTAACAAATAAATGTAATCAACATTTTTGTCCATTGATCATAAAATATTTATTTATAATTTTTAATTATTCAAAAACAAAGAAAAAATATTAGTTAAAATAAGTATAATTAAAAAAAGAATTAATATTTATTTTTTATAATATATTTTCTTTTTTTTTAAATTAAAAAATATATTTTATTTTTTAGAAAAATGCCATTTTTAATAATTGAATTAAAATTTTATTTAATTAATAAATATTATTTTTATTTTTATTTGGCTTAATTCTAATGAAGCAACAATGCCTTTTAATTTTTATTTTGAATTTTTTTGTTTTATTTCTACATTTTATATTTATAAATGTATTTTTATTTAATTTAAATAATATTTAACTAAAAATTAATTAAAAAATTAAAACAAAAAATATATAAAATATTTTTAAATTAATTTTATAAAATTAATTAATTTATTTAGGCAATTCATCGTGAAATGAGTATTTCAGAATTGAAACAAACATTTGGAGTTAATAAACATGAAAATGTACCAGAATATAATTTACTTGATTCATTTAAAAGAATTAATAATAATAATATTTTAAAAAATAATAAATTAAAACAAATATATTTTAAAGCATTTAATTCTTCTTATTTAATTCAATTAAAACCTAATAAATTAATTAGTCCATTTATGGTAATTTTTAATTTTATTTTTTAATATTTAATTAATTAATTAAATAGATTTCTGTTTTTGATAAAAAAGAACAATATGGATTTCCTTCAAATATAAAAACTAATTGTCATTTTCAAGGAATTGTTTTATCTCATGGAAATATAAAAGCAGCTATTTCAGATTGTAATAGATTAATGGGAATTATTATTCATGAACAAAATTTCCTTGTAATACAAACTTTGCCAGAAAGAATTAAAAATAAAAATAAAGTAAAAAATATTTATTTTTCTTAATTTATTTATTTTTTCAAGGGAAAACCTCACTATTTGATTTTTAAAAGAGATCCTGCTTTAATTAATTCAGCTGAACACTGGTCATCTTTTTCTTTCAAAGAAAAGATTTTTGAAAATGTTTGGAAAAGAAAAACAAAATATAAACGAAGTTTGGTGAGTAAAATAATATTTTAAATATAATTAAAAATATACAAAATTTGACTTTTTTTACTTAAATTACCTAATAAAATAATTTAAAAATTATATAAAAATTAGATTATTTAATATTTGTATTAATTTAATTAATTAATTTTATTATTATTAAAAAACAAATATTCTTTTAATTATTTCAGAAAGAACCAGAAGAAAGAGAAGAAACTGAAATTGAACAAGAATTAAATTCTTCAACAAAAAATAAAGAAGAAAAAGAAGAAGAAGAAGAATCATTTTGTGATGTTGATATTAATAAAGGTATTAATAATAAAAATAATGAATTATTTAAATCTTCTTCTTCTTTTGATGATTATTTGAATTCTTTTACTGACAGCTTTGCTTCTTTTATTTCAAAAACTTCTAATAATAAAAATCTTCAAATTCTTTCAGAAAATAATTTTTTATCTCCTTTTTCTGAAATAAATGGTAAAAAATTATTAAAATTTAAATATTTTTAATTAAAAACCTTTTTATTTTTTAATAAATTTAATTAAAAATTATTTTGTTGCTTTGCTTTTTTTGCTTTTTATTTATTTTAATTTAATTATTTAATCTAAAATTCCTCATTTTTTAAGCAAAATCAACTACAAACAATTATACTTTACCTATAGTTGCTAATCTTGATTCTCTTTTTATTTTTCCTCAACTTGATCCAATAACATTGGTTTTATTTTTTAAATATTATTAAATATATTTCTTTAAGGAAATTGCTCTTTTCTTGGATTCAATGCTTTTTGAACATTTTAAAAGAGAATTTACTGCTGAACCTGAACAACATTTGACAGATTTTTCTTTAGCATTAATTAATAATGTAAAAAATAAATAAATTAATATTATTATTATTTTATTTTTAATTTTTAAGGTTCATGTTCTTTATCAACAACCAAGCCTTTCTCCCAATTTGGATATTGTTATTGTTAGATTTGAAATGTGGAAAACACAACCGGTCACTTATTTTTAAATATTATTTAATTTATTTAAAATAATAACACGTTACGCCTTTTGTGGAGTGGTGCTGGCTGGGGCCTTCTATGGGGTAATTTAGTGGGACTCATTAATAGGAACCCAAAACCTATACGGACAGCACTAAGGGTTGATCAGATCCTTAGGCATGCCAAGCACGAATATAAAACGCCAAGATGTTAAAAGACTTTATTCAGAGGGAAAAGGTACAAAATATATCGAACAAATACATATATTGAAAACCAACTAACTTAAAACAAAACTGAGCTCTCATAAATTAATTTATTAATTAGTTAAATCATTTTATTTGTCACTAACTTAAAGAAAAATAAAATGATAATAATAAATTATAAGTATTTTTTAAATTTAGATACCATTAGCAACAGAAATTCACAAAAATGGACAAGCACAGACTTTGGTAAATAATTATTTTAAAAATATTTTGTGTAAAATACTTAATTTTCTAGTTGGATTCTTTTTGTCGTCACCAAGCAAAAATAAATCCTGGAACAGATTTAACACATCCAGAACATTGGGATCATGCTGTTTTACTTACTGGATATGATATTTATCATACAACATCAAGTGTTGCAGGTGTAGCACCTGTTGGGAGAATGTGTGATGATTTATTTGGTTATTTTTAAAAATTTTATAAAAAATTTTATTTAGCTTGTTCATTGGTAGAAGGTTTACATTTGGGTCGATCTTTTGTTTTAGCACATGAAATGGGACATAAGTTTGATTTTTTTATTTTTTAATAGTTTATTTTTAATTATAGTATGGGTATGGTACATGATGGAGTTCAAAATCAATGTGGACGTAGCTGTTGTTTAATGTCTGCTGTAAATGGAGCAGGAAAAACAACTTGGAGCAGGTAAATAATATAAAAAATTCTTTAAAATTTTATTATAATTCATATTGTCTACTAAATAATTTTGTCAAAAATTTAGTTGTTCAGTTCGTGAATTTAACGCCTTTTTATTGCAATTAGAGTAAGTAATAATTGAATATTTAATAATTGTAGTATCTAATGACCGGCGCAAAAGTGTCTATCCGGATTATTTGTTTCTTATCAAAGTGTGCAGTGTAGCACAGTCTCTCGCTTTGTGTCTAACAATAATCCGGAAAATTTGCTTTGAGAGCATTTACAAGGAACTGTTTATTTTACCGCACTTCGCGTCTGCTGTAGTAAATGCTCTCACAGCAAATTTTCCGGATTTTTCCGATTAATGTTAGACACAAAGCGAGAGACTGTGCTACATTGCACACTTTGATAAGAAACAAATAATCCGGACAGACACTTTTGCGCCGGTCATTAGCAGTATCTAATTTAAAATATGTATATTTAAGTGAAAGTGGTAGAGGAAATTGTCTTAGAGATCCATCCGAATCAATTTCAAGTACGTTTATAATATAATTTATCTGATTACCACTCTACAAAAATTACCACCTCAAAGAATTCAACAAAAATCGAATAAGATTTTAAATGTTGATTTTTTGCACCCGCTCAGAGAGCGTTGCCCCCATAGCCGACCCAAAAGGGCCAGCTGACGGTCTTCAACGTCAGGGCATCCAAAATTTAGACTTCCCCAACAAGCTTCACGCTCAAGGGGCAACGCCTATCCTCGTCATCGAGGGTGCTTGGTGAAGCAATTTGCGTCTCCGCAAGAGAGTACATACTACAGAAATGATCCTGAGAAGTACAGTCTCAAAAAATCATTCAAAGAAAAGCAAAAACATGAATAAAATATAAATGTTTTTAAACAAATAGCAAACATATTAATGAAGTTTGAAAAGTAAGCATTAGTCTTGCAGTTCTTTTTCCTTCTCACTCTGTACTCTCTTAGTATTTATTTTTCTTTTTTTCAAAAGAAAGCAGTGAAAAAAGTTGTATTTTTCTATGGGAATTGTCAATAAGTAAAATTGACAAATTGTCACTAAAACAAATGCGACATTTGCATTAAGAATAAAATTTTAAAGGAAAAATTTTCAAAAGGACTAAAAAATATACTAATTATAAGTGGATTATTTAATGTTTGAATTAAAATTTAATAATAATTTTAATAAAGGCCATGACCACCTACATGATGGCCGTCTCCCTGGACAACGATTTACTGCAGATCAGCAATGTTCTTATTTTTGGGGACGTGATTTTCAAGTTGAAATTCCTAATGGACGATCTTTTGAAGTAAATTAAAAATATATTTTCGTTTAATATTTTTGTTATAAAGGATATTTGCCGTATTCTTTGGTGTGGAAATAGTGGTTCTACGATTTCTACTGCTCATCCTGCACTTGAAGGAAGTTGGTGTGGCGATGAAAAAGTTGGAGAAAATTTTTTTTGATTTTTAAAATTATTTTTCTAAATTTTTATCTAAAGTGGTGTCATGCTGGTCATTGTGGAGAATGGAATTCAGAAATGGGAGCATATCCAGTTATTACTGATGGAAATTGGTCAGAATGGACTTCTGCAGAAAAACAATGCCCAATTACCCAATGTCAAATTACTGGAAGTATTGCAATAATTAGTCAAATGAGAACATGTACAGCACCTGCGTAAGTAACTTCTTTTTTTATCAAAAAATCGGCAAAATATAAAGATAATTCATTAAAATTTATATATTAAATTTTTTTAAATTATTTTGGAATTTTTTCTGTAAATGTTCTTTATTTGGAAACACTAGGAATTACTCTAATAAAACGACTGTGCTAATTATTTAACAATATAGACCAAATAATGGAGGAAAGGCTTGTACAGGCTCAAATGTAAGAGGTATTGTCTGTGGAGGAATTGCCAAATCGACAATTTGTGAAGGATTTACTCGACAAGAATATGGTGATCGACTTTGTACAGCAATTGCTCATGACCGATTAAGAGCTGATAGACAACTTAGTGGAATTAGTTTTTTACGTATGTTTCCATTTAAAGCTCTAATAAGAAGCTTATTAAAACAGAACCTTAACTTTCAATAAAAAACAACCCGTTCATAATAATAAATAAATTAGTGCACTTTTTGGTAAATAGTGTCTTCCCCTTTTTATTTCGGATTAAATAACCTATTTCTTTCTTAAGATGCGACACAACCATGTAAAGTTTGGTGCCATGTCCGAGACTCAGAATTAATACGAAATAAAGGTCAATTCCCCAATGGCTCTCCCTGTGGGCCTGATCAACATTGTGTTGGCGGTGTTTGCCTTCAGGTTAGTTCTAAATTAATAAATAATATTTAAAGTAAAAAATAGTTGAATTGCGATGGTCATGCACTCGTTCAAGGCACAGAAGATTGTCCAAATGCTCTTCAATTAGCATCATCTGGCCATACAAAATCAGTCGAACGTAAACGTGAATCAGTTAAATGGGAACAATGGAGCCAATGGTCTTTTTGTTCTTTGACTTGCAGAGCTTCTGAAAATAATAACGGTGTTCAAGAACGCATTAGAAAGTGCCGATCGCCAACACAAACTGTGAGTCATCAATTTCATTTTCTAATAAAAATTTGGTACACCCCACTCTCCTCCAATGCTGCGCATTTTTTTACTGCACCGAAAAAATATTCTAGACTGACTTGATTGATATTGCCCCAAGAAAACTTGATGTGGAAGAACAATTATTAAACCAGCCATAGGCCCAAAAATAGAGAAGTAATGAAACACTCCTAATAGAGATTGAAACGTAGAAATAAATAAAATTTAGCACGCATTTACACATCCGTTTTCTTGGGCAATATCAATAGAATATTTTTTCGGTTCAGTAAAAAAAGGCGCAGCATTGAAGAGGAGAGGGGGGTGTGATAATGACACAAGTACCAAAAATTTCTAAAGGAATGCACAGGGAAAGCTCACGAAGTTCGTTCATGCAATCCATCCCCATCAATTTGTGAACCACAACCATCTTATTCGGATTGGACAGGTAATTAAATAAACGATAAACTACCTAGTTAAAAATAATTTGTTATTTCTTCAAACTGTTGATTTTGGAACATAAGTTTTAAGTCCCTTTAAGAGAAACAAAGAATCTCAATACAAATAATTTACACAACATATATTATAATATTACTTATACATTTACGAAAAAATATGACGACAAATATTGAATGAAACATACAATTGATAATATAATTTAGAATTAGTTTTATCTTTTGCCTCTGAGTCATCTTTCCTTTTTCTCCTTACGCTTCAACTTACAATCCATTATTAGGACTCGCTTTGTTAGAAGTTGCATTAGAGGCTCCAGTCGAGGCCACTGTTTCGTTAGAAGTTGCCACATTAGAGGTTCCAGTCGAGGCCACCGTTTCGTTAGAAGTTGCCACATTGGAGGTTCGATTTGAGGCTACTGTTTCGTTAGAGGTTGCAACGTTGGAAGTTCCAGTTGAGGTTGCCTCATCACTATTCGTTTCAGTCGCTTGGTCTGTGCCTTGCCTTGATCGATTTAGGAGTGCCACTGAAAATTAAAAATACATTCGATCTAAAGTCGAATTTTTCTTACACATAGCACGTAGCATCTCTCCAATTAGCATCACGGACAATACATCAGATATGATATTCTCATTGGATCCGACACTTCCATGAAGTTGGACCTGTTGCTGACGTCCTGCTGTCCTTTCTCTCTGCTGACGAGCTTCTTGCTCCCGCTCTCCATTTCCTCCTTGCTGCTGCCTTTCATTTTGTCCAAGTTCAATTATTCGCATTGCCAATCTTATGCTGAATCGATTATTTTCTCCATTCGGTTGCGTTGAAGTCTCGCCTTGAGCTCTGGGTGCTTGATGAATTACATGTAGAACATCTTGGTCCTTGAGACCAGCGCCCTGAACTGTTTGAGTGTCGTCATTCAGATGCCTTCCACGAAGAATGAGCCTTTGTTCGCCACTAGGAATACTTATAAGCTCCTGGATTTCGTTCCGTAACATTGCAATAGTTCCCTGTAATGAGAGTAATTTTAAAAACTTTTCGAAATAAAAACTTGCCTGGTCATCCATAGAGACCATCACATCCTGTTGGTTATCCATCCGTCTGATCTTGATGCCGACAATGACCATTCTGAAGACAGTTTTGGCAAACGAGAGAGTGTGTCAGTTGATAGAAAATTATGGTAAAATGATGGAATATTTAATGCCTTAAATACATATATTTTTACGAGCCTCTTTCAATTAGTGCTATATCTTCTTTCTATACCAATTGTGCGAAATTTTCAATTCTCTAATTTTTTGATAAAATATTACTACAAAATCTAAACTTAAAGTTTAAATAATTTAAATATTTACTCAAATAAAAATTATTATAGTATGGTCAGAATGCTCAGCTACAGAATGCGGACAAAGCGGAACTCGTCGGAGAACACGTGAATGTAAAGCTGGTCATTGTACAGAGCCTCTAATTGAAGAAGAGAATTGTAAACAAATTGAATGTGCTCATTGGGAAGAATGGGGACCTTGGGGAGAATGTAAAGTTGAAAAGTGTGGTGAACAAGGACATAGAATAAGGCATAGAAATTGTTCTAATCAAGGTTTGTTTTTACAAAAATATTTTTAACAATAGTGAATAACAGGTTGATTTTTTTAAGATGCAAAAGTAAATTCCTCATTTGGTTGTGCTGGTGAATATTTTGAAAATGTAACTTGTAGCAGCGAAATAAATAGCATTTCAGAATGTCCTATTAAAGGTGGAGAAGCTTCAATAGATGGACAATGGGGAAAAGTGAATTTTTTAAATTAAAATTTTTTGTTAAAGTTTTGTTAAAATTTTATTTTTCAGTGGCATCCATGTTCAGTTAGTTGTGGTATTGGATTTCAATTTAGAGAACGTATGTGCGGTGATAAGCCTTGCCCTGGCGGAGGAAAGCAAGCTAGAACTTGTCATGCTCAAGTATTTTTTATTAAATTTAAAATAATATTCTAATAAATATTTTTAAAACAAAAAAAGGACTGTTCGCGTGTTTTGGATTCTCCTGTTTGGAGTGAATGGTCACTTTGGTCTGCCTGCTCTCATTCTTGTGGGCAAGGATTACAACAACGCTATCGTCGCTGTTTAAATGGGATTTGCCCCAGCAAAGAGCCTCTAACTGAAAGCAAACGTTGTGTTCTTGGTCCATGTCCTCAGGCAAAATAACTTTATTTTTTTTCGAAATTTAAAGTTTAGTGGACAAATTGGTCTTCTTGGACATTTTGTTCAACTTGTAGTGTTTTTGAAACTCGAAAAAGGCAAAGAAAATGTGTTGTTCAAGTAGCTAAAACTGAAGAAAGTGAAGATTGGGGTGAAAGAGAATTAGGAAATGAAGCATGTAAAGGTATTTTTTATTTATTTTTTCTACTTTAAAAAAAATTTAATTTATAAAAGGTGCCCCAATAGAAATTGATACTTGTGAACGTTCTTGTACTCGTGAAGGAGGATTAATTAATGGTACATTAGATGATGATCAAAAATTTGAAAGGCGATTCTCTCAAACAAGTAAATTAAAGAAAAGATTGTTTTTCTTTCTCCTTTTTTAATTTAAAGTGTACAAATATATGTATTCGAAAATTAATAAAAATAAATATTTATTTTTTAATTTAAGCTTCTCCTCTTGAAAATCGTCATTGGACTGATTGGGGAGAATGGAGTGCTTGTTCAGTCAGTTGTGGTCCAAATGGACGTCAAAGTCGAACGCGAAGTTGTAAATACAATTTGGTATTCCTCTGTGATGAAGATATTTCTCGTGAAGAAAGATATTGTGAACCAATACCACCAAAATGTAAAGAAGAAGATTCTCTATTAGAAAAAGGACAAATTCTCTATCCAAGTTGGTCAGAGTGGAGTAATTGGTCTGCTTGTTCTTGTTTTTCTTTAACACGTTATAGACGTCGATTCTGTCTTATTCATGATCCACAACTTAAGGTAAATAATTTAAAATAGATAAGAAATTATATTTTATTTTTATTACAACTTTTCTTCAATTTATATGCAGAATATAAATTTAAAAAAAAAGTAGTCAATATTACCCAAAAATTTTTAAATATTTAATAAATTCAATTTTAATATTTTAGGGTTTCTGTCCAGGTTCAATAATTGAACAGAGTCCATGTATTTTACCAAATAATGATGATCCTATGCAATGTGCTGCTGTCGTTGGAGGTTGGACATCTTGGTCAGAATGGTCACAATGCTCACAAGATTGTTCACAAAAAGGTCATCGTGTTCGAAATCGAATGTGTGCTAATCCTTTGCCCTCAAATAGGTAAATTATAAATTTTTATATTTATTTAAAATTATTTTTTAATTGTTAGGGGTGCATATTGTGTTGGTTTCTCTTTTGATCAAACTCCTTGCGATCCTCCCAGAAATAAATGTCAAGGAACTCAAATTGATGGAAGTTGGACTAAATGGAGTGATTGGTCACAATGTTCAAATCCTTGTATTAACGGACAACGATCTAGAGCTAGGTAAGAAAAATAAGAAAAATTATTAATATTTTATTCAAAGCATATAAATTCTGTTAATTTACTTTGTTCTTTAAGGTATTGTTATCCTAAACCCAAAAATGGCGGTAAACAATGTTCAGGCAGTGATTTTGAATTACAGGCATGCTCGGAGCCTACAATTTGTGGCTTATGTAAGTAAAAATATTTTAAGAATTTAAATCATATTTGCACAGTTTTTGCACTTTTTATTTTCACAGCACTCAATAATACCTCAGTTTTAAACAACACAACAAATATAAAATCACCACAATGGTCTTCTTGGACACCCTGGTCAAATTGTAGTAATTCAGAAAATTGTGGTTTTGTTCTTCGAAGAAGAAATAGGCATTGTTTGCTTTTGGAAGATAAAAAGTCATCATCTTTTTGTGAAGGTGTTGCTCATCAAAGTATGGAATGTGGCAATGGACGATCTTGTAAAAGTTGGCTAAAACTAACATTATAATTTTTATTAAAAAAAAAAAGATAATTTATAAATTTAACGTGAAACTAAGGTTTACACAAATATCCTTCTTTCTCACTGTTTTTTAAATATTTTACAATTTAAAAATTAACAATTTCTCAATTCTATCAAAAATTAAATATATAATATAAAGCAGCATCATTAAATGGCTATTGGTCTGAATGGAGTAATTGGTCATCCAACTGTGAATGGACTGGATGTATTGGATTTGACCCAAAAAATGAAGATTTGAGTGGGGAAGAGAAGAATGATTCTATTAGACAATTCTTTAAAGGATCTGGAGAAGCTGAATGGGGAGAAGATAAATTTGGTGTATCTGATGAAGAAATTGTATCAGAAAATAATATCACTTTAACTAATGTGTTAGCACAAGCACAATTGGCACGAACACTTAATATTCGCACAAGGTTCCAAAAAGATTAAAAACTTTTTTGTTTTTGTTTATGAGATCCGTACTACATATGTAGGTTAAAAATTAAAATTGAAGGTAATAAATAAAATATTCTGGGAGATATACTCTAATGTACAAATTAATTCTAAAAATCTCCCTTTTTCAGAACGCGGACATGTGTTGGTCAAACGATTAGAGGAATTCCTTGTTTTGGAATTGCTTCACAAAAATCTCTCTGTCCAATAGAAGCAAAACCTGAAAAATGTCTTTATTCCAGTATTTCACAATTATTGGCTCATATTTGGAATACAGAGTTTTCTGCTCTTCAATTTATTCTAAAGTTGTGAATAACTTAACTTCAGACTTACTTCTATACCAAAAAATCAAATTAAAAAAGAATCTCATATGTAATGAATGCTTTCATTTTTTATTGTATTATTTTTTTAGTCAACTCAGCATTTTTGTCCTAAAGATCAAAATCCTATAGATACCTTAAAGGTTTTTTATTTCAGTTTGCTGAGTTGAAGCTATTTTTATGCAGATTTTTATAAATTATTACCAATAAATTTACTAAGAAAGTCAGTTTTATTATTATTGTATTAGATTTACAATTTTTAATAATGCTTGAATAAATTATTAAAAATTTCAATTACATAAAATTTGTTCTTGCATTGAGTTCTAGAATATTTTCACTGACAACATAAAAATTGAACTATATTTACCTATGTATATTTTGAACGAGTTCATTTTTTACATTTTGGAATCTTTTCTAAATTGATAAATAATAAAAAATTTGCAAGATTCTTTTAATATCTCACGTTTAATTCTTTTGAATCTTTTAAAATGGATAAAAATTTATTGAGCGTAGCTGGTGGATCATCAGGATGCAGCAATAATAAGGTAGTCTTTTTTATTTTTAGTGCAAAAGTTTAACCTTAAGCCGAGTATTGCTAAAGCTGAGAAAGGAAGACTAAAAGTGCCATTAAAACCTGGAAGAGGATTGTTAGACTGGATTAGGTTTATTTAATAAATAATGAATTTAGGTAATCTATTTTCAGACTTTCCAATGCTGGTCGAATGACGGCATACCCACTAGCAAATTCTATTGATCACACTGAACTTTCTAAGCACGATTCTGAACAAGATTGTTGGATTCTACTGTTCGACACGGTATTCAGGTCACATTCATTTTGGGTTGAATCTTTTTAATTATCAACCAAAGTTCAATTTGGCAATTCACTAACTAAATTATTTATTTTAGGTATACGACGTAACTCGCTATTTGGAATTTCATCCTGGTGGAATCCCTCAGTTGATGAGAGCGGCTGGATCTGATGCAACAGAATTATTCAACGAACTCCATAAATGGGTCAACTACAAATCCATGCTTCGGAATTGTATAATTGGACCTTTTATTGGACAAAGAGAAAAGTGTATGGTTTGATTAAATAATTTATATTTTTGGCACTTATTAAGAACGGGAGGCTGTTTCTGCGGACTTTTTTTGCGGATTTTTCTATATATAATTTATTAGTCTATATTATTTGATTTTTGCCTTAAGGCAAATAAAATGAGTACATATATTTTATTCACACAAATAAGAATCGTGATTGACAATTTGTGAGATTAAATGGAAAAAACAATCTGGTCCTTTAAAACGTTGTCTCCAAACAAATTCATTAATGTAGCTCTCAAGTGTTGTTTCCGCAGTTCCAAATTCACTTTTATGTCTTCTTTTTTCCCTCCCGCAATCACAGGTTCTACGTTGATGAAGCAATTTAAGATCAACCAACCATTGTTGAAATTCCCCGTCTGGTAAGCTAATCTTGTTGTATAATTGTAACAAAGTAAAATTTTTAAGAGTTTGAATCATTTTCCTAAATAATCGATTAACAAAAATGTAAATGACTAGGTCAGAAACATTTACACCTTATTGTTAGTCTATTAACTCATTTTATTTGCCTTAAGGCAAAAATCAAATAATATAGACTAATAAATTATATATAGAAAAATCCGCAAAAAAAGTCCGCAGAAACAGCCTCCCGTTCTTAATAAGTGCCATATTTTTTTAATTTTTAAGTAAAACCACCAAGAATTCTGATCGATAATGAACAATCAGAACTTACAATTAAATCAAACTGAAATAAACAATTTTGAAACAATTTGTTTTGTAATATTGTTAAAATTCAAGTTGGAAGAGGTTCTTAAATGTTTTATAATAAAGGTTATTGAATTAGATAAATTTTTTTATTTTAGTCTTTCAATGTTTCAGTTTTTGGAAAAACATTTATCAAAAACATTAGCGGTAATAACGAATAATAGTGGGAACACAAAAAATTGTAACATTTATTAACAAAAGCCTCTCAAAGTACATAGTTTATCATGTTTATATACAATATTCATAGGACAAATATTAGTACACATTTTCTTCTTATTAATGCTAATCTCCCCTCTTGACGAATATATTTTTATCCAAATTTCCAAGCGTTTGATAATCATCGCCGCCACCAACACCTTGTTGATTATCTCTCTCATCCTTCGCTTTCGGAGATCCAAGAGGCGATCCCTTATCATCTCTTTGAACGAAGATGTTTTTGTCCAAATTGCCAAGCGTTTGATAATCATCGCCACCACCAACTCCGGCATCGTGTGCTTCCTCCTTCATCTTAGGCTGCTGACTAGCTTTGGCTTTAGGACTACCAACTTCTTAAATTGAGGGTTTACATTTAATACAATATACTATTTTTACCTGCACTTCCTTTAACAAATATATTGCGATCCAGATTATCAAGTGTTTGGTAGTCAGCACCCCCACCTAATCCTTGTTGGTCTTTACGCTCATCCTTCATTTTAGGTCCAGCTTCCACCTTTTTGGTATTCTTTGACTTTGTTTTTGAATTCTTACTAGCCTTTGCTTTCTCTTTACTAGACGTCATTTTATCCTTACTAGACTTTTGCGGTGGTTTTTTTACTGGTTTTGGCTTTGATTTTATTAGCCTAACTTCCTCTTTTGCTTCTTCAGCTAAATATAAAAATATAAATAAAATTATCTGACATCATTTTCAACTACCTGGAATCTCCTGTTCTTCTTCAACTTCAATTATTTGTTGAATTGGACGTCTCTAAAATAAAATTAAAAATATTTAATTAGTTAAAAAAATCAAAAACTTTTCTCTTTCTGCAACAACAACAGCAATCGAGAACAGACTGAACAGAGAGCAAAGAGAGAACAACGACAAACACAATCAAATTTACGTTGACAACTGACGAGATTAACAAGTTACTTGATAGGAATAACATGCCAAGTTATTGAAGCCAAGATGCTGCTGCTAGATTTTTGAGGGCAAATAATTTAAAATTTTTAAGTAAAATGTTTTTATACTCATTTTTATATCACTGCGCAATTAAAAAATTACTCTTAAAAATATGTTTTATAATTGTTCTTAAGTCTTTCCGCGCCTTTGTCTTTACGCCCAATTGGGGCTTGGCACGCAAATCTGAAAAGATCTGATTTTGATGTTTAGTTAGCAAATTTTTTTATTATTATAATTTTTTGTTATGACACTTGAACACATCGTTTAGGTATGAAAAGATATATTAGGCTATTCATTGTTAAATATTTTTATATTTAAATAATCTCTTAAACTTTTGATTCATTTATTTTTTGTTAAACAGCAATATTTGAGGAGAAAAGTTAAAGAAAAATAAATAAAACATTTCTTTTTATTTTTAATAGATTAATTGTATTTTTAATATTTATTTAAGAGTGTTAAATTTAAATAAAGTTTTCTAAATTATTAATTAATTTAATAAAATTAAGTTTGTATTAAATATTTAATAAATTACCTAATTATTTAATATAAGGCTGTTTGTTGTAAATAAAGAGAGAGTAATAACCTCATCATTCTCTGCACTCTCTGCCTTTGTCTAACATAATTACCCTTTACATTTGGTTATTTAATCTAAACTTTTTTTTTTTAATTTATATAAAAATATAATCTAAAATTTATAAAATAAAGCTAAAAATTATAATTATTTAAAAAATTAAAGTTTATAAATTTGATCAATTTTTGATTATTTAAAAAATAATTAAATTATTTTTAATGTTATTGACACTGTTAATTTTATTTAAATGAAATAAACAATTTTTAAAAATAAAACAAAAAAACATTTTCCTACTAATAAAAGGTGAAAAATAATTTTTTTATTTTAAATAAAACCTAAATAAAGAATTTTAAAAAGGCATGATTTTTAAAATTCATTTTAGAAAGAGTAACTAATATAATATAAAAATATAAATTCGTTTATTCTTTTTACATATTAAATAAATTAATATTTATTAAATAATTTGTTCACAAACAAAAGGTCTTAGATTAATACAAGAACGAATTTTCCATTTCCCTTTTAATCCCATAATAGCACAACCATTAATTTGTTCATCTTCACCAAAATTATTAAAATGTGAATTTGGATTATTAGTTAATTCTGCTTTTGTTTTTAATCCAATCCATACCTCCGAACTTTCATTTTTTCCAAAATTACGTTCAATCATATCTTAAATTAAAATTAAATTTATTTTTATTTTTTTTTAAAGTTACTTCGAACAAAAGCATTTTTATAATCAGAATCTATTGATGCTAATCTTGCACCAAATGTAATACAAATATTCTAAATTAATTAATTAATTAAAAATAAATAAAACATTTTATTTTGTAAAATAATTATTTTAAAAAAATAATACATTTGCTTCTTCCCATGTTTTTGAATTATTAAATATTTTATAAATATTCCCATATTCAGTAGTATTCCATTCATTCATTGAAACTCTGTGAAGCATTCCCAACTTTATTGAAAAATAATTTTTTTAATTTATATTTCCAAAAATTATTTTTTTTTAAACCAAAGGAAAGTAAACATTTAAAAGTTTAACAAAATATTTATAAAATTTAGTTAAAATTTATTTTTTTATTATTTTATCCATTTTTTAATAAAAACTTGTCTTTCCAATGCTTCAATTCTTGATAAAAGAATTTGTATTTTATTATTAATTTGTTGTTCAATAAATATTAATTTATTTTCAATTAAATAACAAGGATTATAATGAATATTTGGTGGATATTGACAATTATTATTATTCTATTTATTAAATTAATTTATTTATTTAAAAATAAATAAATAAATAAACTTACAAAATGTGCTTTAGTTAAATCTGACAAAAATAGTGATAAAATAAATATTAATAAAATAATTATTTTAATCATTTAAATATTAATAGTAATTATTTTATATGCAAAAATATGTATAGCCTTAATACACAAAAAATAAAATAAATTAGAAAATAATTGTCCAAATTTAATAAAATTTTGTAAAAATTAAATATTTATTTAATTATTTTTATTTGCTAATACTCAATTTTATAAATATTCTTAATTAGGATAAATTGGAAGATTTGACATTTAAAATATTTAAAAAGGCTAAAAACTCTATAAAAATGACCTGAAATATAATAGGATATTTTATTACTCAAAGGGGTATTAAAAAATAAAAAATATATTTTTTATTAAAATATTAAAAAAAACAATAAAATAAAAATATAAATAAATAAATAAATAAATTAATTATAATTAAATTTATTTTATCTTAAAAAATAATTAGTTAAGTAAATTATTTAATAATTCGCTAAATTCTAAAAGATAAATAATTGTTGTTTTTACTTGTTAACTTATAAAATAAATAAATACTTAAATATAATTTTAAAAATTGTTTTTAAATTATAAAAAGTTTTATTCTTAAAAATTAAAAAATAAATATAAAAAAATTTAGATATTTTTAAAATTAAAAAAACCTGTTTTAGTTTTATTAAATAAATAAAAATTGATTTTTATTTTGTTAAAAAAAAGTGATTTTTAATTTAAAAATATATTTAATTAATGTTAATTTAATTTTTCTTCCTCAAAATTAGGTGCATTTTTACTAATTTGTCCATTTTTTTGTATTTCAAAATAAGGTTGTTCTTTTGATTTTTGAATATTTTCTAATAAACAACCAATATCTTCATTTATTCCAATTATTCCACAAATAAAAGGTAAATAATAAGTTACATTTGTATAAACTTCAGAATTTGCATATTTTCTTACTTTAAATTAAATAAATAAATAAAATAAAAGTATATTTAATAACATTATGACATATTAAAAGAAAATACATTTTCCCAATGAATATGTTTAGAACCCATGACTCTCTTTACAACTAATCAAAAGGTTATTCCACTTAACTAAAGTCTCACTATCTCCTAATCTCAAATAGAAAACTTATTAATTTTAATTTTATTTACTTGAATTTCTCCTTAATTAATTTTAAAAACAAACAATTATTAGGTATTTTTTGTTTATCATCTTCAAACATTTTATCACAACTAGTACCACGAGAAGCAATACCTTAGAAAAACAATTATTAAAATAAATAAAATAATTTTCAAACCAAAAATATTATTATTTAAATCTATAAGACCAGCACCAAAATCACCCTAAGAAATGATTTAAAAAAACAATTTAAAAAAAAATAAAATAAAATAACTTCGCAAGGATTTTGATTAAAAAAGACAGCATCAGCACAAATTAAATCATTATCATCATTAATCTTTTCAATTTTTTGAGGACATTTATTTAATATTTTGATTTTAGCAACACTCATTTCATCAATATCTGTTGTTATTACTCTATTAGGATCATAACCATAACCATATAATACATTATTTGAAGGTAATTTAGTTGTTTTATTTGCTAAATACATTTTTCTTTTTTTAAATTGTTCTGATAATTCTATTAAAGCAATATCACCATAATTACAATGTGTTTCAACAAATATATTTGGAATTAATAACTTTTTAATTTAAATAATTATTTAATTTTTATATTTAAATTTATTACTCTTTTAACACCAACTCTTCTTGTTTTATATATTCGATCACATGTACAATTTTCACTTTGACATCTTAAAATTTTATTTTAAATAAAAATATATATTTTTATTATTTTACATTTCATTAAAAAGACAATAACCATCTAATTCAATTATTGTTTTCTCCAAATTAAAATTATTATTTGTATTATTATTATTTGAAATTAAATTTTTAGCAAAACTTTCATTTAATAAACCTCTAATAAATAAATAAATAAATAAAATTAATTTAATTAATTAATTTACTTATATTCTTTTTGACAAACTTTTTCCTTATCAAAAAAACAATGAGCAGCAGTTAATACATAACGATCTGCTAATAATGTACCTCCACAATTTTGATCTAAAAATAAAGTAAAATCTCTCAAATAATTTTTTTTTCTAAAAAAAAAATAAATTAATATACCTTAAATTCTCTAATATAAATATTTATTCCTCTTTTTTTTTTAAACCCTTTTAAACATTTTTTTTATAATTTTATTACTCTATATTATTGCTACTAAAAGAGATTGTGCTATCTACTAATTAAAATTATGTTTTTATTAAACCTTTATATAATTCAATATAAAATTTAAATATATAAAAAAATAAATTACATTTTCTCTTTTGAATATAAACATTTCCAAAAACACGTAAATTAACTTGTATTATTTCTTGACTATCAAAAGACTCAATTTCAACTAAAATAAATTTTTTTAAATAAAATAAAAATAAAATATTTGTTCTCAGATCCCTGAAACTTTATTTTTTTAAAATATTCACATATTTTTTTATAAAAATTACCAAATAAATAAATGAAAAATAAATAAAATTGAAATTTTAACATTTAAAAGAATATAAAAATATTTATTTATTTTATTATTTAATGTTGATTTTAAATTAAAAATGGCCTCTTTTGGTGCGACGACATTTGCGCCGTTGACATTTGCGCCGCGACACTTGCGCTGCGACTTATGCGCCGACGACATTTGCGGCGACGACTTTTGCGCCGACGACTTTTGCGCCGGAAATATTTTAAAACGCGACATTTGCGCCGCCTTTAAATTTAAAAAAAAAGTAATATGTATTTATTAAAGGATTAAAAAATTATTAAAAAATTAAACTAAAATGTATCAACTAAATAAATCCGATTAAGATTCTAAATATTCATTCTTTTAAATATTTGGCTATTGTATGTTATAGCGGACTTTTTCTTTCTGTACCGATCCGGATGAGTGAGGTGTCATTCGAAAGCTCTTGCAAAACTTAGTCGAACTAGACATGGGGGAAGTTGATCCGACGTCTATAAGCCGAGTTACAGGTCCCCGAATATTGAAAAATTATAGGGGGGACCAAGCTCTACTAAGTGATTACTGCGGCTGCACTTTAATTATTTTCACTGATGTGAATTAATTATGTAATTTGCGCCGTAGAATAACGCATGTACCAAAAGCCAACGAGAGATGGGCTCTCAAATGAAGAAGTCATAAAACACTCCCAATTGGTCCAAGTTTGGCGTGTTTCTAGCAAACTTCGATCCTTCATAGCTTTGTTCAAAATCGTTCAATCAAAACGATTTTGGTCTCATTCGATAGGTCTCGAAGAGTTCTTTCGAATGAGCTATATACTCATATTCGAATTTTTCACCCCAAAAATGAGCTTACTCCCCCTATGATTTTTCAATTTTCGGGGACCTGTAACTCGGCTCTTAGACGTCGGATCAACTTCCCCCATGTCTGCAAGAGCTTTCGAATGACACCTCACTCATCCGGATCGGTACAGAAAGAAAAAGTCTCTATAACATACAATATTCAAATATTTAACTGCACAAATATAGCTGCAGTCTTTTTTCATTCATTAGAGCATAAAAAAGGAATTGATAATTGGGTTGATTAGTTGCTAATTAATATTTCAAACCTGTTAGGCTGTTGAAAATTTTAATAATATCATTTAAATAAATGATTAAATTTAATTTTAAAATCATTTTAGACTTAATTCTTTTTAAAATTTAATTTTTTAAATCTTTAATATTACTTTACTTTTTTAATTTAAAGGCGGCGCAAATGTCGCGTTTTAAAATATTTCCGGCGCAAAAGTCGTCGGCGCAAAAGTCGTCGCCACAAATGTCGTCGGCGCATAAGTCGCAGCGCAAGTGTCGCGGCGCAAATGTCAACGGCGCAAATGTCCTGCAACCCCTCTTTTTATTTGTCTGTTTTGACGAATAAATTTATTTAAAAAAAGAAAAAAGCTTTTTAAATTAAAATTCTTTTTATTATTTTTTTATTTCCCCAATCATTTTTTAACAGAAAAAAACTAATTAACATTTAACAAAATTCTTATAAATATTTTTTTATAATTCATTTAAAGCTTTTCACCTTTTTTTTTTTGAAAATTGTAAATAAAAATTTATAAAATAAATTTTTAACCAAAAAAAGAAATTAGAGTAAAAACAATAAAAAAATAAGTAGAATTGAATTTTTATTTAATTAAAAATTATCAAAAAAAATTTGTAAAATATTTATTTCAGGGGTGGACACTCTTGCTCTTTTTATCCGTGATAAGTCTCTTCAGGGCGCCTGTGATAAAGGCCACTCTCTCATGTGAAAAAGACGCAGGAACTCTACAGTTCTGAAAAAGAGCAGGTCATGTGACATTTCTCTGACCTCAACCATCCGCTGGTCAGTTTTTCTGCGTCTTTATCAGACGAGAGAGTGGTCTTTATCACAGGCGCCCTGAAGAGACTTATCATGGAAAAGACAAGAGTGTCCACCACTGATTTATTTTATTATTAATTTATTAAGACTCCCATTAAAAATAAATTTAAATTAAAAAAATGAAACAAATTAAAACTTTGTATAAAAACAAACTTTAATTTTCCCTCTCTCTAACTTCCTTCTTTTTCTTCACTTCAATCAATCAACAAAATCAAAAAAAACTTCAAAGTCAATGGATGCTCCTCCACCTCCACCTGCCAGTGCTCCTCCACCAGCTACTGCTCGTGCACCTTCTGTGTCGCCAAAAAGAGGTGCAAAAGCTGCTCTAAGTTCAAGTTCAGGTGCTCGTCTTGGTGTTCGCGAAACTGAAGTCAAAAGCATTACCGACCTTCGCCCAGCATTGGCCAAGTGGCTCTTAAATCAGGATCATATCTTCAAAGAACTTGAGAACATTTCTGGGCTTGATCGAGAGAAGGTAACGACTAATTTTTATTTTTAAAAATATTTTAAATAATCTTTTTATAACTTTTTCTTTTTTAAAGCTTTTCTATGTGTTCTGTGGCTTCTTCTCTGTCTATATGATTGCTGGCCCTGGCTGTGGTGTTGTGTGCAATCTGATCGGGTTTGGCTATCCAGCATACTGTTCGGTTAAGGCTATTCGGACTGATACCAAAGGTATAAAATTATTAATTTTTTTAAAACTTAATCGTTTTTTTAAATCTTCAGATGATGACACTCAATGGCTCATCTATTGGACAACTTTCGCTGCCTTCTCCATCGTGGACTTCTTTGCCGAAAGTATCTACAGATTCTTTCCGCTCTATTGGCTCGCAAAAATCATCTTCCTGCTTTACTTAGCTTTGCCACAAACCCAAGGGGCGCATAATTTGTATGTTCAGTATGTGGATCCATTGTTCGACAAAATGAATATGTAAATAATTATTTTAATTTAATTTTTTATTTTTTCTTAAGGGTTGCCAAAGAACAGCTAAAAGGATAAATAAAAGAATTCTAGTTGAGATAAATCTGAGGGAGATTATAGATGAATATATATAAATAAATATAATAAATAAATATATATTATTGTATTTGTTAAAGTAATAAAAATAATAAATATTTCTTCAATTTTTTAAAAAGATTTTTTAATTCTTTTTGACAATTTTTTCCAATAACAAAATTTGGAATAAATTTCCACCCAAACAATAAATAATTTTTATTAAATTATATTTTAAATATAAGGGAATGTTTTATGAGGATATTAAGGGAATATATTTATATTTTAAACAATAAATAGCCTTTGAGAATTTTCTTTGAAAAAAAGACAAATTATTAATTTTATTTAATTTTAAATATTTATATTAATTAATTTATTTAATTAATTCATTACTCTGATATTCATAATCAAATAAGTTTTCTTCCTCAAAATTAGGTGCATTTTTACTAATTTGTCCATTTTTTTGTATTTCAAAATAAGGTTGTTCTTTTGATTTCTGAATATTTTCTAATAAACAACCAATATCTTCATTTATTCCAATTATTCCACAAATAAAAGGTAAATAATAAGTTACATTTGTATAAACTTCAGAATTTGCATATTTTCTTTCTTTAAATTAAAATTAAATTTTAAGAATTATTTTTTTAAAATAAAAAAGATTATAATAATTTAAATAATTTTTAAATTATTAAATCTTTTAATTTTGATTTAAAAAAACTCCAAAAAATATTTAAATATTTTTTGGATAAACTCAGAGTTAAAATAATTTAAAAAATAAACAAACTTTCTTTTGGCGTTCCTTTTAGGTCATCATTTTTCATTTTATCACATGCAGTACCATAAGCTACAATACCTTAAAATAATTAAATTATATATTTATTTTAAAATTATAAAAAATACCAAAAATATTATTATCATAATCTACTATTGCACTACCACTATCTCCCTTTATATAATTATTTAAAAATTAAAAAATAAAATAAAATAACTTCGCAAGGATTTTGATTAAAAAAGACAGCATCAGCACAAATTAAATCATTATCATCATTAATCTTTTCAATTTTTTGAGGACATTTATTTAATATTTTGATTTTAGCAACACTCATTTCATCAATATCTGTTGTTATTACTCTATTAGGATCATAACCATAACCATAACCATATAATACATTATTTGAAGGTAATTTAGTTGTTTTATTTGCTAAATACATTTTTCTTTTTCTAAATTGTTCTGATAATTCTATTAAAGCAATATCACCATAAATACAATGTGTTTCAACAAATATATTTGGAATTAATAACTTTTTAATTTAAATAATTATTTAATTTTTTAATTTAAATTTAAATTTATTACTCTTTTAACACCAACTCTTCTTGTTTTATAAGGTGATTTACAAACACACTTTTCAGTAATACAACTAAAAAATAAGATTTAATTTCTTATTTTATATTTCTAAGTCTCCTTAATGTATTTACTACAATAATAATATTAGCAATTTTTGGTAATTTCTAAATTTAAAATTAATAATAAATTTAATTAAAATATTCTAACTGAATTAAATAATATAATTATTTAATTTTGCTGTTAAAGTAAAGTACTTAGGGTGTTACATAAGTCTTGTCCCTCTGCATGTTTACAGCAATACCGAGGGTAGAATAAATGAACATGATATATCAAATGAAAGCTTAAGTTCTATCTCTTTTGACATATTTCAGCGTTTTTTAGAAAAATAAAAATTGACTGAGATATCCATGGGTAAAGTGGATTAGGTCGGATATATGAAATTGAATCCGATAAATTTTTTGAAATAAATTTATTGAGGTATTCTGAATCTCCATATTTTTCTGATTCAGAATCAAAAAATTTCATTAAAAAAACATTTTTCTCAAAGGAGATATGATTTTTTGAAAATCGCCGTTTTTTGCACTTTTTGCATCAGAGAAGATTTTTCTCCCACAAAAAAATCCTTTAAGATTGGAAAGGGCAAAAAAGGTCTTTTTTTAAAAATCATATCTCTGTTCAAAAAAAACATTTTTTAATGAAAATTTTTTTCTAGATCAGAAAAATGTGAAGAATAAGAATATCTTATCAGAATTATCCAGAAAAATTTTGTTGAATTAAAACAGCTTTCATATATCAGACCTAATCCACTTAATCGCGGATATCTCAGTCAATTTTAATTTTTGGAAAAAACGCTGAAACATGTCAAACGAGATAGGGTTTAAGCTTTCGAATGGTATATAATGTTCATATGTTGAGCCCTCGGTATTGCTATAAATAGGCAGAGGGACAATATGTAACACCCTAACAAATAGGTAAGTATATTATATTTAAATAAAATAATTTTACAATTCATTAATAAGACAATAACCATCTAATTCAATTATTGTTTTCTCCAAATTAAAATTATTATTATTTTTATCAAGTTTATTTTTAGCAAAACTTTCATTTAATAAACCACTAAAAAATAAATAAATAAAATAAATTAATTAATTTACTAATATTCTGGTCGACAAACATTATGTTCAGTACTTAAATCAAAAAAACAATGAGCAGCAGTTAATACATAACGATCTGCTAATAATGTACCTCCACAATTTTGATCTAAAAATAAATATATTTTTATTTTTTTTATTAAAAATTAAAAAAATATATTGAAAAAAACTTTTTAGGATATTAAAAGAATTAATAATAATTAATTAATTATTTATTTAATATACCGTATTTACTCTATTAATTGATTTACCTCTATTAATATTACCCAGCGATAGGTTGAAACAATTAATTGACCAGGTCAATTAATTGAGTAAATACTTGGATTTAAAAAATAGATAAAGAATAAATTTAATAAAAATTAAAAGAGAAGTTCAATTTAAGGTATTTAATGTATTTTAATAAAATAATATTTTTAATAATTTTTATTTATTTATTTAAAAATAAATAATATTTTAATTATTTATAAATTACATTTTCTCTTTTGAATATAAACATTTCCAAAAACACGTAAATTAACTTGTATTATTTCTTGACTATCAAAAGACTCAATTTCAACTAAAATAAAAATTTAATTTTTTTAATATTAAAAAAAAATAATTTACCAATATTATTAAGAAAAAATAATAAAATAAAACTTTTAAAAATTTTAGCCATATTAAAATATTTAAAAAAATTAAAAATAAGGAAAGAAAGCACAAATAAATAAATAAAATTATTATTTAAAAAATAGAATATTCTACAAAATTTATTATTATTATTTTAAATTTAAATTCACATACCTATATATAAATGCACCAGACATTATATGTATGTAAATCATTATTTTATATTTTAATATTTTAATTAAATATTAAAATATATTTTTTTTCTAATTAATTTAAATATTTAATTTAAATATTATTTTAGGTTGAATAGTTAATTTATTTTATTTTTTATAAAAATTTAATTTTAAATACTATTTGTTTTATTTTATTAGATTTTGGTTTTACAAAAGATTTAATTAAAATATAATTTTTTGTTCATATTTTACTTCACACTTTTCTATTCTAATAATTCTTACAATAATTATTTTTTTAAATATTAAAAAAATACTTTGAAAATTTTATCGACAGTTAAAAATTTTAAATAAAGGAAAAGAAAAATTAAATAAAATATTTAAAATAAAAAATAAAAGAAATTAAAATGGCTCCCGGAAAATGCGTCAGTGGAAAATCAGTCAGTGGAAAATGCGTCAGTAGTCGGAAAATCGGTCAGTGGAAAATCGGTCAGTGAAGAAACAGTACATAAAATCACTAAAATACATGTAAAACACAAAAATACATTAAAATTTTTTGTGTTTACATGTGTTTTCGTGTTTTATTTGTTTTTTGTGTTTTATTTGTTTTTTGTGTTTTACATGTATTTTTGTGTTTTACATGTATTTTTGTGTTTTATTTGTTTTTTGTGTTTTACATGTATTTTTGTGTTTTATTTGTGTTTTACATGTATTTTAGTGATTTTATGAACTGTTTCTTCACTGACCGATTTTCCACTGACCGATTTTCCGACTACTGACGCATTTTCCACTGACTGATTTTCCACTGACGCATTTTCCACTGACGCATTTTCCGGACACGATTAAAATAATAGAATTGTTTCTCTCAAAATAGAGAAAATATTTCTTTTCTTTTTGTTCACTTTTGTTTTCAGCTTTTTTTGTAAATAAAGTTTTTCTCCTCTCTTTTATAATTTAAAAAATTAATATTTTAATTAAATAATTTTTATTATAATAATTATTTAAAAGGAATATTTAAATATTTATTATCAAAAAATTAATTAATTAAATAAAAAGAGCAAATAGGTTTTTTTTACTCTTTTCTATTTTTTAGTTTTAAACTTTTATAATAAATACCTAAAAATTTAGCCTTAAATATTGTAAAAAGTTAAATTAAATAATATTTTAGTTTTTAATATTTAACAAAATAATAATAATATAACCTTAACTTTTAATCAATATATATTATTTCTTTTTTATTTTCTTCTAATCCATTATTATTGTTAATATCAAAAGTTAATGATGTATTAGATTTATTATATTTTGGTTTATTGTCTACAACAATTCTATCTTTTCTTTCTTTAAAAAATCTTTTTCGAGAATTTCTAATATTATCTTTAATAGTTGGTAGTCCAATATTTA
This sequence comes from Meloidogyne chitwoodi, assembly GCA_015183035.1. Classification (NCBI taxonomy): domain Eukaryota; kingdom Metazoa; phylum Nematoda; class Chromadorea; order Rhabditida; family Meloidogynidae; genus Meloidogyne; species Meloidogyne chitwoodi. The sequence continues at coordinate 1,448,678 of JACZZP010000016.1, forward strand.
ATGAAAGTGAGGTATCCACTTTATCATTTTCTTAAAATTAATAAAATAAATTATTTAATAATATTATAATTACCATTTCCACTAATAACTAATACAAATATTAAAAAAATTGTAAAAATAATATATTGACAATTCATTTTTCTATTTTTTAAAATTTATAAAAATTTGTTTAAATTCCTCTGAAAAACACCTTTTTAATAAAGAAATATTAAAAAGGGATTTTGAAAATTATAAAATAAAAAAATAATTTTTGTAAAAAATAAAACAATATTTTAAAATTTTTTTATTAATTTTTAAAATATTTAAAAATAAAAATAAATTCTTAATAAAGAAACTGCTTTAAAATGAAGAAAAAAATTCTTTATTGAGATGTTAGAAAATAAAGAAAAATTTAAAAGTGAATGAATATCAGTAATGGCACTTTGCTATTTATATTTAGTTAGAAATATGTGTGGGTGTATATGTAAGGGAGAAGAAGAGGAGAGAAACGGAAATAGGAAGTAGCGATTTAAATGATAGTAGAGAATGAATTGTTAGAGAAAGAAGAAAAAGAAATAAAGAAAGGATTTCCACGTTTATTTAATTGGCATTCTCAATAAAATTAAGCAAAAGAAAATGCCAGAGATATAAACTAGAGATCGGAAGTTGAAAAACCCGGGATCGGGAAATTTTAGAATGGAACGACCGGCGGACCGGGAAAATCGGGAATTCTCTTTTTCCAGATCCAAAAATAAGCTCGTCCGAGAAACCGAGAAACGGGATCGGGACCCGATCCCGTTTCGATCTCTAATATCAACCACTCAACAACTACACCCACTAATTTATTTCTCTTTAACGATTTTTAAATAATTTTCTTAACTTCCTGCGCTTTTTTAAATTTAAATTTATTAAATAAAAAAAAATCAATTATAAAATATAAATTAAAATAAATTAATTAATTAAATATATTTTTTAATATTTTCTTACTTTTAATTATTTTTTTTTACAATAATAAATAAATAAAATATTTTTTAATTAATTAATTAATCTTTTTAATCTACAAATTCTTCTTTTTTTAAATAATTTTTTAAAATAACATTCTTCTTCATTATTTTCTTCTTCAAATTCTTTATTTAATTGTTTTTCAAATATTTCTTCTTTTTTAATATTTTCTTCATTATAATCTTCTTCTTCTTCTTCATTTTCTTCTTCTTCTTTTGTTTTATATTCTTCAATATTTACTATTTGTTTTTTTAAATTTTGTGGATAATAATAATAATTAAATGGAGGTGCTGGAGTATTTTTCCACCACCAATTATTATTAATTAAAGGAAGTATTATTGGTAATTGTTGTGGAGAAGTATTACTAGACCAAATAATATTATTATCTTCTTTTTCTTCTTCTTTTTCTATTGGTGGAAGAGGAGGAAGAGGTGATGGTGGTTGTTGTGTAATAGGTAATAATGGTTGTTTTGTCCCTTTATTATTTTTAAAAATAAATTTAAGAATTGGTACTCCTAAATGTGTGGATATTTAAGAAGAAATTTATTTTTAATTTAATTTCAAGTTTATTATAAAATAATTATTAATAACTAAAGACCGGATTTTTAGGTGAGAAAAAAGTGTCAACTGACCATAGCTGACCACTGTCTCTCCGACGGTCAACTTAATCTCTCATTTGTAAGAGTGGAAGAAAAGTAGTGGTCAGCAGAGATAATATTTAAAATTCCTTTTGTAAAATTCCTTTTCATTTTATACAATTTTCTCTACTTACCACTACTTTTCTACGTCTCTTACAAACGAGTGATAAAGTTAACTGTCGGAGAGACAGTGGTCAGCTATGGTCAGTTGACACTTTTTTCTCATCTAAAAATCTGTGTGGTTAACTTTAAAATATCTTCTTTTCTAAATTTCTTAAATATTTTTTTAATTGAGGAAAACAATTTCTAGTATATTATTTTTATTTTTAATTATTAAAATATTTAAATTTTAATAGAGATATATTATTTATTTATTTTAAATTAATTTACATTTTGGTATTTTTTTACTTGTTATTTTTGGCCTTAATGTTGTTATTCTCTTTTTTGTAGTTATTATTGTTGTAGTAGTAGTTAATGGCCTTAATGGTAATGTTGCAGGGGAAGGACTGCCTGTTGGTAAAGTTACAGGCCATGGACCAAGAGTAAGAACTCTTTGACCTATTTCTGGTTTATTCTGTCCAAAAATGAAAGGACGTCCCATACAGGTTTGACAAGAATAAATATTACAAATTTTAAGATAATCACTTGGAGCAGCATCTTTTACTTTTCCAATTATTTCCTTTTTTTAAATTAAAATTTTATAATTAAATATTAAAATACTTGATATTGATTATCTAATGTTTCCATTGTTATTTTGCCTGGTGATGAAGCAAAAGCATCCTTTGCATAATGCATAACAGATTGATAATCATATCTTAATTAATTAATTAATTTTTATAAATGGAATTAGTATTTTAAAAATAATTAAATTTATTTTTAAAATTAATTTAAATAATATATTTAAATAATTAAAATACCTAACACCATAAGTTGTACTGTCAGTTTCTGGTACTTTTTCAAATTGTGTAAGATAAGCTTTAATTAAATTTAATTATTAATTTTAATTAATTAATTATAGACCATGTCCAATATTTTCCCAATGTACTTTAATAAAATCATCTCTATCATATCTCATTTGTTCATGCCAAAGACCAATTGTATGCATTAATTCATGTATTACTATTTCATATTCCAAACATGTTGCTTTTAAAATAATTAATTAATTAATTTAATTTAAATTACCAATTTCATTTGTTTCTAACATAACAACATTTCTTCCTGGTGATCTTCCAACCATTGTATAACAACTATAATAATTATTTATTTTATTATTAAAATTTAATTTAAATATTTTAATATTAAATTAATTTATTATTTATTATTTTATTTTTACCCTTCTCCTCTTTCATTTTTTAAATCAACATAATCAGCCTCTCCTCCTCTCCTTTCAAATTTTACACAAGTATTCTAATAAAATAAATATAAATAATTATTTAATTAATTAACCTCAGCAATAGCTAACATTGCTTTAGCAATTACTCCATATTCTTGATTATCTTTTTTATAAAAATTTAAATTAATATTTTTTTTATTATTTATTTTACCAAATTTTCCACTAATTATATATGGAATAATATATTGATTTCGATCATTTTGGTAACGAATCCATTTACTTGAAGAATTTGCTTTTATTGCATTTCGAATATTTGTACCATGAAAACTTTTAAAATTTAAATTAAATAATTTAAATTAAATTAAAAACCCTCCAATAAAAGTCCCAATCCAAAGATTAGCTATATCACCAGGTCCTCTACGTAATGTTGCTGATTGTTCATAAAGATTAATAACAGAACCCTTTTTTTTTAATTTTTAATTATAAAATGATATAAAAATAAATATTTTTTAATTTTTCTAATAAAATTAATTTAATTAAAAATAAAATAAAATTCTAATTTTAAAAAATATCAATAATTTATTTAAATAAATTAATTAAAATAAAAAAATACCCTAGAATTTACTTCAGATAATTTAATAAAAATAATAATAAATAAATTAATAAAAAACATTTTTTTAAAAAATAAATTAATAAAAATATTTATTTGTAAAAATGTGTTAAAATATATTTTAGGAAACAAAAAGTGTGTGCGAACAATGAATAAAATGAAGTGATCAAATTTCTTTAAAAAATAAGAAGAGAAGAGATTAAATATTCTTTTGACCTTTAAAAATAAATTATATTATTAAAAAGACTTTTTAATTATTTATTAAATAATTTAATTTAATTTAATTTAATTTAAAGAATATATTTAATTAAAATAAATATTTAATTAATTTATTAAAACTTTTTTATTTTTTAAAAAACTATAATTGTTAAAAAAGTTGACTTTTTTATTTAAATAAATCAACTATTAATTAAATTACAAAATTTATTTTTAATTATTTTTTAAAAATTTTTTTCCCTTTTTAATATTTTTTTAAATTAATTTCTATTAAAAATTAATTTATTTTATTTACTTAATTCTTTCTCTTTCATTAATTCCATTAGATTAACTAAGTATATAAACACCAACTTTAATAAATAAATATATTTTATTTATAATCTTTTATAAAAATAAAATTATAATTTATTTTTAATAACATTTTAACGTTGATTGGCTTATTTTAAAATAAAAAATAATATTTTTATTTTTAAAAATATTATTTAAGCTTTAATTAAAAGATAAATAAATAATCTCCCATTAAATTAGTTTAGAAGGAATATAATTGAAAATAATATTTTTTAAAATTATTTAAAAAAATAATATTTTTTAAATATTTTAAATAAAAATAATATTTTTAATTTATTATTTAAATTTAATTTATTTATTATTTTAGTAAAACAGAGTGCCAAATAAAATGAAATTAACAAATATTTTATTTTTAATATTATTATTTTTATCTTCTTTTTGTAATTCAAATATTATTATTAAAGTAGCACATTTACAGCCAAATAATCCAAATATTATACATGAACCACAAGTTTTAGAAATGTTAAATTATTTTAATTAAATTTAAATTAATTAATTAATTTAAAGGTGTTATAATGATATGAAAGAAAGAGTTATTCTTCCATCTGAAATTAAATTTCAATTCTTTACGTATTTTTTAAATAATTTAATTTTTTAATATTTATTAAAATTTAAGAATGGAATCTTGTAATAGATTTAGTGGAGTAGAACATTCTGCTTATCTTCATTATATGAAAAATGTAAATAATAAAATATTTAAATTAATTTATTTAATTATTAAACAGACAAGTATTTATTTTGGTCCAGGATGTAATAATGGTAATTAATTAATTAATTTATATAATTATTTAGAGATACCCTCAAAACTCTCAAAATTAATTTTAATTTCTCACAATTATATATTTCAATTCGTTAAATTAAAAATATTTTTTTTTGTTTAAGAAATGCTAATAGTTGGTCGTCTTGTTTCTCGTTGGAATGTTCCAATTATTGCCCATTTATCTGGAGATGATGCACTTTCTGATAGATCTATTTTTGATACTCTTGGTTCTGTGGCTTTAACTTCAGCCACAGAGATGGCTAGAGCTACATTAACTTTTATACAATTATATGGATGGAAACAAGTTAATTAATTAATATAAATTAATTTAATTAATTAAAAAAGGTTGGTCTAGTTCGTCCAAGTATGCATTTTGAACGTCTTTCTCTTCATTCTCTTAGAAATTATTTAAAAGATGCAAATATTGAAATAAATACAGAAATTGAATTAGACCCTTATATGACACCTGATGAAATTATTGCAACAGGAAGACTTAAACATTTAAAAAATAGAGCAAGAAGTAAATTAATTAAAATAAATTAAAATAAATATTTAATTAAATTTATTTAATTAATTAATTAAATTAATTTAAAAGTAATAATTGTTGAAATGGGAATGGATCTTCATTCAGCAAAATCTTTTATGATTGCTGCTCTTCGTTCTCATTTAAAAACTTCAGAATATGTTTTTATTATTCCTTGGTTAGCTCATTTACATGATCACTATCCTTGGGAAGCTACTAATATTGAAAAATCTGTTTGATTAATTTTTTTTTAATTATTTTTAAAAAAAAAGGAAACACGTACTGCTTTTGATGATACAATTATAATAACTGCACATGGTTATGATAAAAAATTTATTGAAGATTTTGAATTAAGATTAAATAAAGTTACTGGAGTTATCAGTACTTATGTAATTTTACTTTATTTTATTTTTTAAATTTAAAAATTAAAAAAGTATGCAACATTAGCATATATGTCATTATATGATGCTTTATTTCTTTATGGTTTATCTGTTAGAGATGCTTATGAAGAAACAAAAAATCAAAGTGTTTTTTTAGATGGTTCATTTATTTGGAAGAAAATGATTGCAAGACAATTTATTGGAGTTACTGGTCAAGTTTTAATAAATAATAAAGCTATTAGAGTACCTAGTTATGCTACTTATCATACTAAAAATGGTAAAGAATATTTATTTAAATTAATTTAATTAAATATTTAAAATATTAAAATACTTTAATAAAAACATCTTTTCTATTTTAAACATATAATTTATAATATATAAACTTCTTTAATAGTTAAATATTAAAAAGATAACCCAATGATTTAAATTTAAAAAAATTAGAATTAATTTAAGGGGAATACCTTCCTACACAATTATCTCTTTTTTTTTATTTAATTAAATTATTTATTTTTATTAATTTAAAAGGAACAATGAAAATAGTAGTTGAATTATCTGCTCGTCTAGGTGATAAATTAAAATGTGCAATGAGTGAAAATGATTGTTCTGAGCATGTAGCTCATGAGACAATGTCACATTATTATTCAACAATTGATGGGGTTATGCCCTCAGATATGCCTAAATGTGGATTTGATGGTGGATTATGTGATTATACTTCTTTTTATATTCTTTTTTGTGTTATTTTATTTTTGGGTATTACAATACCTACTGGCTATTATTTACATATTAAAGAAAAAGAAAAAATGCTTTATGATATGACTTGGTAATTTATTAATTTATTAATTTATTTATTTTATTTTTAGGCGTATTCCTCGTGAACAAGTTAGGCTACTTGAAGTTCGTGGGGGAAAGGTAAAGAGAAAAAATTAAATTTAATTAAATTAAATTTTTATTAAATATGAATTTGGAGTATTTTTATTAAATATTTTTTTTAATAATTTTTAAAAACAAAAATAAATAAAATAAGATATTCTTAAATTTAATATATATTTTAATTAATTATAATATTTAAAAAATAAATATAATATTTTTGTTTTAGAGTAAATCTACTTCAATGGTTAGTTTACTTTATAATTAAATTATTTTAATTAATTAATTAATTAATTTTTTAAGGGTAAATCATTTTCAATGCAAAGTAAATCTGCTGAGAGTCATTCATATGATGGTAATTAATTAATTTAATAATTAAATTAAATAATAATAATAATATTTTTATTTATTTATTTTTTAAAAATTAATTAATTATTTTTCTTTCTTAAAAACTGAAAAAAATATTATAATTTTCTAAACCAAAAGAGGGTATAATATTTGGAAAACATTGGTTATTATTTAATATATTTTTAAATAATTAATTTATTTACCTAAATAAAAGGAAAAGTTTTTTAATTTTAAAATATATTACCTATTTTACTAAAATTAATTTAAAAAAATAATAAAAAGGATAGAGATTACTCTCAAAATATATTTATTTAATTAAAATATCCTACCAAAAAGAAAAAATATATTTTAATAAAAATAAAATATTTAATTTAAAAAATATTTATTTAAAAGAAAGTATTGGTTCAAAAGCAAATAATCGTTTACAAGCAAAACAAGCAATATCAAATGGTGTAAGATGTGCCTATAAACGTTATCAACAGACCAGAAATATATCTTTTAATAAAAATGAATTAAGTCGATTAAAAGAATTAAAAATTATAGAAAATGAAAATTTAAATAAATTTTATGGAATTTGTTTTAATCAACAAAATGAATTTATTATTTTATGGATTTTATGTCAAAGAGGAAGTTTAGAAGATGTTTTATTTAATACTGACTTGAAAATTGGAAAGAATTTTCAAGCATCTTTTGCTAAAGATGTTGTTAAAGGACTTTTCTTTTTACATAATTCTTTATTAAAAATGCATGGTTCTCTTTGTTTACAAGTAAATTAATTAAATTAATTTATTATTTTTAAAAGTGTTTTAAAGTTATTAAAATAAATATTAAAATATATATTTTATTTTTTTAAATTATTTATTTATTAGAATTGTTTGGTTGATTCTAATTGGAATGTTAAATTAACAAATTTTGGTAAATTTATTTTAATTTATTTTATTTAATTAATTTAAAAAGTAACTGATGAAATATGTGGAGATAAACTTCGTCATAATGAATTAAAATATATGATGGATAGTGAAATTGAACGTGAAAAACAAAGAAAAAAACGTGAAAAAGAAGAAAAAAAGCGTGAAAAGATAAAAGAAAGAGAAGTAATTAAATAAATAAAATTAAATTAATTAAAAATATATTTTATAGCGTGAAGGAAAGGATAAACGTGATTTTAGTTCTTCAGATTCATTAGAAGATCAAAAACTTGAAGAGGTTATTTTATTTATTTATTTAATTAATTAATTAATTTATTAAAAAAGGTAATAGTAAATGATAAAGTTAAAGACCAAACAAATATGAAAAGTAAGAATATATTTTTAAAATAATTTAATTTAATATTTAAAAAATAAAAATAAAAAGAATATGTTCAATATGCCCCTGAGATTATTCGTGAATTTTTAAGTTCAAAACATTTACCAATTGGAACACAAGCTTCTGATATGTAAAACATATTTTAATTAATTATAAATAAATACAAAAATTATAAAAATATTATTTTATTATAATTTTATTATTTTTATATTTTATTATTTAAATTAATTTTAATTTATTTCTTTTTTTTTTAAAAAAAGTTATGCTTGTGGAATGGTTTTATATCAAATTTTATTTAAATTAGAACCTTTTGCTGAAAAGAATATGCCACCACAAAGTTTATTTTTTAATTAAATTTAAATTATTTTATTTATTTTTTAAAGAAATATTAAATAGAATTGCTTTAGCAAATGATAATGACCAAATTATTAGACCAATATTTCCTAATCAAACACAACAACAACAACAAACAAATATTAATGAAGAAGCATATAATTTACAATTACTTTCAGTTAATTAATTAATTTAATTTTAAATTAATTTTTAAAATTAATTTATTAAAAGGCATTAGAAGCTTGTTGGTTAGAAATACCAGAAATGAGGCCAAATATAAAAAGATTAAAAGCAATAATAAATTCAAATTTAAAATCAACAGGAAGTGGTTCTTTAGTTGATCAAATGATGAAAATGATGGAAGATTATACTTCTAATTTAGAATTATTAGTTAAAGAAAGAACACAATTATTAGAAGAAGCACAACAACAAGCTGATCGTTTACTTAAAAATATGCTTCCACCGTAATTTTTTTTTTTTAATTATTTAAAAAAGAGAGGAGAATTTGTTTTTAATAAAATAAATAAAGATTTAATTTTAATTTAATTTAAATTTAATAAAAATTATTTAATAATAATAAGAATGTTTTAGTTATAAAAATATTTAATTGTGTCAGAATTTAAAATTGAATTCAAAAAATTATATTTATTAATTTTGAATTTTTAAAAATAATTTTCTTTTAATTTTATTTTATTCATCATTTGAGAATTTTTAAATTAAATAAATTAATTTTATTTATTTTAGTTTAATTGCTGAAGATTTAAAAGCTGGAAGATCAGGTATTTTTATTTATTATTAATTTAATTAATTATTTTAGTTCCCCCACAATTATATACAAATTCAACAGTTCTTTTCTCTGATATTCGAGGATTTTCCCGAATGGCTGCCAATGCAACCCCTTATCAAGTTGTTGCTTTTTTAAATGATATGTTTAGTGGATTTGATGCTATTATTGCTAAACATGATGCTTTTAAAGTTGAAACGGTTAATATTTAAATTTAATTTTAAATTTATTTTATGTTATTAATATAAAATAATATTTAATTATTTCCTCTAAAAATATATTTAATAAAATTTAAATTTATTGAAATATTTAAAATTTCAATAATATTATTTAAAAAATTATTTAAAAAAGTGTTTATTTATTTTTAACAAAAATAAATAAATTAATAATAAAACTCTAAAAAAATATCATCGTATATTATATTTTAGTTTATATTAAATTAGGTAAATTATTTTAAAATATTTTATTAATTAATTTATTAAGATTGGACATACTTATATGGTTGTCTCTGGTGTTCCTCGTGAAAATGGTAATTTACATGTTCAACATATTGCAGATATTTCACTTAAAATGCGTACAGTATGTTCTTTAAAATATTTAAAATTAATTAATTATAATTAATTTTAAATATTTTTAGTTTGTCTCTAACTTTAAAGTTGGCCATCGACCAGAAGAAATAATTATGGTAATTTTAAATTAATTATATAATTTATTTTCTTCAAAAAAGGTTCGTATTGGCTTTCATAGTGGCTCTGTAGCTGCTGGTGTTGTTGGACTAGCAGCACCTCGTTATTGTCTTTTTGGAGATACTGTTAATATGTCATCTAGAATGGTTTATATTTTATATAATTAATTAATTAATTATTTTTTAAAAATATATTTTTAAAAAAAAAAGGAATCTACTGGTTTAGCTAATAAAATACAAATAAGTGAATCTTCTTTTAATCTTTTAAAATGTTTTTTTCAACAATTTATTACTGTAGAAAGAGGAAAAGTTGAAATAAAAGTTTATTTATTTAATTAAAATAATTTAATTTTTATTTTAAAGGGAAAAGGTGAATGTACAACATATTTTTTAGAAGGAAAAGAACAACAACAATATCAAACAAATAATATAATTATACAACAAAATATTAGAAAAAAATAAAAAATATTTTCAAATTATTTTTAATCTCTTCCCCATATAATATTTTTTAACAAAAATTTAATTCTTTTTTATTATTATTTTTAAATTTAATTTTCTTCCTTTTTAATGATAGAATATTTCAAATTTACCCTTAAAATCAGTGTAAATTTATAATCTTTTTTTAAATAAAGTTTAGATTAAAGAATTTTTTTTAATTTTTTATTTGACTATAATTAATTAATTTTTAAGGTTTTATAGAAAAAATAATTTTAGGATCAAATACCCTTTAAAATTTTAATTTTAAATTTACTCTGGAAATTCCATTTTTTGTCATTTTCTGTCTCAATATAATTTTAAAAACCATCTCATTTATTTTTTAATAAAGACTATTATTTTAATTATTAAAAAAAAAGAAAATTTAATATTATATTTTGTTTATTAAATTGAAAAAAAAATAATAATTATTTTTAAAGTTCTTGGCATTCATAAAATATTCTCGCTGATAATGAATAAAACATACAACGACCTTCTTTACATCTGCATTTACCTATAAAAGAATTTAAATTATTTTTTTTTGAGATAAATATAAATAAAAAAATAAATATATTTTAATTTTACCTTTTCCATTTCTATATCCTCCATTAATTTCTAATCTTTTTACTATAAAAATAATTAAAATAATTTAATTAAATATATTTACTTATTCCATAAAATAAAGGCCTTCCATCTTCAGATATTGGTTCTGTAGACCAACATTCATAAGCTATATTACATAATTTTGCACCAAAATTCTAAAAATATTATTAAATAATTAAAGTAAAATATTTTAAATATTAAAAAAATTAATTATTATAATCTCCAATTTAAGACTCTAATTTAAAATTTAAATAAAAATAAAATTTTAAGTTAATTTTGTAATTTAAAAATTAAAATATAATTAAATTGAGTCTAAATTTAATATTAAAATAAAATAAATAAATATTTAAAAAATACAATAATAGTTTCTGCAATATTATCTTCATTAATTTGTTGATTTTTATTTAATTCTGATGTTGTTAAAGTTAAAGAAAAATAAATAAAAATAATTAATATTATTAAAAACATTATTTTTAAAAAACTCTAATTTACTCTAAAAAAGAAAATAAAAATTATTTAATAAATGATGTGTGATTTAAAAATAAATAAATAAATGTTTAATTTTAGAAATATATATCTTTTAAAATTATTTAAATAAAAATAAAATTAAAAATAAATTTTAGGGTGATTTTGAGAAAGATAAGAAGCTTAGTAATTTACTAAAAATGCTGAAAAAGCAATTTTATTTTTTTATTTCTCAAGGGAATTTTATTGGATAAATTTTGAAATTAATTTTAAAATCCATCTTTTTTATAATAAAAAAAGTCTTTTAATAAAAAAAACTAATTAAAATTTTAAAAATTTTAATTTATTAGTATTTTAAGTTAATTAATTAATTAATTAATTAATTCTTCTTTAAATAAATAAATAATATTTAAATTATTAATTATAATTAAAAATATTTTATTATTAAATTTAAAAAAACATATTATTTTTATTTAAAATAATAATTAACATAATTTATAAAATTGAAAAAAGAGTAAATAATTTGTACTTAAATAAATATAAAATGCAAATTAAATGTTGACGTATTATTATTATTTTTTATTTATTTTTGAATACAAAATGATGAATTAAGGAAATTAAAGTACTAAATAAATAAATATATTTAATGTCAATTATTTATTTATTTTTATTTTTTATTATTAATTAATCAAGTACAAATATAAAAAAATATTTTTTTATTGGGATTTTTTGTTTTAAATTTTTTATTTTTTTATTATTTTTTTATTTTCTTCCTTTTGCTGAAATAATATTCTGATTTTATTTAAATATTATTCATTTTTGTCAACTTTAATAAATAATTTATTTTAATATTTTTTGGAAAACATAAGATTAAGGTATTTTGATAGATAAAAGTAAATTTTGAGTGATTTTGAAGAAGGATAAATAAGAAGCTTTTTACTATAGTACTGGATCAATGAAATATTAGGTTAGATATATCTTCTAAATCTTAACACATCATAAAGTCTTTTTAAGACTCTCCGCTAGAACAAAGCAATTCAAAATTTGTCTAATAAGTGCCCTCAAAGGGTTAAGGAATAGTCTAATTCTTAAAAACATCTAAACTAGAACATAGAAAAACCACATTTTCGGTTCCAGATTCGGAATTATGTTCAAAAACTAATATCGGGACGGAATCCCAAAAGACTAATCTTGAAAATTCACAAAAGTCGCGATTTCGGGAGCAGAATCAAGTAAATTCAACCGGATTTCGCGCCGATCTATAGTTTTTACTAGAGCGACAAAATCGCATTTCCGGGATAAAATACGGGATTTTTTTCAACCGTGAGGGATTTTTCGGGATAAATCCCGAATCCCGAAAAATCCCAAAAATTAAAAAAATCGGGATTTCGGGACCGGGATCCCGGAAAATCCCGACTGGGATCCCTCCCGTGCCGGTCTCTAGTTTTTACAAAGAAAAAAAAGAAATGGCGCGTAAATTAATAATTTAAAATTTTTGGCAGATTTTCAAAAATTTATATTGAATTAAAAATTTATTTTGCTTTAAATAGATTTAAAATATGACAGACAATGATTATGATAAAGCAAAAGAACAAATTGAAGATTTTCTTCGCACTTTCTATAATGAAAATGATGATGGATTAAAAACTTTTAAATATCTTGATCAAATTGGTCAACTTGCTAAACGACAGCAAATTTCTCTTTATATTGAACAAGATGATGTTTGTGTTCATGATCCTGAACTTTTTACTTCTATAAATGGAAATACTGTTCGTTTTCGTTTACTTTTTAGTGAAGTTGTTCAAAAGCTTGTAGAGGAAGCACTCGGTGACGACCAGGTTCTTATTTAATTTTTAAAATTTTATTATTTGACTTCATAACCTTTGACAGCGTTTTTCTTTAAACGAATATTTTTAAGGCAGGAGAAATTAAAAAATTTAAAATTATTTATTTCATTATTTTATTTTAGAAATTAACTAAAATTTTTATAAAAAAATTTTAGCCAGCAGTAATTGACGCTTTGGATGCCTTTTTGTTCCAAAGATTATATATGGATAAAAAAGTACGACTTGACAAGGGAGATTTGTCGCAAGATGATGATCCTCGTAAAAACTATCCACCAGAGTTGCTTCGTCGATTGTATAGTTTTAATAATTAAAATTTAATAATTTTGTTAATTTTTTAGTGAAATTTATTTTAAAGTTCGGGATGAGTTAAAACCTTTGGCTGTTCGAGAACTTCGTGCTCAATTTGTTGGAAAACTTGTTTCAATAAAAGGTATTGTAATTCGTGCAACAGAAGTAAAACCCCTTGCGAATGTTATTACTTATATTTGTGACACTTGTGGGGCAGAAGCATTTCAACCGGTAATAAATTTTATTTTAAGATTTTTAAAAATCTATTTAAACAACTATTTAATGTTTTTATTTTTTTAGAAATTAAAATTTTATTTTCTTTAAAAGGTAAATGGACTTTCTTACATGCCTGTCTTTAATTGTCCAAGCAATGAATGTATTCAAAGCAAGGCAAATGGACGTTTGCAAATGCAAATACGTGGTTCAAAATTTGTCAAATTTCAAGAAATTCGTGTTCAAGAGACGGTATAAGCTTTTTAATTAATCAATAACTTTTTAAATTTCGTAGACTGAACAAGTTTCTGTTGGAGGAATTCCTCGCTCTTTAACAGTTTATCTGTCCGGAGAAAATACGCGAAAAGCAATTCCGGGTGATACAGTACAGATTTGTGGTGTTCTTATCCCTCAACTTCGAACAGGTTTTCGTCAAATGGTTGGTGGTCTTGTTACAGAAGTCTTTTTGGAGGCACATGTATTTTTTATTTAGAATATTTATAAAAGGAATTTTCTATTTCAGCATATTCAAAACAATCGAGATGAAAATGAAGAATTTTTGGATGATGAATTGACTGAAGAAGAAATTCAATTAGTCAGTCATGACAATTTTTATGATCATCTTGGTTAGTTTTTTATGCACACCAGGTTTTCTTATAAATTTATTTCTTAGCATATAGTATTGCACCGGAAATTTATGGTCTAACTGATGTTAAAAAATCACTTTTACTTTCAATTGTTGGAGGCGTCAACAAAAATGCTAGTGGAATGAAAATTAGAGGAGCTTTAAATATTTTATTAATGGGAGATCCTGGAGTGGCAAAATCTCAGCTATTAACATATGTTGACAGACTTGCGCTTCGATCACAATATACTACTGGACGTGGATCTAGTGGTGTTGGACTAACTGCTGCTATAGTTAAAGATTCACTTACTGGTAAACTTTTTATATTTAATTAGGGTAGCACCCCGTCCCCCGACTTTTCTCCTCCCCCGACCCGAACCCCGACACCCCCGGCATCCCCGTCCCCCTACATTTCAGCAGACAGGCACCCCCAACAGGCCAAACCCCGAAACCCCGTCCCTCCGAACCCCGACAATTGGCGAAAATTGGTCGGGGAGCTACCCTATATTTAATAATGCCCTTATTAATGGTAAAAAAATCAAAAATTTTTATTTTAATGTTAAATTAAATTTACAAGTTATTTTAAAGGTGAGGTATCGTTGGAAGGTGGTTCTTTAGTATTAGCTGATCGCGGAATCTGTTGTATTGATGAATTTGATAAAATGGTAGAAGGTGATAGAACTGCTATTCATGAAGTTTACTTTAAGATAAAAATATCATTCTTTTCTATTTTACAGGTAATGGAACAACAAACAATTTCAATCGCAAAAGCAGGAATTATGACATCATTAAATGCTCGTGTTGCAATAATTGCTGCTGCAAATCCAGCATATGGACGTTACAACCCTAGTCGGTCAATTGAAGAAAATATACATTTACCGGCTGCTCTTTTATCGCGTTTTGATATTCTCTGGCTTATACAAGACACTCCTGATAAAAATTCTGATAGAAAATTGGCTGATCATATTACTTATGTTCACCGTAAAGGTGAACAACCGGATGCGATTTTCAAACCAGTGGATATGAAATTATTTAGGTTTGTCAGTTTTTTTGTTAAATTTCTCACAATCTGTTCCTGTAACAGAATCTCTCGTGAAAGAAATATTATTATTTTGTGAAACTCCTGCGTTTACACAAAAACTATAAAACTTTTAAAAACAGAAATTAATTATTTAAGGAAGTATATTGCTGTCTGCAAGCGAAAGGACCCAGTTTTACCAGATGAATTAAAAGAACTTCTTGTTGAAAAATATATTGAGCTTCGTCGGGAATCAAAAAATAGTGCTGACTCGACTTTTACATCACCAAGAATACTTTTGGTTTGATTCTAACATTTATGATAAATATTTAATAATTTTTTAGTCTGCCATTCGTGCATGTACAGCATTAGCACGGCTTAGACTTTCAAATATAGTTGAGGCTGCCGATGTGAAAGAGGCATTGAGACTTCTTGATTCTGCAAGAGAATCATTACGTGCTCATAAACAGGCTACTTCCGATAGGTTTATTAATTTTTTAATTTGAAAATATATTCTTTTGTAGAAATCGCGATCCAATTGATCGAGCTTTTGATATTCTTCGGGAAATGTTACGTGAAAATGACGGTCAAATGGTACAACTTGAAAAGCTTTACGCTCGTTGTGAGCAACGTGGTATCGTCGACGGAGTTGTCAATGAGTGTATTTATGATCGTTGGAAACATGCATTATTTGTTGATCCTACGAACGAAACAGTTCAAATTATTTAATAATTTTACAAAAACTGGCATCTAATGTATTTTTGGTGTTCTTCACAAAAAATTTATGCCAAAAATTTCAATTTTCTTTATTTTAATATTAACACTGATTTTGTAATTATTTTATTTTGGTAAATTTTGACAATTTGGCTGAAAAATAGGAGTAATGAAAAAGATTAGTAATAAAGTAAACAAAAAATTATAATTAAATACCTAAATAGATTATTCATTAACAATAATTAGCACGCAATATTAAAGGATTAAATTATTTAAAAAATAGGATAGGAGGTGAAGGGCAATTTCATCATAATTAATCAAATATTAGGTCCTTGAAATTGCCCTAATTTATCAAGCTACTGAAGTGAGAAATTTTAAAATATAGGGGGGAAATATAGGAGTTGAATTACTTTTTGAAAATATGATCACATGATGTATTACAAAGGACGAATCGATAAACAAATTTTGGCGGACGCTCATCAGAAATTATTACTTCATCATTTTTTACTTTGTTTCCAATTTTTTGATAAAAAGTTTGCGGTGACAATCCCTTTCCTGTTAAATTTTCTAATGTCGAATTTTGTTGATTTTTTTGTTTACTACAAAATTCTTCTAAAAGTTCAGCAACGGTCTTTCCAACATTTAATGCTTCGAAAGGATGTGTCATAATCAAATTTGTATAAAAATATGAATCCTCTTGATTTTTGCGTAAAATAAGAACATATTCTTCATTATTTGTACTATCTTGTAAGTCCTGCAAATTGCTTTTAAAATCCCTTGCCAAATAGTTAATATCTCGTCGAGGGTTCATCCATAAATTTATTTCTTCTCTTTCACTCTCAACCGGCATTAATTCAACGCGATACTTTAAAATAAAGCAATATACTTATAAATATTCAATTAAGCGGGTAAGTTAAGCAAATTATTTTAAAAACCTCATGTCGATCCTTCCAGCTAGCCTCCAATTCTGCCCTTTTGAATAAATATTCTATCAAAAATTCAACTAAAAATTTTAAAAATTAATTAAAAAATATTAATTAAACCTGTAGTTGTTGACGGTACATATAAATAACGAGGTTTAAGTAAGCATTGAGGAAAATTTTTTATTCTATAATTTGTTCCATCAGGCCAAAGAACTAATGCCTTTTTATAAAGAACAAATAGAAATAAAAATAAGAATTATTTTCTTACCATCATATCATGTAAATCTCTTCTAATTGGCATTCTAGTTTTTTCTAATTCATTAATTGATTTTGAAACAAAAAGTAGATGTGGAGAACTCTAAAATGCAGAAGAAAATTTAAGAGAAATCTACAGGATTTTATTAAAAAGTTTCAAAGAAAACTTAAAAAAACTTTTTATTTTCTAATTTTTTTCGTCGTAGAAAATTTTTTTAATATAAATATTTTTTGATGATAAATTTTTAAATATCTAAAGAGCGGAAAATGAATTGATAAAAATTAAGTAAAGAACCTTTGTTTTGATGTTATTGTTTTGCGGTGATTTTTTATTAGAAAAGGAGCTAGTAGATGGGCAATTATTAAATGATGTTGAAATTGGAGGATGACTATTATTAAAAATTGATGAGGAGCATTTTGAAATTTTTGGAGAAGATTCACATTCTGTCTGGGCACAAATTCCATTTATTGTTAAATCAAAACCATCGTTTTTAAGCACATCAATAACTTTTCGTTTGACAGTGCTATGATTTTGTTGCTTTATCTAAAAATAAAAATTTTTATAAGCATAATTATTCTAGGCCTAGTCCAAAGTCATAAAAGTACAAAAAAATTTGTTTTTTAAATAGCAATACACACAAAAACTAAAAACAAACCCTAGAAATTAAACTAGAAAAATTTGTGTCCACTTCGAATTTTGTTGCCGTTCCACATTTTGGACAATTTGTATAATTGTCGACACAAGTAGAACAAAATCTGTGAAAACACTTCTAAAAAATAGTAAATTTTTTTAATCTTATAAATATCTAAACAAACAGAAGCAATATTGGGCTGTTCGCCAAGTTCTCGTCCACAATGTTCACACATTAATTGAAGGAAGAGACTATTACGTTGATCGAAGTTAACATCATGTTTCATATCCAAAACATTGAAAATGTAACTGCTTGCCTGTAACTGGAAAAAATTTACAAAAAAAAAGGATAAAGAGAAAATACAAAACGGACGTCACGGTGGGTTAAACAGGAAATCTAACTGTCTGCAAAATAGAAAAATCGTTCATCATTCTCTCTCATTTTTTACTTTTTTTCTTAATTTACACACACTTTGTATTTTTGTTGGCCTCAAAACCTTCAGACTTGATAAAACGCCACTGGAGCCCGGAACGGGACAAGTCCCCAAGCTATTTTAAGATACCAGGATCGGGAATTTATGGTTTTTCGGTTTCAGGCATGCTTCCAGAGTTATGTTCATTATTTTGCCTGAAAAATATAACAAATTGAAAATAATATAATTAACATTGTTTTTAGTTGTTTATAACTGCAAAATGAATAATTCTCCTCGTTTCAAAATTCCTTGCCAAATTTGTGGCATGAAAATTTTATACAGCAGGGTTCGTTCTTTATTTTTTTCAATAAATTTCAATTTTAGATGCCCGATCATCTTGAATTATGCAGATTTGATCGAACTTTTCCATGTGGACTTTGTACTATGTTTTTCACTTCAAAACAAGGTGTAACTAATCATCAGGCTCAAACACATTCCGCTGAGGAACGTGGTACAACTTTTCGTTGCCGGTTAGTTTATTATTATTTTTGATCGAAAATTTTTGCTTTTTTAATTGTTCTTTATGTTATCTTTAGTTATACTGATTGTGATTTTGGAACTAACAGTGAGCGATCATTGAAATCACATACGAACAGGCACATAACTGGTTTTATGCGCTCACGATCTCGTTCACGGTCACGCTCTCGTTCGCGTCAAGCTGGAGGTATTCCTTATTCTGAGCCACGGCCGAATCTGAAACCACTTCAAGAAGAACATGTTCAAGAACAACAGGTGGAACATGCTCAACAAGAAGAAGAGGCTGAACAAGTTGAAGATGTGGAACCTATTCAACAAGAAGAAGAAATGGAAAATGGCTATCACCGAACGGTTTTATCTTCTTTTTTTAATTATAATTCATATTTAAAGATTGGAACTAGAAGTACTCCTATGGATTGTAATATTGAACGATCTGTTGAAAGATCTCAAGAGCCTGAAAGTCAACAAGATGTTCAAAATGTCGCTGACGTTGTAAGTTAATAAATATAATATTGCTTAAAAAGCTCTTTTTAAAAAATTATATAATTGTCAGAGAAACATCTTCGATTCATTTCTTTTGTTTTTAAGGCTTCAACAAGTACTGCAGTCGCTGATGACGAACCTATTCTTGGGTTTTACGATCTTCGTACTGTTGATCCTGTTAAGGCACGATTAATTATGGCTGCAGAAAGTAAGGCACTTGATGATATTGTCCGCGTAAGTTTTTTTATTTTTAAATTAAAATTATTTTTATAATTAAGGATTTGCGTGAGAACAATAAGCAACTGCATAAATTCTGTCGAGATCGCGGTTTAAACTTTGGAACCGAAAATATTTCAGAAATGATTGAAAGTTTTAATTTAGTTAATTTTTTTTTTTAAATATTTTGTCTTTAGATTATATGAGTAACTTTTCTGTTAACGAGGAATATGATATCGACGATGACTAAACAGATGTGTTTGAAATATACATGGTATCTTTTCGGAAGAACCGGTGGCGATTTCACTTTTGATTCTTTTCATATTCTTATGTAAACATTTTCGCATCTCCCCATATATATTTTTTTAAATTTAAAATAGCCTCTTTTTCTCGAAAAATAATAATTGTTCAAGAGGTTGCCAAATGAGATTAATTCATAATTTTCAATATTCGTTTTTTTGTATTCATTTTTTTGTTGTTTCTTAGGCTTAGACTTCTCTAATGTTACCAACATTTCCAATTTTTTTTTAATATTTTTTTAATAGACCAATACGTGTCAAACAAATATTTTTTATTCTTAAAATGATCAATGTCAAATTTTTGTATTTGTCCGATCTCCAATTACAGAACATATTCACTTTTTTTATACATTTGATAAATTTTTGAATTTTAGTTTTCTTTTAATTTACTTAATTTTGTTAGAAATTTCACTTTTTTACTTTGATATTTTATTATTCTTCTACAGGAAATTAATGATGTACTGGGAAACGTCAATCATTTAAAAGTGATAGAATTATTTGTTTGGTACTTTTCTACTTTTTCTTAAAAAATTGCCTAAATTTTTCATTTCGGTGTATTTTTATATTTTTTTATTTTGACTCGACGAATACGATAGCGTTTTCTTCCAAACAATAACTTTTTGGCGTTAAAAATGTTCGCAGATAATTTGAGCTTTTATTTATTAATTGGATCCGCTTGTCTCTTTAATTTATAATTATTGCTTTAATGATTGACTGGTGTTAGTTAATTACTAATTGCATTTTCTCTTTTTTCACAGATGATTAGTTAGTGCAGTTGGTATTTTATTTGATGTATATATTAATGAAAAGAGAATTAAATTTCCTGCTTTGATTTATTTTTTTATTTATTTGAAACAATTTTATTTATTTTTTTCAAACAATTTTTTTATTTATTTTTTCTTTTTATTAGATTTTATAATGTCGATAACAAGTCTTATTACTTTTATACCTTTAATTCAATCACCAGAACAAAATTTAATACGAATAGAAAGGTTACAATTTTTTAAAATTTAATCAAAATTTAAAAAAAAATTCAGAACTCATGAACTTCCAACAAACGTGTCTCTTGTGGCGAGTGGCCCATTCCAAGGAATTATTATAAATAAATTGGTAGAACATTATGAAGGTTAAATATTATTTTAAATTTGATTAATTTATATTTTTCAGAATTGCCAACTCAATTTCCTTGTTCATTTTCTGTATGGATAAGCAGTGATGGTGGTAAAACATTAAAACAGGTAAAATTAAAATTTGAAAATAAATAAATTGTGGATTTGCTAGAGTAGTAAATTCTTTTAATTTATACGATCAAGTTAATATCACATTCTCATAATAAAATGAATTCCTATCATTTTTAAGGAAATTCGTTCATTTCGTTTTTGTTTCTTCAATAATGTCCAATTAGCGTTACGTGCCGAAACTTCTCAGAGATTCATTAAAAATATTTTTGAACGAAATTTTCCTAAAGGTTTTTCTCTTTTTTTTATTTAAATTTTTTATTAAAATATTTATTATTTAAAGATTATGTTAGTTTCTTTAAATTACTTCTTCGACTTATGAAAGACGACTATTCAGAATTGCGTGCCATAGACGTGGAAATGAAGTTTGCTGCTGGAAAGGAGAAAATGCCTATGCCTAATGCAAAACAATTTGGTTAGTTTTTTTGACTTTTATTTTTTATGAAAAACTCTGTCTTTTTTTAAATTCTGGATGTTAAATTATTATTCTTTATTAAATAATTTTAAAATAGTTAATGATGGTGAATTGGAGAATTTAACAAGTAGTCATGTAAAAGAAGCTCTTGAACATGCTTATCCAAACAGTGTAACAGAAGAAGATTTGGCTGAATCTTTGCGTTGTTCTTTAGAAGAAATTCGTCTTTTTCTCTCAATTTTGGAAAAAGAGGGACATGTAGAGCTATTACCTAATCAAATTGGGGAATGGATCCGAAAGGCTTACAGTTTTGTTTTTTCTTTTAAGTTTTTTTTTTAATTTTTTATTTCAAAGTTCCTGAACCTCAACATAATATTCAAGATAAACATCCACAGACTGTAGCAATTATTACTTGTCTTTTTCCAGAAAAACAAAGTGTTGATACTATTATAGAAAATAGAACAACTAAACATAGGTTTGATTTTTAAATAATAAAAATTAAAAGTACTTTTTAAGGTCTAAAGATTATATTCTAATTTAATAATTAAAAATTTAAGTTATTCTAAGACTGGTGATTCTAACGTTTATACAATTGGAAATATTGCTGGACATAATGTTGTTGCAACCAAAGTATTATTTCATTAAAATTATTAATTTATTTAAATTTAGCTTTCAATGATTGGTGGTGATAGAATGGCTGCAACTTCAGCAGGGTCAATTACTACACGATTGTTGGGTGCATTCCAACACGTTGAACATGTTATTATTGTTGGAATTGGTGGTGGAATACCTCACTATACTGACCCAGAAATGGTATAAATATCTGTTAACAAATTACATTTTTTCAATTTTTAAGCATGTCCGACTTGGAGATGTTGTTATAAGCCATTCAGAATTAGATGAAAGCAATAAACATCAAATTGGTTCTTATGTATATGCACACAATATAAACTGTAATTGGAAAACAGGAGAAATTGAGGGATTAATAGTTCGTGATTGGTTACCAAAAGACAATTTATTGGCTCAAACTGTTAGAAATGGGTTTTTATTTAATTTAAAATTTAATAACTAAATTATTATGATTTTTAGATTTAAATTAAAAAAAATAATTCTAATAATTTTTTTAATTTTAGACTAAAAGAAGATTTGTTAAAAGATTGGCATGCAAATTCAAGTGAACTTATTACTCGCTTAAATGAAGAACATAAAGACCAACAACTTAATTTTTCTCGTCCTCATCAAGGATCGGATGTTTTGACGATGTTAACTGCTGAAGGAAATATTGTAGTCTTTCCTCATCCAAACTCAAGTAGAAATGAACCTTTATTTCATCTTGGACCAATTGGATCAATGGTTTTTTTTTTTTTAATATTTTTCTATACATTTTAAGTTTACATTGGCACAAAAAGTCCCAAAAACAGAAAATGAAGTATCCTCTCCAACCCAGGGATCACCCTTAAAACCTGCTAAACGTCAAAATAGTAAAAATCCGCCGGTTGTAACTAAAAATGGTCAAAATGGAACAAATTGTGAAAAAGAAAATGATGGGAATGTTGAAATTGATAATAATCAATTAGATACAAGTAATAATGAAGAATCTTCTGGGTTGGTTAATGCACAAGTTAATCAACAATTGCGGGAAAGGTAAAAATTAAAAATTTGTTTTAAAATACATATAACTTGAAAAATGATAGGAGACAACAAATTAAATTAATAAATTTGTTAACATTTGCAAACTGATATTTTGACACTAAATTAGAGAAAAAATTAGTTTAAAAAATTCTTTAAAAGGTTCATTTCTGAATATCATATTCGTGCTTATGATGCTGGTTTTGATTCAGTAATTGCTGCAATCGTTGGTTCAAGAGTGGACTCTTGGGTACTCATCCGTGGAGTATCTGATTATCAACAGGGCGCTACAAAACTTGGAAAACTTTGGCAGGTATTTAAATTTATTTTTTCAAAAAAAAAAACGTTCTTTTTAATTTTAGCATTATGCCTCAGCTAATGCTGCAGCAATGGTCAAAACAATTCTTGGTCGTATTCCGCCGGCAAGATAAAGGGGAAGATAACTTTATTTTTAACATATATAAAATGATATAATTAAACTGTGCCATTTTAAACATTAAAATTTTTTGGATAAAATTAAATTTCTGCCTCGTTTTAAAATGGTGCAAAACTTTTTTCATCGAATTTATTATATTTTTCTGGGAATTATATTTAATTATTTTATACATGTGCAACATTTATGACCTTATTTGTTCAATTTTTTCTAAATATGCGAGAAGCTTTAAATAAATTTTTTTACATATTTTATTCCAAAATAACAATTAGAGTCAGGTTTTAGTATTTTATTTCAGTTAGAGATACTATTTTTTAATAAAACAAGTCGTTCCATTCCTTTAGGATTCGGTTGAATAAATTGAATTTTTTGAGGAGTTCTAGTGCCTCAAAAAATAAATATAATTTTTTTATTAGTAATTATTAAGAACAAACCTGAAAATGGGGAAGATTTGCGTAGAGAAAGTACATTCTTTGTAATAATTTTGCAACAACCTAATTTTTCCAACATTTCAATAAGTTCAAACATTAAAACAGGTTGTAATACATAAACAAAACGAGCAGTTAGATCATCAAGTGAAATGCAAGGGTTTGCGTAAATATGCCAAAAAATACCCTCCAACATCCACCTAAATAAAAAAAAATAAACAATAATCTCAATTTGTAGCAGTACTGCAAAATAACATAATTATTAAAAAAACCTGAGAATATTCCGATTTATTTCTCCTGATGGAAACAACCATGGTTTAGCTACAAATCCACTTCCATCTTTATTCTTTAAAAGCCAAGCAAAACCATTCCTTGTACTCACATAGGAACGTTTATCCGTACCACAAGAGAAAATTAAAGTTTCCTTTATTAAAGGATTTAGCAAAGCATTAAATTCATCCACATTTTTACAGTTAATTGATATCTAAATCTTTGTTATAAAAAATAAATAAAAAAATAATTAACCTTTAAATTATCTTCATAAATTCCTAAAGACCCTGATTGATCAATTAATTCAAACATTTTTTGTATTTTTTTTGAAAATTTTCCAGTTATTTGTTCTGGTTTATTGCAAAATGCTGAATCTTCTAATAAAGCCATTTTTTCAGGTGTAATAAATTTTTGAAAAGGCAATAAATCTTCAAATTGTGGCATTCCACTAATTGTATGTAAAAGTGAATCACTCAATGTTGTTGGACGAATTTTAAGTCGTTCGATACATAATTCACTGTCTTCAAGATAACGAAGTTGTTTTGTAGCGTTTATCTTGTACTGTGAAAAAAAATCAGGTTATTTAAAATAAAGAATAAATTTTATTTTTACTCTACAGAAAAACAAATACTAAACAAAATCTCCTACAAATACTCTCTAATTAATAATCATGCTTAAGTAATAAACATGTTTGTATGAGAGTTTTTTTAGGTAAATTAAATAAAAATAATTTCTTTTATTAATTCCTCCAATACTAATTTTTACATGAGAAGTAGTTTCTTCATTGGAAATCACTGAACTTTTATTTAATTTAAATAATGCATCAAAGGATTTTGGAATTGTCATATCAATGTTTAACTAAAATAAAAATTTATTTTTTTAATATTATTTATCTCAAACCGGTCGAGAATCAGAAGTTTGATTAGCTAAAATAATAAATTCTCCCGGATTCTCAAATTCACCAAAATCATTTTTCTTGGTAGATTTATTTCCAATAAATTTTGTTGCAGTATCTAAAACATTTTTCTTCAAATTAGAATGGAAAGAGGATTCAAAGTAATGTTGATAACTTAAAATAAAATAATTTACTTTATATATTAGAAATCTATTACTGTTGTGTGAGTCGTACTGTTTTTCTTGTATTGTACGAAGAACTGCTTTCTTGATTTTCAATATTTTTTTGAGGTGATTGATCAATTGTGCTTTCATTTCCTAAAGTAATAGATATTCAATTTGACTGTGTATCAAATTGTTCTTTACCAAATATTCGATTTTTTGTGATCAAACCATCAGCTCTTATATTTTCCATTGTTTCAGATAATATCTATAAAAAATAAAAAAATTAAGTTGGAACAAAAGGCATAAAATCTTATTTTTTTTAAAATAATTTTTAAACGTAAAAAAATAAATAACAAAAAAAAACCGGAGCCTCAATTTGTTCAAGAAGAAAATTTGTAAAATCTATTCCTTCAGTTGATAAATATACACCAGTATCATCACTTGTTGAAGGCTCTGGTTGTATTTTTGATCCATCAAATGATTTTGTATTGATATTTTCGCTTAGCAAAGCTGCCTAAATATTAAACATTCAAAATTATTAAATAAAAAATAACCATAACAGCATTAAAAGCAACACTTTCTCGAATATCTTCAATGTTTTTAGGTGCCTGAGAACGTTTTGGGACGAATGAAGATTTATCATCTGGAGCTACTTGAACGAAATGAAGTTTGTTATTAATAAAATGATTTTTAAATTCTTGGTCGCTAGTGTGAATAGAAGGACAATCATCAGATTCTCTGTAAAAGCGTACAAACTATAATAAAAAAATATTTGTTCAAACTCACTTAAATAATAATTTATAAGCAGTTCGAAAAGCATCTATAAAAAATATATCCTTCGGTTTTAAGTCACCCCCTTCTTTACTAATCTGCATTTGAGATAAATTCATAACAACCAAACGATTTCGTAAATCTAACAATTCTGTAAAACTAGCCAATGTTTTAACTACATATTGGTGTTGATCCTGACGATCTTTGAGTTCCCTAATACCTGAAGCCATAAGAGAATATGTAGTTTTTGTACGGGATTCCTTTAAAAAATAAGAAAAAATACTAAAAAAAATTTTTATAAAAATGTATTACCGGGACAAATTCATGCATAAGATTACGCATAACCTTTGGATGAGGCCAAAATCTTGAAATCGGATTTAAGAAAAAACTGCACGCACGAATAAGAAGCAACTAAATTTAAAAAGTAATTTTCTTTCTATGCAAGATTCATAAAAATTAGAGTTTAAATGCCATTTTCATAAAAATTAACTGACCATGTCACGTTCTCTTTGAGAAAATCGACTACGCAAATATGCTTTATGTTGAAGACTAACTCTGTCTACATTGTCCATTAAACGAGCATTTTGAGAATATGGTCTTTTAGTAGAAGTAGTATCATTTATCATACTTTGAACACTTTTTGTTGGAGAACTAGTACTATCATCAATTGAAGTACTTCCTGTTTCTTCTACTTCTTTTGGAATTTCGATTTTAACGATCTTCTTTGGTTTCCTTTTGTGTACAAGCTTACCTTTATATTAATTTTTAAAAAATAATTTTAAAATTTTTAAACCTATTCTCTTTTGTTTGGCGGATTCAACCAACGTATGTATTGTTTTTTGTGAAAGAATTGAATAAGGACTGGCACCTTTCTTTCCATATTTACTTAAATTTTATTTTAGATAAAATAAAAAATAAAAAATTAAACTTATATAATTGAAGACGTTCAACTGAAGAAAATGTTTTATGTAGTAAAGAATCAGTAGGTTGACAAGTTGGTACTTGTTCTTCTGGTTCTTCTTCTACCATAAGAACATCTTGACTCTGACAATTTAAAGTAAATTTTAATTTAATATTTTATATATATTTAAATAAAAAATAGAAAAGATAATTTAGAAGAATTTTTTTAGTTCGGAAGTGTGAAATATTTAAATCATTAAAAAAAAATATACTTGTTCTTGTTTACATGGACTATTTTCCTCGATTAGTGGCGTTGATTTTTCCACAACAAGGCGTTCTTTTTTTAATTGATGTCCAGAAGGAAAACTTTTATTTTGTTCTTTAAATTCTTGCATTGTTTTTTCCAAAACCTCAGAAACATATTTATCACCAACTGAAGTAATTTCAGGAACTGTGATTACATCAATCTATATAAATTAAAAATAAAAAATTAAATAATTAAAAATAAACATTCTGAACAATGCCGTTTTCAAGCACTTCTAATTTCAAAATATTCAAACGACGTTTTTGCAGCAGAGTTAAAAGTAATTTTTTGACAGATTTTCTGTCAATCTAACATAAGTAATTAATTTATAGGAAAAAAATTAAATTTATTTGAAATAACCGTAAAAGGATATCCCTCTTTTTGTTCAAGAGAAATAATATGCGTTTGAATTCGTATATTGGTTAATACAACTTTAACTTCTTTAAGAAGCTCAAGAATTCGAATTAGCCTCTTCAAAGTAATATCAGTAATTCGAAGAGTGTCTAAAAATAAAATAAAAACAAATATAAAATTAAGATACTTTTTAAAAATTAAACGTAAACAGAAATAAATTTGATAGAAAATATTTTCTTAAAAAAATTGAATTTTAGAAGATTCTAAATTCTAGTAAACGAAAGAAAATAGAAAGAATTACTAAGATTATATCCAGGAAATTGTAGCACATCACCAAAGCGAAAAGGACAATCCACGCCAGTCAGTTCTTTAAAACGCTTGCTATAATTGATATATAATTCACCACCTGCTTCATTTTGGGCAGATTTAAAAAAAAATCTAGAAACGATTATTTAAAAAAAAATAAATTAATTAGAAAATAAAACTTTTTGACTCGAAAACGTCCTTCTGTTTTTTGAAATTCACCAAAGTATTTTGAACGATTTCTCACAGTGTTATGAATTGAAGCAGAAACAAGTCTATTGCCAGGTTTTGTATCAGCATTTATACCCAAACGAGAGGAAATCTCATAACGATCAATTCCTTCCATTCCTGACCGCACAATCCATGAGGCGACAACATCATTTTGAGGGCGATAAAAATAAGCAAAAGAAAATTTATCTGGATTATAAGGAAGATAAACGCCTCCTGAAAAAAGATTTATTATTGAGTACTGAAAAGTTGTCAACTTTCTTGTTTGCGATTTTGTTCGCGTTCATTATAGGTATCGTTTAATGTTGGAACATCAATATCATCAGCAATAGAATTAACATGTATTAAATCCATATTTAACTACAAAAAATTATTAGAGAAAATAATTAAATAAAGGTATTTCCCAATATGTATTTTTTAACAAAATGTTTGAATAATCAAAACAAATTCCAGTAAAAATTTATTAAATTTATAAATTCAACTTTGAATAAATTAAGATAAGCTAAAATAATTACTCGGAAAAAATAGAAGTAAACCAGGGGTGCTCGCTTTTCCTCTTTTTATCCGTGATATGTCTCTTCAGGGCGCCTGTGATAAAGGACACTCTCTCGTGTACAAAAGACGCAGGAAAACTGACCAGTAGATAGCTGAGGTCAGAGAAATGTCACATGACCTGCTCTTTTCCAGACCTGTGCACGTTTTTTTGCATCTCTTACGTCTTTTTAATATGAGAGAGTGTCCTTTATCACAGGCGCCCTGAAGAGACTTATCACGGATAAAAAGAGGAAAAGCGAGCACCCCTAAAGTAAACAAATGAATTTAAAAGGATAAATTAAGTTTATAATCCAAAAAAATAGAGATTCGTAGAAATTTAGTCATAAGTAGAAATAACATCACTTTTAAATAAATAAAGCACGAATATAGAAATTTCCTCTGACTAGTCAACAGCCGAATTAAATATCAGGAACAGAAAAGATGCTCATATATTCTGGAAATAGCAAAATATTTTTCTGAAAAGTTCAGACTAAATTTTTATTAAATATAAGGATTTTAAAGGAAAATTTATAAAAAAATTATAACCCTTGATCATTTCTCCAATTGTATCAGGCCCGAGTTGCATTCCACGACTCATGCAAAATTGACGCAATTGATTATTATTGACAAGCAAATTCTTAAAATAAAAAAAAGTTAAGTCTGTTGGATATGTGTAAAGGTGTGAGTGTTACTATATAAGCCGTCAGGCTTATGATAGTATAAAAGCCAGTCTAACAGTTAGTCAAGCGGGCACATACTAGGACCTGGCCTAGTCCCTGTCCCCCGTCATCAGCACCAGACCAGTGACCGACGATCTTTCCTTCGCTACCATTGTTACTATCTACATTTGTGATAAAGCGCTGTCGCTAGCCTTTATTGTTATTCTACGAACACAACAAAGTCTAAACAATACAAAAACTTACACGCATAACGTCATCAAGATCTTTATTTTCTGCAGCCATAATTAACCTTGCCTTAACCGGATCAACAAGACGAAGATTGTAAAACTCAGAAAGAGGTTCGTCATCAGCGACTGCAGTACTTGTTGAAGCCTTAAAAAGAAAAATTAAATGAATCGAAGATGTTTCTCTGACAATTAAATAATTGTTAACAAGAGCCTTTTAAGCAATATTATATTTATTAACTTACAACGTTAGCGACATTTTGAACATCTTGTTGACTTTCAGGCTCTTGAGATCTTTCAACGGATCGTTCAATATTACAATCCATAGGAGTACTTCTAGTTCCAATCTTTAAATATGAAGTATAATTAGAAAAAGAAGATAAAACCGTTTGATGATAGTATCCATTTTGCACCTCTTTTTGTTGAATATGTTCAACATCCTCTTGTTGAATATGTTCTTCTGGCGGTAGTTGCTGATTCGGTTGTGACTCAGAATACGGAATACCTCCGGGCTGACGCGAACGAGAGCGTGAACGAGACCGAGATCGTGAGCGACGAAAACCAGTTATGTGTTTATTCAAATGTGATTGTAACGACTGTTCACTGTTCGTTCCAAAATCGCAATCAGTATGACTAAAATAGACAAAAAATCACGAAAGAAAAAAATGTTTCGATAAAATAAAAACTAACTTGCAACGAAAAGTTGTACCACGTTCCTCAGCGGAATGTGATATACCTTGATGTATATTTACACCAGCATTGGAGGCAAAAAACATTGGACAAAGTCCGCACGGAAAAGTACGATTAACTTTGCATGATTCAAGATGATCGGTCATCTAAAATTAGCAATTAATTAAGAATAATAAAAAACAGACCCTGCTGTTTAAAATTTTCATACCACAAATTTGGCAAGGTACTTTGAGTCGAGGATCAGAACCTTTCATTTTATAAAGAAGGTAATTAAAAGAAAAATTTAAGGCTCAATAAAGAAAGTGAAAATATATTTGTTTCTTATTAATAAATAAAAAAATTCTTTGAACAATTTTTGAAAAATGTAAAAAAATTAAATTATTATAAAATATTTTTTAATGGATTCGACATTTTATAATTTTTTGCTGTGTACGTATTTTGAAACTCATAATAGTAAAGGCCTTTTGTTATTTTATACATTTGAATTCGTTCCATAGCAGGCTTCTCATCCTATGTAGAGTTAGGAACGGGATCGGGTCCCGATTTCCCGATCCCTTTTCCCGGTTTTTTTGAGAAACCGGGATGAAAACGGGATCGGGAATACCCGGTTTTCCCGGTTCGGGTCCCGGCCGGTCATTAAATTTCCAATTCCCGGTCATTTTTCCCGGTTTCCCGGTTTTCCCGGTCGGGACCCGGTGATTTTTGGAACTGGAAAAAAGCGGGAATTCCCGATTTTCCCGGTCCGGGATCCCTCCCGGCAGGGGCGGGCGCAATATACATTTTGCAAAAACGCAAAACGCAACGCAAGGCGCCAAAAATGAACGCAAAAACGCAAAACGCAAGAGCGCAAATTTTTTATTAACAAAGTATTTGCCATTTTTCCATCAAAATCAAGAGTATATTATGTTGTAAAGCCAGTGGGCATGGATAAGAATTTCAGTATCCTTATCAGGATATATCTGGGGGTCTATATCCATAACAGTTTCTCAAATTTGCTATATCTATCCGTGGGCAAATCCATCTTTCCCAAAAAATTTTCAACTATAACGAATTTTCAAGAGTGGAAAAATAAAAGGAGGTTTTAGAAGGAATTATTTTATTTTAAAAAATTTAAAATTTTTGACAAGTATATTATTTTCTAGATCGAGAAAATTAATCTAGATAAACGATTTTTAGCGCCGCAGGCGAAAAATTTTGAAATTTATTGCAGTATAGTTACTAAAATTTATCCATTTTAGCGCCTCAGGCAAAAAAATATTACTTTTATTTAAGGTTCTAGAATTTAAAAACCTAGAGAAAATTAATGTAACAAAATTAGTACCCAAATATATTATATTTAACTTGGAATCGAACCCACATCCATTTGGTGGCGTAGTCTAATATACTAACCAGTCAACCATAAGTGCAATCAAAGGAAAACCAAATAAATTATTAATAATTCTTCATTTTTTTTATTTTTTTTTTCCGCAAGAGAAAAAGAAATTAACTGGAAAATTAGAGGGGAAATTTTGCGTTATTTGCGCTTTTTTGCCCTAAAAAAACGCAAAACGCAACGCAAGGCCAAAAATGAACGCAAAAACGCAAAACGCAAAAACGCAATTCGCCCGCCCCTGCTCCCGGTCGTTCCATTCTAAAATTTCCCGATTCCCGATCCCGATTTTTACAAAATTCCTAACTCTAATCCTATGGGAGTAAAAGTTTTAATTTACATAGAATAGAGAAGTGAAAAAGAAAAAGAGAGAGTGCTGGAATGTTAGAGCGTTAGCCGTCGTTTTTAGAATCAAATTGCATTTCTTTTACTTCTAGTCTAAAATTTATATGTTTTATATGCTTATGTTTTCAACTTTTGTTACAGTAGTTGGTTTAATTACCCGAGTTTAAAGTATAATTATATCTGCCCCTAGGTGGCGTTTCGATAAATTTTGGAATTGCTTTGCTTTAATGGCGAGGCGTAAATTTTTAGTAGTATATGGGAGTGTAATTACGTTTTTTATTATTCTTGAAGTTCATTTTTTAAACCTACACAGTGTTTTCAATCTTTTCTTTTTAATAAGTAAAAATATGGGAACTTGTAATTTTACTTTCAATTTTTAATTTAGAATAAATTTTGTACAAATTTATAAATTAAAAAACATTTCATTTTCATAAAAAAGAGTTACTAAATGCTTCTTTTAAAAGTTCTTTTTTTCGAATATTCTTTTCATAAAAGACAAGCCATTGTAGCCATTTCTTTAATTTTAAAATTTTTTATTTTTTTAATTTACTAAATTTGATGGATGAAATACATATAAACCTTACTAACAACATTTAGTTGCAAAAAGTTTAATAGTTAACCCCAAGGTCTCAAATATATTTTTTTACCTGAATGCATTCTTTTTTTAAAACATTTAATCCTCTAGCATATTTACAATTTTGTATTTCTTCTTCACTTAAATTAAAATTTTCTCCGTATATTCTTTTATTTTGTCTAATTATTGAAGTATTTATTAAATCTTTTTCATAAGTTTCTATCTGTAAAGATAAACCTATCTTTTAAAAAAAAAAGAAAGAAAATTATTTTATTTAAATATTTACAAATAAAAGAGACGAAGATTTTTGATTTCGAAAGTAAGAAAAAACTGGGCCGCCTGAATCACCCTTTAAAAAATGATTTAATTATTTTAAAAAATTTATTTAACTCTTTAATAGTTAGAATTGAAAAAGTTATGTATTTAAAAAATAAATTGGAAATTCTAAATATTCAAATTATAGAGTAGAATTTTTAAGAATAACTGAAACCTACTTATTAAGAGATGGAAAACGAAGGGAAGTTTAGACATGTTTTTTTGGAGAAAAAAAGATTTATATAAAATAATGAAAAGATAAAATATATATTTTATTATTAAAAAATCACCAAACAAGATTTCGCTGATCCAGAAAAATTAAATTCAAAAGTACATTCTGAAGAATTTTTAAATAATTTTATGGAGACTTTGTGAGGTTCCTCTGGTATTTGAAGAACTGAAAAATATTTTTTAAATTTATTAATTTTACATAAATTTTTTAGAATATCTTTTCAAAGTTCTCATCTAATTAAAAAAGAGAAATAAAAATTCTAAATACTTAATAATTATATTTTACACTCAATTTAAACAAACAAACATTCAGTAATTCCATAGCCAAATGCAAATGTTTCAGTATTTTTAATTTCAATATTTGAATATTTTATTGGAAATGCAAAAGGAGAAATAAAATAATAATAATTATAATTATTAAAAATAATTATAGCCATATCAAAATAATTTGTTTCATATTCTGGGAATTTAATCTTTAAAAGATTTTTTTTATTAATTTTAATTAAATTAATAATAAATTTTACAAAATCATTTCTAAGTTCATATTCATTTGAATAAAAATATTGATTTCCTAATTTAAGTAAAATTAAATTTGCAAAACTAAAAAAAATAAATTTTTATTTACTAAGAAGTTAAATTTTTTGGTTTATAGCCCAAAAATAATTTTAAATGATTTGCCTTTTTTTTAATATTTTTATTTTATGAGATAGGGAAATTATGGTCTATTTATTTTTTATTATTATTTATATTCTAAATAGGTATATAAATTAAAAAATAAAATTTTCTCATTTTTACCCTATATCTTCTCTGTAAAGACAATGTGCTGCTGTCAACACTAATTTATTTGTTATTAAAGTACCACTACAATATTGTATAGTTTTGCTATAATTTATATTAAAAATTTAAAATATTATTTTCTTTTGCTATTTTAAAAATATTAAAAAAAAAATATTTTTATTTATAAAAATTTAAAAGAAAAAAACTTGAAAAAAGACTCAATTTGAACAATAAATTTAGCTTCTTGTAAAGTTACGGGAGGATTTGAAGAATATAAAGAGGAAAATATAATATTAATAAAATTAAAACAAAAAATTAATAATTTAATTATTTTTAAAATTTTCATATTTAAACACAAATTTAATAAAAGAAAAAAGAACAATAGAAAAAATATAAAAAATTATTATTTTAAAAAATGAATCAGAAAAACTAAATAAAAATGTCAAAAAATGATAATATTAGTAGTTAATTTAAAAAAGCATTTTTACAGTAAAAAAAGAATAAATTATGGAAAATTTATTAATATTTGAAATAAAAAATTGAGAGAATATTGGTAATTAATTTTTATTTTCTGAAAATCGTAATTCTCAAGAATTATAAAAATAGATATACTTTAAAAAAGAATTTTAGTTAACTTCCCCTTTTTTAAAATTTACAAAATTGATCTGACATTTAATAAAAATATAAATTTTAAGATTGTCATGTCCTCATTATTATTGTTTCAAATATTTAAAAATTAATAATTAATTTTATAGACATGTGATTTTCTTGAATAAAACAAAAATAGGAAATTATCACACAAAAAAAGTTTGTTATATCAACTTTTAATAAATTAAATATTTAAACTTAATTTATATATTTACATTATATGTAGAATGAAAACACAAAAATTAAAAAAGTCATATATAAAAAAACAAGAAAATTTATAAAATCTTTAAATATAAAATTAAATCATTCAACAACATTTAAAACAATTTTAGCCATTGATTTAGCTATAAATTTAGTTAATTGGAAGAAAATATTTAAATAAAATCCAGTTGTTGCTTTGTCATCTTCTTCTTTACATTTAATATTTATTTCTTCTTTTTGATTATCATTAGATGAACTACAAAGAATCTCCGAAGATTTACTGTTAAAATGAAGTGATACAATAAAGTAAATTCCAGCCAAAATAATTCCATAATAACAAAAAGAAGAAATAAGACTAATAATTAACTTTATAGGCCTAAAATTTATTTATTTAAATATAATGAAATAATTTATATTTTCTTTAAATCATCACTGTCATATAAAAATAAATTTTTTTTCTTTACCAACCTATAAATTCCAAAGTAAATTCCATAATAGACAATAGCAATAGATGAAAGTCCTGCAATGATATAAGTGAAGATCATAGTGATTATAGAAATCATTTTAGATGACTAAAAATAAATAAAATTTAAAATAAAATTATAAAAATTATAAATATCGGTATTAACCTATAATAAATAATGTAATTAAATATTTTTAAAAAATGTTAATTTATAAATAAATTTAAATAAAAATTGATGTGTCATTAAAAAATGAATATTTATAAAAAATAAAGTTGAATATTTATTTTTTACTTTTGGATAAATAATTTAAAAAATAAATAATTTATAAATCTTTATTATTATTATTATATCCACATTCAATTTCATATACTTCTTTTGCACTTTTTGTAAAAAGTAATTCACAAGCAAGAATTCCAATACCTCCACCATCACTCTTAATTTTATCAGATTGACAAAAGAATTGTCTAAGTAAATAATAACCAAATTCCCAAAGTTTAAAATGTGGATGTTGACTTCTATTTTCTTTAAATGTTGAACTTTTAATATCTTTATCTATTTCTTTTAAAATATTAAAAAGTGTTGCCTATTAAATTAAATTAAATAAATTTATTTTAAATTATAAAAATAAACCAAATATAAATGTGTTGGTGATTTTAAATCAAAAGCAATTCGATGGAAAAATTTAAGTATTGCCATATTAACTTCTTTTGGGTTAGTACGAAACTTTTTTAATGAAAAAATGTACCTAAAATTAAATTAAAAATTTATTTAAATATCTAAAAGTCTGTGTAAAACAACCAATTTATCACTGTAGGTTTAGCCATTGATAAAACAAATTGAGGAAAGTCCAATTCTATTTCTTCCATAATTTTATTATTTTTTCCATTAAATTCATCATCACTTGAATATAAATCAAATTCAACATCATCATTTATTTCTTCATTTAACAAATTTTCTCTTTCATTATCATCATTATTTCCATAAGTCTTTTTAAGTGCTTCTTCATATATTTCTTCCGTTGCTTGCATATCGTTTTGAAAAATTGATTTTAATAAAATAATTTCATCCTCTGCTGTATCAAAATCATTTCCAAAAGTTCCCGTTTCTGGCCAAAGAATTCGAGAATTTCTAAATAATCCAACCGCATCTTGAACACGTCCAGTACGTAAAGCAATTTGAATTTGAAGAAGAGCAAATTCTCTACACAAAAAAATAAACAAAAAATAAAATTTAAAAAAAAACTTGAATTGTTCATCATCAACTTTAAGCAACATATTTACAGGACTAACATCTGAATTTGGATTAATTTCACCTGAAAGAGTGTCAGAAATTTCTTTAGATATTTCTAGCCACATATTTTCAATTCCTTTCTTTTTAACAGCTTTTTCAATGGCTTTTTCTGAAAAAAAATAAATATTAAAAACACGAGAAGCAAAATATAAAGAAAACGATCATTTTCCTATGGAATAATATCTAGCGAATTTCTGCGGACAAAACTTGCAAACTTTTGGGGGAAAATTTGTTCCTTTTTATTATTAAAAATTAAACAAACTTTCATCATTTCCTCGTTTTTTAAGATTTTTTTGTTGTTTACGTTGTCTCCTCCTTTTCTGTATTTTAATAAGTGCACCTTCTCGTATATTCTTTTCTAATAAATGAAAAAAGTAATGATTTGCAATAATTAAATCTTCGAGCATTTTTCGTGTTGCACCAGCTGGTGAAAGATGCCCAAGAATACCAGCAGCCAATTCACGATATTCTTCAACTTGGAAGAGTTGTTGACAAAATTGTGAGCAAAATTCCTTTTCCTCTGGTAAAATTGGGTTATAGGAACTGAGCCTAAATTTAGTAAAATTTTTATTTTTATCAGAGTTTTTAAAAGAAAATAGTAAAAGAACATCTCTTACTCCTTCCAAAATAATTATATTTTAAACTAACATTGCAACAATTTCTCTATAAACACTAACAGCATTTTGAGAAGAAAGAACATATTTTCTTATATTGTCTTTATCTGTTTTCATTATTTCAAAACATTCAGTCAAAAATGAAGTAATTTGATGGAAAAATTCAACAGAGAATGTTGAACTAATATGTTGGCAAGATATACGAGAATGTCTAGCAAAGGCAAGCATAAAAGTGACAAAGGTAAAATAATGAAAATCAGTTGATTTAAGTGAAATTCTATGACGGGAAAAAATCTGAAAATTTTATATAGAATATAAAAAATAATTTTAACCAAATCTCTGTTAGCCCTAACAAGACGATTATATTTTCCTTCAAGAAGCATATTTAAACAAAAATTTTTGATAGTAAGCATCAAAGAAGGACTAATCTCTTGTAAACCTTGAGTAAAATTCTCTGAAGTATATGAATCATCAACACGTCGATTTTTTGGTGGTACATGAGGTTTTTTACGTCTTGAAATTACAGCAATTGGAGGTAGTTTGTTTTGGGTAAAAAGTGAACTAAAAATTAATTAGATAAAAAATTTATAGAGAAAAAACCTGGTCATGACAAAATCACGTTTTGAATTTAATGCATTCATTCCTTTGACAACAACAGATCCAGACAGAAAACTACGACGACTAGTCTTACTAAAAATTTAGATTTTCTCTAAATTAATCCATCATAATCCACAGATTTACAATAAAATAAAAAACAAACAGTCGTTTTTCCTCCTCTGCCTTAATTGCCTGTATAACAATTGACTGTTCCCTCTCAAATTCTTCTTTGCTTTTTTGTTGCAAATCAGCCTCACCTTCATAAGCAATTTCTTTTGGATCCTAAAAACTAAAAAAAATTAAACTTAAAAATAAATAAACCAAATTTTTAAAAATCAATGCTAAAATAGCAAGAATGTAAGAACTAAATTCATTTTCCAATGAATCACCACAAAGTTTTGCAAAAATTTTCTCAATTCCTGAAGTAAAAAAACCAGAAACTATTCTCGCTTTGATTGAATTATCTGAAGACTAAAATAGAGGATTAAAATATTTAAAAATTATAAAAAAATTTTAATCCTTTACCTATCATCCCTTTAAAAAACAAATATTATTATACCGAGGAATCAGTAGTAGCAACATTCTCAACGCCAATAGAAAATATGCACCGCAATAAAACTAAAATTCTTTCAACAAGTAAACGTTCCTTTTCAGTTCTTTCATCCCATTCCTTGTTATAAGCAAAAATTAATTTAAAAATAGTTAAAATAAACCTTATCAAAATATTTATTCATTTTTAAAGCCAATTGAACAAATATTTGTGGGTCTGTAAATGCAACAAGTGTTCGATTCAAATAACTCTCAATCTCATAATAAATTTTCCATTCGGACACATCTTCTGGGGTTTGATTTTCAAATAATGTAAGAGTTGGTTGACAAAGATTTACAGCAAGTCTATAAATTTAATTAACAAAAAAATAATTTTAAAGCTTTTAAAAAATTAGTTGGGATTAACATAAATAATTTAATATCCACGAGGAGGGTGAGAGGACAAAAAAGATTACTCCTGATAAATTTAATCCAAAATATATATTTATATATGATAACCTAAGTGAAGCATCGAACAATTCATCACTTGTAGCGTCAGATTTCATGATAGGAATTAGATCACTCTTCACAATATTATGACTGTTACATAACCTTCTGACATTAAATGATCTATCATCCCGTCGCAAATGCCTAATTAAATCACGAACATTTTCTTAAAAAAATTATTTTATATTTAAATTTTTAAAAAAGGAAATTACGAAAGCAATCTGGCTCTTGATAGTAAACTCCCTTTTCCAAAAAACCGAGAGTATTAATTAACGATTGAACTTCTTTTTCAATTTGATGATCCATTTCTTATTAAAATAATTAATATAAAAAATAAAATGATAAATTTATAATATTGTAAACAAATTTAAACGTTGGTTGACGTGATAAAAAGCTTTCAAAAAATAAAAGCAATATATATTTATCCAAAAAATCTAAAAAAGAATATTTAAAAAAAATATTTAAAAAAGAAAATTTAATCAATTAAAATTTTTTCTTTATGTTGCAGGTCATCTTTATTTTCTAACATCTTTTTATGTCAAATAGGTATATTCTTTTTGTTGATCAAATTCTCACCGAGCAACACTGTTTATATATAATTAGTTTGGGAGGACATAAATAATATTATTAATATAAGGATTAAACCTTTACACATTTTGTTCAATGTATATTTTATATATTTAGCTAAAATATATAACTTAATCTACATATTTTTAATTAAAAATCTAAATCACAAATCAAACCTAATTATTAGAAAAAACCATCATAAAAAATGTTAATAATATAGTCTCTAGAACTATTTCCTAAATTTCAATTTTAGCTAAATATTTTCGAGATTCTCATCCTTAATCATTCCCCTTTCTTCACTTGAATCGAAATGGCGGTAAATTGTAGTTTGGTCGTGGTGGAGTTTTTGGACGTGGTCGAACTCGTTTGTGAGGAGGTGGAAGAAGACATTCATTCTGGGCATTTTCTTGACGTTGTTGAATTGCCGATAATGCTTCAATACTTTTTTCTTTCAGTACTTTTTGCAATTCAGATTTAAGCCCTTCACTGAGTTGTTGGTTGTAAACGATCGTATTTCCAGAAAGATCAGCACAAAAATGTGCAGGGCTCATTTTTTCAAGGCAATAAGTTCTTAAGTTTAAAAGACTATAACGTTCAGCCAAAGCCAACTTTCGAATTAGAGAGAAATTTTCTACGGTGTTATTATTTGAGTTGTTATCTGGATGTTGGCTATGTGTAATAGAAGAAGAATTGCATGAAAAGTTGCAAACATTACAAATCCTAAAATTAATTTACAAAATATTTTAATTAATTGCGGCGTAAAATTTTTTTCCTATCGACTGTTTTAATAAGAAAAATATACTCTTTTGCATTATTTGAAGAGGACGTAGTATTACGGACATCAGCAACAGAGAATCCACAGATAAGCAATCTTTCACATCTTTCAGTAACAATTGGTAAGTCATATTTGTCGGCTAACTGGAGAACATCGGTGATTTTTGAAACTATAAAAAAAGTATAAGAAAATGAGAAAAAAACAAAATAAACCTGTCGGTTCAGGAAAATTCTCAACTGGATAAGACATTGCAAGCATTTGTTCAAATGCATCGATATCATCTCCAGAAGAAGTAAGATTATATTCTTCAACATCATCCTGTACCCAATTATTAGAGAAAAATAAAGTTCGAAAATATGAAGAATACATAGCCAAATGCTTAAAAAAGGAAATATTTTATCAGACTATAATTTCTTACATGTTTGTTGAATGGAATGAGTTTTTCATTAATACGAAATCTAGATTTCAATTGAAGGAGTGTGCTAAATTATATAAAAGAATATTTACCTAATAAAAATTGATAAAAGTACCCATATCCAATTTGCTCCAAAAGATAGATTTTAACACAAATTTTGAGCCAATCTTTGTCACTGCAAAGCTGAAAGTCCTGAATTAATTTTTCCCAAGGAAGTTCAAGTCCAATAGTTCCATTTGTTAAAGTTAATACACATTCATCTCGAGAAGCTGTAGTGCTGCAAGCTGAAGCCAAAGGAAAACGAACATTATCAAAGTAAAATTGCTGAGTTTTTCGTTCAGATTCCAAAACAAACTGTAAAAATATATTTTTAAATTAAAAGAAAAAATGTAAAAAACAGGGTCAAGGTTTTTTTTAATTATGCTCCCATATCCGCAAATCAATTTTATTTTTTCAAGAATTATATTTTTCCAATGTATTGTAATGCATATACATATGAGAGAAGGAAATAATTTAGAATATAAAATTAACCCTTATACGAGAAGTGCAAGTCCATCCACCAAGTCTTTTGTCACGTTCACTGCAATAAGCATAAATCAATAAAGTCGGCTTGGGTGAGTTTTCCTCATTCAAAATATTATGTTTGAAAGCACCCAAAACCCTATAAAAATAAATTTTAATTTTAAATTAGTAAAAAATATACCAATGAAAACGTGAAATAACTCCATTACTTTTTAATTTTTGATCATTTTCCATAGATAAAACATGTTCCAGTTTCATATACAAACGTCCATCCGCATAATCTTCAGCAACAGCCATTGTAATTTAATACCTAATAAATTGAATAAAAAATCTAAATGCAAAACTAACTAAAACAAATTAAAATGAGAAAAAAATATTCTAACAAGTGGAATGGAAAAATTTATTAAGAGAAAAGTGCGACATAGGTGAAACCGATATGAATTTCCTGTTTCCCCGTTTCTGGTCTCGGCCGGTCACTTTTAAATTCGCCTTTCTAGTTTTTACACCATGCCGGAAAAAATATTTACAATAAAAAAGACATCTCCGGGCCCCCAACTAAAAGCTAAAATCCGACAAAGTGGGAAATGACATTTTGGGTTACGACATTTTGGACTAAAATTTTTAATAATAAAAAATATAGGATAAATTAAAATCCATTCGAAAAAATAAGAATGAAAAAATTATTTATTCAACAACATGACGGACAAACTTGTAATGAATCATGTAAAAGAATATCACATTTATACAAAATTGTGTTTTACCATTTTTACATAAATAAATATTTGTGAAGATAAAAATTGTTCATCACAAGCAAAACAATTTGAACTGAAGGGGAAAAAATAACAGATAAAATATCAAAAACACTTCAATAGGTGTAGATACAATTAATGAAGGTAAGCTATTTTGTTTAAGAGGAGGTGGTTGAAGAATTCCAGTAAGTAAAAGGTCAAAATGCTCTTTATCTAAATCTACTCCATATTTTCCTCAAAAATAATTTTAATAAAATAAAAAATAAAAGAAAGAAGAAAACCTTGTGTAATAACACAAAGCTTTTTAAAAGCATAAACTTCTGCCAAAAAAGAAATTATTGAACAACGAACAGATTGCATTTTGAGTTGCTAAAATTAAGAAAATAATAATGAATTTAACGTTTAAAAAAACCTAATAAATCTGTTTTAAACTAGAAGCATCAATTGTGCTTAAACTTGCAACAATAAAAATAAATTCTTTACTTGTATGAGAGGGCACATTCCTTTAAAAAATAAAATTGATATAATTTGAAAAATATATAACTTAAATGACCAAATGCACGCTCAAGCATTGAATGTAAAGAAAATTCAGTTCCGCCACAAGATGTTTCGCTGAGTGAATTAAATGCATCATTTAATTTTTGAATACTACCTTTAAATTAATAAAATTAAATTCTTGCTTTATTAGTGTTAGTTTCTCCCAAAAAAGGACAAATTAAAACCTCTATTACAATTGAAGTTTTCCCAAGTCCATTAAAAGAAATATACTCGAAAATACGCAAGAACATTCCGCCTTTTTGTCACGTCAAAGTATTAGACCCATCTATATTAAAATATGTAGTTATTAAAATTAATCTTACAGAAGATAGAGGATTGAGTTCAAAAAATTTGTTTAAAGTTTAAAAGACATTCTCGAACAATTCGTAATATGCTAGGTTCAACATCTTTTGAGAGGATACAAGTTGAAAGATCAATTCCAATAAAAACATGTCTCATCTTAAAGAATTTTTGAGTAAAATTGAGGGAAGAAACGAATCAGAAAAACATCAGAATTTTGGTAAACACTAATTAATAACAAAACCAACTCTAACACTCAAAAAATCAGACTACTTAAATAATAAAATAAACCATTCCAAGACGTATTCTATTTGGCCTTCCCTCATTTCTTCTAAAATAAGCCTTTTTTCTTCAGCAATAATGCGTCGAATTGCATTTTCCATAGAACCATGTTCATCTTCTTGAAGTGTTGATTGAATGCAAATATTTTAAAATATAAAATGAAATAATCTTAAAATTAAAAAAACCATCAGTATAAGCCTCTTCCCATTTAAATGGATCTTTAGCCATTCTTCTAAAAAATCAAAAAATCTCTAAAAACTTTTAAAAATCTTATTTATAATTTTCTTAATCTAAAATTAAGAATTTTTAAAATAATTAAATAATGATGAGTAATAATAACATCAAATTAGAAGATCAATTTTAATGAGGCAAATATTTATCAACAAATAAAGATAACAAACAATTTTTTTATCCAATTAAATACCATGTATAGCATCGAGCAAATCTGATCTTGCTGTTTGAATAATTTCATTATTAATACCCAACAAAATTATATTGTTTACAGCCAAAATTTCCGTAATCAAATCCCCGATTATAACTGAAACTCCAGATGCTCTGCTACGTAACTGAAAAATTAAAACTTCTAAAATAAATAATTAACCAATTCTAAGTTGTAAAAGAATATTTTGATTCAGAAATATCAAACATGTTTTGTTAAAACACATTTTAAAAATTTTCAAAAATACATTTTCGTTATCAAATGTAAACATAAAATATTTAAAAATGAAAAACCACAATTAACAAAATTTAAAAAAATTATTCAAAACTTACAGAGCCTAGATCTTGAGCATTTTCTTGATGAGAATAACGTTCCAATAATAAAGTGAATCTATTATTAAATTGGTTATCGGCTCTACCGATTTCTAATGCAAATTTGTGTAAAGCTTAAATTAAAGGTACTATAAAAAAATAAAAATTATACGTGTCCAAAAGAACAATAAAGTAACGCCTAGACAATCCAAATACAGTCTATTATTTGGTTGATCCCCAATTCCACTAGCAAGATATAACACTCTTGTTTTTGCATTTTCCAAAACGTTTCTAAACTAAAATTCTAAGA
Organism: Meloidogyne chitwoodi; assembly: GCA_015183035.1. Taxonomy (NCBI): domain Eukaryota; kingdom Metazoa; phylum Nematoda; class Chromadorea; order Rhabditida; family Meloidogynidae; genus Meloidogyne; species Meloidogyne chitwoodi. The sequence goes on from JACZZP010000016.1 coordinate 1,492,920, forward strand.
TTATTTATTAAATGTTGTAAAAAATCAAATTTAGTGCCTCAAGGTCATAATTTAAAACTTACAAAATTCGTAAGTTTATTAATACAAACAATATAATGACGCTGATTATTTAATAAAAAAAGATCAAAAACAAGCGAAACACGAAGATAAGACCATTTTAAATTTAAAGGCATTAAATTAATAATCTCAGCCAATAATTCAACTGGAAGTGTGACTCTCTTTTTTTTTTGCTTTGTGGATAGAATGGAACGGATCAACGCAAAAAAGAATACACACATCCAGAAATTCCAAATGGTCGAAATTTTTTGAGATGGCCAAAAATTTGTAGCCAAAAGGCTATATGTGAAAACCTAGTATTTGTTGTAATAATTCAGTCCCTATTAACGACGTTTTGATGCTGTTGGCTTTACAAAAAAATCCAGTTTGACGCGTAACTATAAATATTCCACAGGATAAACATTATATTCTAAAAATCAACTATCCCATTTTCAGATAAATTAGAGCTAAACGCGAGAGTTAATTTTCTTTGTCTCAAAGCTCAAATAAGTCATCTATTTGATCCAAAAAATAATTATTTAAAAATGGCCAAATTTAATAAAACCTGTCCTTTCTCATCACTTTTATTTAGGATCGTCAGAATTAACTAAGCCAAGTGCTCGTTTAATATTTATCATCTGAAGTATCTTAAAGCATTTCATTCAAAGGAATCAAAAAATAATGGAAATTCAGCAATACTTATGTTGGTAACGAATCACATCAGAATCATGTTTATTTAGGATTATTGCAGTCATCATGCGAGCAGGCGTATATCAACAATAAAAGAATTAGATTAGCATACCTTTTTTATTTGACCAATCTTTCCAAGCAAAAACCAACGAGGTCTTCATCAACAATTACCTCGATTAATTCCCCGTTTCGTCAGTTCAATTTTTAAAATTTAAATTCTAAGGATAAAGGAAATCTAGTAAGGATCATAGTCAAGATATAGTCAAAAAAGAGTATAATCAAAAATGAAACCTTGAGGCACTCTAAACGAGAAAAAATAATTAATACCTCTTGAATTTGCTGTGCATTCATTTTATTTAGAAGAAAATATTTTTAATTCTAAAATTATTTAAAATTATATTAAACAAATGTGTGTGAGGTGGATTTATTAAATAAGGAACAAAGGTTTGTGGACAAAATTGTAGAACCTGGACAAATGTTACAAATTCTCCGAAAATAATTTAAAACATCAATAAAAAAATTGAATATTACACAATCCGTGCCAGTATAAACAAATAGAAGAAATAGGGGCCCGAATATGAAAAATTTTTGTAAGAAAACATTTAAATATAAGTTTAATACCGCTGAAGACAAAAATTTAGGCGTTAAAACAAGCCAAAATGTGAACCAAGAATGTAGCCTAGGAAGTGAAGATGAAGTCAAGAAGGGACATTTATTAGAAAAACTTGGGAGAATGTTTTTAAAAAACAGAATATCCAAATGAAAAAAGAGAACTAATGTTAACTTGGAACAACACTCCTCAAGTTTTTTAAGCATAACGACTTTTGAAATTGAGTCAATCATATTTTAAATCAACAACTATTTTTAAGAAAACATTTTGTATGTAAAATGCGTCATAAAACTTTTAGGAAAATTTCTGCGAATTATTCTATTGCGAATAAGAGTTACTTAAAAGTTAAAAAATCTTGATCTAATCTAAACGCAACATCAATCGACCAAAGTTCACCCTACTCGTCATGAATCATAATGTATAGAACTACGTTAACATAAATGTAACCTGAAAACTCCTTCAACAAACAAGATACGAGAAGATGACATGAGGAAAATCGCCAAATTTTCAGAAATGTCCACTCTGCCGAGATATGAACTCACGATTTCTAACTTCAAAATGTTCAGGCTTTAATCACGCACTTTGAGGTTCGACAAGCATCCCATAAAAGAACAGCAAGAAATATGAAAGTCTTATAATTAACATGTTTACATTTTTTAAATAAGATTCTAAATATTGTCCACAAACCTTCACAATAGAAACCTTAAAAAAAATAAAACCGCGAATGTTCGGGAAAGATAAATACGGGATAAAAATCTTTAAATTAAAGTTATGATTATTAATATAAAAAAATGATAAAAAAGAAACAGTTAGACATAAAATTTTTTTATCAAATATTAAAGATATTTAAATAGACAAAAAGCGCATTAGAGAAAATGAGAGACAGAGAGAAACGGGTTGGGATCACTTCAGTACCGCCATCTCAGTACCAACATTTTTTTATACTGAATTAAGCAATTTTTGATCTTAAATTTGTTAAAATTTTTTTTACAATTTTTAATGATAAAAAAATATTCTTTTTACAATTATTTTTGTCAAAGACAAGTATCACTATAATTTTATTTTTTTCTAAAATTTAGTGTTTCTATTTGAAAAGTTCATCCTTTTCATTTCTTATTTTAATTATTTTTTAACATTTTAGATTTATATAGATTATGGACTCTTCAAATATTAATATAAATTATATTGATACAATTGTAGCATTAGCTGAAAAGCAGCGTGTTACTTCTGAAGAAATTATTAAGAATGTTTCAGCTTGGAAAGAAATGCAACTTCATCTTTTGGCGAAACCCCAAAATTCAATTGAACAACACAATTCACCAGAATCTCCAATTTCTGGTGATGCTGAAACAACTGAAGAGCCAATAAATATTCCTTTAAATGTTTGTTTTAATATTTTTATGTTAATCATTTATTTTAAGATGCAACCACCTTCACCAGAACTTTTGCCGAAGCCAAAACCGATTTCCATTTTTGATCTAACATCTTCTCCTTTGTCTCTCAACAACAATAATAACATTAATAGTGCTGTTGAAGCACCTTTTTCGGATGATAATGATGAGACATTGGAAATTACTGATGAAGTTGGACGTGATTTTGGTATGATAGAATCCTTTATTTTATATTTTTTAATTTCAGACAAAGTTATTAATGAACATAATGAGAATGATTCTGGATCAGGAGGTTCTAACGTGAATACTCCAGGTTTAAATTTAAGCATTTACACCCATTATTTATTCTTTCTAAAATGTATTATATAAATATTTTTAGTTCCACTTGAAGAGTCTACTTCTCCTTTTATGATGCAACTCATTTTTAGTGCTAAGGGTGCCTCAGGTCAACTTTATTCAGCTGAACAAACCATCAACAACTTTAAATGGATTTTGAAAATTAGTTTTAAGAAAGCATTTGAAAAAGGCAATAAAAAAGTTCCATTTCTTTTGGGACTTTTTCTTCATTGTAAAGGACCTGCAGAAGAGAATTCTAATGAATCTATTTTATGTAATGTGAGGGAACTCAATTTCAAAATTCACAATCACCTTCAAGGCATTCCTGGATTAATGAAGACAAAAGTGTGTAAAGTCCCTTTTGAGTCAGATCTATCTCAAGGAGTTTATTTTGAATTGGATGGAAAACAGGTTTATTTTATTTGAATTTGAAAAATATAGATAATAGTTTGGGAATTTTCAACTATTTTTAAATAATATATAAGAATAGGTAATAATGTTGAAACAAATACCCTATCCATCTTTTAATTGAGAACAAATTTTAACTAATAGAACGAGAAATTTAAAAAATAATTATAATCTTTAATATATTTTTTAAATTTAGAAAATGATCGAAGAAGGATTAATTATTGGAGATGGACTGAAAATTCGTGTTTCTGTTGTGCTTATTTTCCGAAACAATTCTAGCGGAAGTTTTCCAGATGACGAATAACTGCTTTAATTGAATAAGTGAATTATTAATAATAAAATACTTTTTATGATTTTTGTTTATTATATTTTATTAAAAGAGTGTTTTTACAGATTTTTGTTAAGAAATTTATAATAAATTATTTGTTGTTTACCTATGTTTTTAAATAAAAATATATAAAATGTTTTTTAATAAATTTTAGGATAATTTAGAATTTAATAATATTAGATTTTAAAAATTATCAAATAAATAATAATTATAAAATAAATATATTTAAAATAAAAAATAAATAAAAATTAAATAAATTTATTATTTTTCTTTTACTTTTATTTTTCCATCTTCTTTTATTATTTTCTAATTGTTTTCTTCTAAAAGACAATGTTTGACTGTATTTTTCTTTTTGCTCTGAAGTACTTACATTAAATAATGAATATAACTAAATTAAATAATTAAAAATATATTTAATTAATTAATTATATCAAATTTAAATTATTATAAATTAACTATTTATTGTTAGACTATTAATCCCTCTCTATTTATTTTATTAATTAAACCCCTCACTTTTTCATATTTTTTATAATAATTTAATTTAATTAATCTAACTTTATTTGGCCCAAGTTCATTACATTTATCATAATCATTACAACAACAAAAATAAGTAAAAACAATTTTAGAAGGATCCAGCCTTTCTAAACGTAATTTTTTTTCAAAAGTTTTTGCAACGATTTTGTCTAATTTAGATAAATTAATACAAGATTTATGTTCAGGCCAAATACCTCGATCGGTGCAATGACCTTTAAAATAAAATATTTAAAGAAATTTAAAAAAAAAGTAATAAATTAATTTTAATAGGTTAAAAAAAAAAGAAAGAATTCTTATGAACACAAAATAAAAACGAAAATTATCTCATAGAGTACACACATAAAAATGTTAAAATTATTTATTGTCCCGAAAAAAATATTTTTGTGTAATTAAATAATTATTTTAATCTTCAATTTTATATAAGTACGCCTTGATACACTTTAATACGTAATAAATATTTATTTTAATTTATTTTATTTTTTAATGTTGAAAAATAAAAATTAAAAATATTTCAATTTATTTTAAAAATATATATTTGATTAATTACTTAAAAGGGATGATAATTGACATGAGTGAAAGATTATAAAATTGTTAAATGAGAGATTTTAGACCTATAAAGAATTTATATTTTAAATAATTTTATTTAATTAATAGATGTTATAAATAAATAAATTTATATATTTTTTAATTAAACAAATTAATGATTACATTCCTCTTACAAAAATAAAAATAAATAAATAAATAAACTAACGTTTATTAACACAAAAACGATCAAAATAATGAGAAAGTTGTTGTGAACTTTCAAATGTTTTTGTTGTTGTTTTTAAAGAATAATATTCAACATAACAAACTTCTTCTTCTTTACATTCTTTTATTCTAATAGGAATTGGTGATTGTGAATCAAAACAATTTAATCCAAAAATATAATTAAATAATAATAATTTAAAAATTATTACAATTTTTAATATAATTAATAAAAAATACATCTTTAAAAATCTAATAATAAATTAATTAAATTAATTAAACAATTAAATTAATCAAAATATTTAGAAAAATTATAATTTTATTTAAATATATATTTTGTTAATTTTTGTTAATAATTTTAGAATTTCTTTTAAATTATCTTTGAGAAATTATATAAAATTAAAACTTTAAATATTTTTAAAAAATACTTAATTTTGTTAATTTTTCTAAAAATATTTTTTAAATATTAAATAATTAATTTTATTAAATTTATTTAAAAATTAGTTAACACATAATTAAAATTTATTTGTAAGTAAAGGTTAAAAAGAAATAAAAGTCTTTTAATTTTATAAAAATTTAAAAACGATCAGCTTTTTTAAATTTTAAAATTAAATTAAAAAATTCAAAAAAATATTTAAAAAAATAAAATTTAGTTTCTGCCTCAATGAATACGATAAATAATATTTTTGCCATTTTTTTAGCTTTGAAAATAATTGATGTCACCATGTGAACGAATAATAATAATATTTAGAAAAAAAGAAAAAATTTTTTTAAATAAATTTGATTACAAGTACACAGTAAATTAAATTGTAAAAAATAATAATAAAATAATTAATTTTAATAAATAAATTAATTATCTCAATTTAAAAAAAACATTTAATTTAATATTCATAATAATTTTAAAAATAAATAAATTTATTTATTTTTAAAATTATAATAATACTAAAAGGTTAAAAAAGAAATTAAAAAAGAATTAAAAGAAAGAAGACCTTTCCTTAAATTATTTATCAAGAATTTTTAAAGATTATATTTATTTATTTGATTTAAACAAGAAAAAAAGTAAAAAAATTTTTTTTAATATTTTATGGAATTTAAAAGATTAAAAATGTCAGTGATGAAACAAAAAATTTTTTTTATTTTTTAAATAATGACAGGAAAGGATTAAAAAATTTATTTTGTTTTTATAAATAAATATTTTTTTAATTAATTTAATAAATTAAAATTAATTTAATAAATATTAATTTCTTTGACAAAATAATTTTTTTTAAATTAATTTACAGACAAGTAATAAATATTAATTAATTAATTAAATTATTTTAAAATAATTAGGTAAATATTTTTTAATTTTTTTAAATAAACAAATTAAGAATCAAAGAATATTTGTTTTTTTTAATAATTAAATATATTTTTTTTTCATATTAATAAATTATTAAAAATAAAATATATATTAATATTAATTAATTAATTAATTATTAAATAAATTAAAGAAAATATAATTTTAAATAAATAAATTAAAAAAATAAATTTCAAAGAATTACTAAATATTTAAATTAATTTTAATTAAAAATATTAAATAATTATTATTATTATTGTTTTAAAACATTTATTTTAAAATTTATTTATTTATATGTACTATTAATTTTTAAATATGTTTTGATATTTTTAAAATAATTTAATTTAAATTTTTTTTTAAATATTTTACTTAATATTGTGTTTCGTACATTACATTCAATTTGACATTCCTTAAATTTTATAATAAAAAAATAAAAGTAATAAATAAATGACCCATAAATTAGGTTTGTAAAAAATATATTAAATACTTTATAATAAATTAAAGATCAATTAAAAGAGAAGATAAATAAAATACCTCAGTGGTTCAGTTGGTTGTGCATTTGATTATAATAATTTAGAGAGGTAAAAGGTTCGAATCCTGCCAATGTAATTAATAAATTTATTTCTTCTGAATTTAATTTATTTACTTTTAAGAGATTATTAAATTAAATAAAAGTTATAATTATTTAATCTTATAAGGTTATACAATTAAATAATTGATAAAAATTAAAGGAGAAATTTATTTCTCCTAAAAATTTTAAAAAATTGTTTAAAAACAATTAAAAAGGTGTTTCCCAAAGAATTTAATATTAAATTATTTAATTTTCTCTTTAATTAAAATCTCCAATCTATAAACTTATCAGGTAAAAAAAGTTTAGGTAATTTTATTTCTTTTTCTCTTCCGTTCCCGCTATTAAAATTTGTAACATTATTAATGACCATTTAAATTTTTTTAATTTTTGCAGTCGTTCTATAATAAATTATTTTATAAAAAATATTAAAAATTGTGTGTCTTAATTTCTTTTTAAATTATTTTTATTTTTTTAATTTTATGTTTTGAACAGTTTAATATATTCTCTTTAACATTTTTAACCTGTTTATGATTCCTAAAAATCAGTGAAGTTCACAATTTATAGTTAAGGTTGTTTGGGTGCGAGAATGTTAAAAACGTTGATTTTTATAAAATATTCTTTAGATAATTTTTAAAATTTATAAACTTTTATATAAATATTATTAATTAATAAATATTTAAATTTAAAATTTTTGTTATTATATTTTTCAAAAGTTATATAAGAAAAACAAAAAATTAAAAATTTTTTTTAAGTTTAATTTTTGACCATAATTTCCTACATATTTAATTTAAAATGTTAAAAAATGAGTAATTTATTCTCGCAAATTTAATTAATTTAAAATATTTAAAAATCTTTGAATAAATGAGTTTTAAATTCTGCGTCAAAACGACCTTAACCTTTTTTTGGCGGAAATTTTACTTTTTCTTTTTCTGCAATTTAATTTTTAATGTTCTCAGTTAATTTAGAAGGCTCATAAATTATATGGTAATTAAAAGTTTACTGATCATTTTCTTCAAAGATCTTTAAAATTAATTGGGGTATTTAAATAAGACATGTCTCAACAAAATATATCATTTTAACATTTTTTCTGAAAAATAAAATTAGTACAATAATATCAATTTATTAAAATAAATAAATAAAAAATAAAAAAATGTTATTAATTCTCCTAATTTTTTTATTTTTAATATTTTGGACAACTTCAAGAAAAAATAATTATTGGAAAAAAAGAGGAATTCCTGGTCCAAAACCTTCTTTACCTTTTAAAGGAAATATTGACTTGATTTTTAATAAAAATCCTTCATCTTTACAATTATATCGTTGGAGTAAAATATATGGAAATATTTATGGAATTAAAAATGGATGGATTAATTCATTAATTATTAGTGAACCAAAAATGGTTAAAGAATTACTTTTTGATAAATTTGAAAATTTTTATGGACATTTGGTAAGTTTAAAAAAATTTTTAAAAAAATAATATTCAAAATATTTAATTAAAAGTATCTTTTTAAGTGTAAGGACGTTTTGACGCAGAAAATTAAATATTTAGTAATAAACCAAAATAATTTAAAATAAAAAAAATACATATCTTTAATTAAAAAAATAAATTTAAAATAATTTTTTAAAAAAAAGGTTAATCCAATGATAGGAGATGTAAATACAACTAGTATGGTACATTTATTTGCATCTAAAGGAAAGCGTTGGAAACGTCTTCGTTATATTGCTAATCCAGCATTTTCAACATTTAATTTAAAAAGAGTGAGAATATAATTATAATTAATTTATTAATATATTTATAATTATAAAACAAAATTCAAAAATAATTAAATAAGACTCAAATATTATTTTATATACCCAAAATTACTGTCCTAAAAATATTTTAATTTTTATTTTCTTAAGGTTATGCCTATTATGAATGATATTATTCAAAATAATATTCAACAACTAAAAAAGACATATAAAACTGGAGAATTTATTAATTTACTTGAGTAAATTTAAAAATATTTAAAAAATATATATATTAATTTTTTACAGTTATTTTACTGATCTTACCTTTAGTGTAATTTATCGTATAACAATGGGTGGCCAAAAAGAAGATTCAAAAGAATTTTGTCAATTATCTAAGGATACTCTTACACGTTTTAATAATAATATATTTGATTATTTTTCTTATATTTTTCCTTGGCTTGGGCGAACTGTCCTTAGCCCATTTATTAATGCTACTGGAAGATTAAGAAGGGATCCAACTCATATTTTAATAGAAAAGATTTACGAAGCTGTTAATCAAAGAAAAATGAAAAAAGATGAAAGAGAAGAAGAAGAAAAAGATGAAAATTTAAATAAAAAATGGAAAGACTTTATTGACCTCTTTTTAGAGTCTGAGGCGGAAAACAACACTATTGAATTGGTTGAACATACTGGAACATTTAATAGGGCAGAAAAAGTTGAAAAGGTAAATAAATAATTTTTAAAAAATAATAATTAATTATAAACTTTGATTTAAAGGAAATAATAAATAAAAATTATTAGAAAAGGAAAAGTGTAAATTTAATTTTATTTAACATAAAATTGACGTTACTCTAAAGTTTAAAGATTTATTAAGAAAAGTATATTTAAAATAAATGTTTATTTAAATTTAAGATTATTAATGAATAACCATAATTTTTTGTTTTTTTAAATTTAGAAAAAATTAATTCAATTAATATAAAAGTTTCACTAAAATGCTTCCCAAAAATATTTCTGCTAAAATCCCCAGAAAAGGGGTCAACCCTGAAGATTAAATTAACCAATTAGTCAAATCGCTTAAGCGGAAAAGTAATAAAACACTCCCAATAGGTCCATGTTTATGCAAAACTGTTGTAACAGACTTGACCGAATTGGCAATTTGACCAATTGGTTAATTTGATTTTTTGGGGTGAACTCCCAGAAAGTTCACAAATTATTTTTTCAATAAAACTAAAAATAATCAATTTGATGTCTTGTTTATTTTTTTATTTAAATTTTTGTTTTATAAAATTACATTTAAAATTTTATTAAAAATTTTTAACAGAATGATCGTCGTAATACTTTAGATGAAATTGTCCTTAATATACTTCTTTTTTTATTAACTGGTTTTGATACAACAGCAAATACATTAAGTTTAATATCACATAATTTGGTAATGTATCCAAATGTTCAAAAAAAGTTATTTGAAGAAATTGAAGAAATATGTGGATTAGAAGAAGGAGAAATGCCAACTTATGAACAATTGAGTAAATTAAAATATATAGATGCTATTTTTAATGAAACACAAAGACTTTGTCCAATAGCTTCAGCGTTAGTTTATTTATTTATTTTTATTTAATTAATTATTTTTAAATAAATTAAAGTGTAGTTAATCGTGTTTGTGAAGAAACAACAACTCTTGGAAATATAACTATAGAAAAGGGTATAGCTGTTAGTGTTGATTTATTTACTTTACATAGAGATAAAAATATTTGGGGAGAAGATGCTGAACAATTTAAACCTGAAAGATGGTTAAATGAAGAAGGAAATATTATTACACCTTCATCATCATTTTATCCATTTGGAGGAGGACCTAGAATTTGTATTGGAATGCGTTTAGGAATTATGGAAATAAAAATGATACTTGTACAATTATTAAGAACATTTGAATTAAAAAGATGTTCCAAAACTGAGGTAATCTTATATATTTTACAAAAATAATTTTATATATTCAGACTAAATTTAATTTCTCTGGTCAAATTGTTCTGAACCCAGAAACAATTACTGTTGAATTAAACTCAAAACAATGAATTTTAAAAATTATTAAACTTCGAATATTTTTATTTTATTAATTTTATTTTGTTATTTATTTATTTTATTAAATTATTATTATTTTTTAAATTTCTTTTTATTTTATATTTTTTTGTGTGATGATTAAAGTTGTGTTAATTTTAATTTTAATTTTTTTTTCTCTGATAATATAATTTAAGAGTTTTATTTTAATTTAATAAAATTAAATCTTAACTTTTACTTTTAAAATAAAACATGTTTAAATTATTCCCAGGCAAAAGTTTTTAAACAAATAATGCTTAAATTCCCACGAATTTTGTTGAATGTTGATAACAAAAATTTCAATTAAATATTTACACTTTAATATTTTTGTATTCAAAATATTATTATTATTATAAAAAAATCATAATTCTCTCACATTTAAAATAATTAAAATTACATATTATATTTAAATTTAATTTAAAAAAATGTTTGATTTAAATTTAATATTTAATTTAACTTATTTGATTTGTTTATTAATTGGTTTTCCTTTAAATATTATATTAATTATTTTAATTTTATTTAAAACTCCAAAAGAAATGAAAATTCATAGTCGAATTTTATTACAAAATTGTATTTTAGATATTTTATTATTAATAATTCAAATGTTTGTACAAACGGTATATATTTAATTAAATCAGAATTTCAAGTTTTAATAAAACATTTTTTTAAAACTTTTTTAAAAATCAGAATTATAGTTATTTCTAAAATTGAAAATAAATCAGAAATTAAATAAAAATTACGTTTTTCTATTTTTATTAGTTTAATATAATAGACAAAAGTGGAAGTACAACTTTAATTTTTACTAATGGTATTTTGGTTAATTTAATTAAAGAAAGTTCTAATTTTTTTATATTTTATATAATTTTTATAATTAATGCTCTTATTTATCTTTTAAATTTAAATGGATTATGTGTTCAATTTGTTTATAGATATTTAATTTTAAATAGGTAAAATATTATATATTTTTTTAAATATTTTAATAATATTTCTGACTGTTCTTATTTAATTAAATTTTAAAATTGACAGAAATATGAATATTAGCTTTTGTAAATATTTATTTATGTTTTCTATTGCTTTAATTGTTGCTTTACTTTATTGGCTGAATTATATTTATTTTTATCTTCCATATTCAGATGGAGGTTTTAAACAAATTGATATTGGAAATTTTAGTAAAGAAATGCCGTTTGTTCAATGTAAAATGCAAAAGGTAAAATAAAATAAATAACAAATATTTACTAATTATAAAATACCTTGAATGGGAATAAGACTGTCATTCCAGATATCCAAAATTTCCATTTCCGGGTGCGGGCTCTGGCATGAACTATATTCTTAAATTAAAAATGAATTTATATTTTTATTAAATAATTATTAATTCATTATTGGATATCAAAAAGAAAATTGTAAATTAAAATAACTAAATATATATAGAAGACGTTTTTGACACAATTTCTATTAACAATACTTGAAATAGTTTCATATTTAATTATAATATTTTGTGCTTTCAAAATGATTAAATATGTTAATTCACACACTGGTTTGAGTGAAAATTTGAAAAAATTATTTAAACAATTAACAAAAACTTTAATACTTTTGGTAAAAATAAATAAATAAATATATATTTAATTAATTTAATATTTTAGGCATTTATTCCTTTTTTAAATCAAGCTGAACTTTTAATTCTTATTTTCGCTGCTAATAATGAAAATTATATATCAAATATTATTAGAATATTTATTTATTCTTCATTTTATTTAACACCTTTATTTAATCCAATTATTTGTATTTTAACTAATAAACCTTATAGAAATGATATTTTTAATCGTTTAAGAATATATCCACAATAATTAAATTATTTTCAGGTTTATTTAAATATTTATTTTCTTAAAATTAATTCAACAGTTATCGTTCCTGAATTTAATACAACTTGACCAGTTAGATTTAATTCAACCTGAAAGAAAAGAAAAGTTTATTTTTATATCAAGTTTATTTTTGTAATAATAGTCGACACAGTATTTTCAGAAAAACATAAAAGAATAATTAATAGAAAGAAAAAAATTACTAAATTTAAAATAATATGAATTTTAAAAAATAAAAAATTAGTAAAAAAGTATTCTCCTTAATTTTGCTTTTGTCAATTTCCCTTACGGACATTTTGTCATTAATTAAAAAATTTAGATAAATAAAATTTTGAAATTTTAAATTTTTTGCTATAAAATAGAAATGTTAAACTAAAATTGATAAAATTCTCAAAACAAAACAAAGTAAATATTAATAAAATAAAAAACAAAAAACAAATTTTGTAAAAAAATATAGTTTAAATAAATATAATTTAAAAAATATTTATTAAATTAATAATAAAAATAATAAAATAAAATCCCCTCTTCTCAACAAAATTTATTTTTTGTTTTTCTTTTTTTTTCCTTTAATAAATAAATTAAATTATTTTTATAAATTAATATTTTTTATTTAAATAATATTTTAAAGTAAATTCAATATTTGCCCTTTTTTAAAATTTTAAAAAAAATCTAAAATAGAAATATATATTTGGCCAATCCTTTCTTTTATTGAATTTTTATCAAATGATTTTTCTTTTTCTCTATTTCTTTATGCGCGAAGGAAAAAAAATTTACAATTGATTTTAAAAATGTGAATTGAAGTGAGAGAAGAATAAATTAAAAAAGAGAGAAGAAGAAGAAGATAAATTAATAAATAAAAATTAATTAATTTTAAAAAAATATTTGCGGATTTTAAAAATAATATTTCTTTTTAATTATAAAAAAATAAAAATTTTAAATTTTATAGAATTAAATTTTTAACAGATAATTACAAAGAATTTAAAGCGATTTTTAAAAGAAAAAACATGGTACTTTTCCGTTCTTCCCCACCACCCATTTCGGTGCCAAAGTGAGGTGGTTTGTTGGAAACACGCCAAACTTAGACCTATTGGGAGTGTTTTATCTTTCTTCATTTTTTCGCCCATGGCTGGTTGGCTTTTGGTACGTGCGTTAATCTACGGCTAGAATTACAACAAAATAATTAATTCAGTGAAAATAATTTAGTAGCAGCCGCGGTAATCACCTAGAAGAGCTTGGTCCCCCCTATGGTTTTTCGATTTTCGGAGGTTTGTATTCCGGCTCAGATTCGTTGGTCCGACTTCGTCAGGGCTAGTTCGACTCAGATCGCCGAGCTCTTTCGAATGACACCTCACTTTGGCACCGAAATGGGGGTGGGGCAGAACGGAAAAGTACCAATTTATTTTTTAGAAATTTTTTTTTTTAATTTATTAAAACTAGCGAAGTTGGTCGCCCTTCGGGCGTCCTTCTAACCTAGAAAAAACACAAAAACTTAAATAACATATCAATAAATCATACATACTACAAAATAAACATTTCCAAGTAACAAAACAAAAACGTGAATAAACATAAATGAACTTATGTAACAATTGGTCCAAACATTTATTAACCAAAACACAGACATTGATATAAACAACAATAGTTTATTGTTAGTAAAGAACTAACGCCACCGAATAATAGAAATAAAAAAAGAATATGAGGTCGCCCACCCACCATCCCTGACCTCCCTTACCGCCATAAAACCAACGGCGTAACCTAAGCCACAACCACCACTCAAGAATGATCAAAAAGCGGTTTATATAGTATCCAACTGTCAAAAACTACTATAAAAACCTCTTTTTCACTTCCCTCAATATTTGTCTATAAAAGACAGAAACAAACGGACAAACATTCTCTTTTATATAATTAGATTATTTTTAAAAATTTTAAATTTATTTATTAATTTTTAAAAAGTTAATTTTTTATTTTTATTAAAAATCTCCGCAAAAATTTTATCCGCAAATTTTTAATTTAAATAAAACGTGTCATATAAAAATATCCTCTCTCCCTTTCTCTCTTAATTTTTAAAAAATCTTCTCCTCCTCCTCTTCATTTTCCCTCAATATAAATAAATATTTATATCCCCAGCTATGTCAATTTGCCAATATTTTTTAATTGAGAGTCCCATTTAATTTTTAAATTGCCCTTTTCTTCTATCTTTTTTACCTTTTTTTAAAAAAAAATATTAAGAAATTTTAAAAGGTTATTTTATTGTGAAATTTAAAAAAATTAAAATTTAATAAAATTAAAATTTAATAAATTATTTAATTAATTTTTTAGTTTTTAAATGTTTGGAAAAAGAATTTTATTTCTTTTTCTTTTAACAATTTTTATTAAATTTTGCTATGCAAGTGAAAATAAACATTTAGCAAAACATCTTCTGTTTAAAGGTTTTCTTTTAATATTAAAAAAAAATAAAAATTAAAAAGATGAAGAAATTCAAGAGGATATTAAAGCTGTTGATTTAGCCATTCAAGCACCTTGGGTAGAAAGAAATCCTTTTGGTATTCAAAGAATGGAAACTAAAAGGGAAAGTTTTGGACTTAGTGATGCACAAAAAGCTTTGTTTAATCGTCATTGGGAATTGGAAACTATACAAGTATTAAATTAAAAATAATATTCAAACCTTTAAAAGAAGTCTGAACTCTAAAAAAATCCAAACATTATTTTTAAATATATTTTTAAAATAACAGACGGAAAAACCTGTTGCCCCAAAACAATTAGATTTGGAATTATTTGCTCAAGTATTGGATATTATTGTAGAAATTAAACGTAATGAAAAAGAAGTTTGGCTTAGAATGGATAAATTAAATGAATGGGCAAAAGAAGAAGAAGAAAATAAAAATATAAATAAATTAAAAGAAGAAGAATTACCTTCAAAAGATGTTGAAGAAAAGAAAAAAGAATCAAATAATGAGGATTATATGACTGTAAGTGTTAAATTAATTTAAATAAATATATAAATATTTTTTTCTTTGATAAATTAACTTTTAATTGTTTTTTATTTTTTTTTAGTTATCAAAACTCTTTAAATTAGATATAAAAGAAAATAAAAAAGAAGAAAAAGAAGAAGGACAGTGTTCAGAAAATGAGAAAGAAAAATTTATTGAAACAAAACCTATTTTTAAACAAGAAAACAGAACAGAAACAATTTATGAAAATATTAATGGAATATCTGGAAATTGGTGGCATTTTAAACAGCCAATAATAGAAAAAGAAAATAATGAACAACAAGAAAAACCTTTTGTAATGGTTATTTTAGATGAAGAAGAAAATAAAGAGAAAGAAGATGTAAGTTAAGGAATACCCAATTGATCAACACTAGTGTTGATCTTTTTTTATTAATTAATAAATTAATTAGAATTTAATTAGAGTCATTGTTAGGTTAAATCTATTTTTATGAGTAAATATTAAATAAAGCCAAAAGTGAGGTGATCGTATTAGAGATAATAATAAATATTTGGGTGACTGGTTCCAACTAAATATTAAATTTATTTTTTTATTAATAAAATTTTAATTAAATAATTTAAGGAAGACATTCAAGAACAGCAAAATAATACTGTTTTAGAAGAGTCAGATGAAAATGAAATTTTTGACCAAATTCAGAAAAAGAAAGATCCGATAAGAGCAGAAAGACCATCAGAAACGATTATGTTTGATATGAATTTAGATAATAAAGATTTTGATGAAAATAGTGAAGAAAATGAAGAGAAAGATTTTGTAGAAGAAGAAGAGGAAGAAGAAGAAAAACAACCAATGGTCGAAGTTGTTAAGGTATTTTTAAAGATTCCCCTTTTTAAATATATGGGTGTGATTAGATAAATTGATCATTTCTCTCTAACTTATATATCCTCACATATACTCAGTGATTCTAATTGATAACTTTAACCGGTACAAAGCCTTAAAAATAAAATTACAACGTGAAGATTTTCCTTTATATATTTATTATACATTTGTTTTTGTTTAATTTTTATATTTAATTAATTAGATTATCGATATTAATGATGATGAAAAAGAAGATAACAATTATAGTAGTAATAGTATTTCTTCAGAAGAAGAAGAAGAGAAAAACTCTGGAATATTAAATGTTTTATCAAATTTATTATTCGGTAATCGTTTTAAAAGAGAAGCAATTCCTTCTTTCCAAATAATTCCAAATTCAACTAAAATTATTAAAAATAATCAAATTGAAGGAAATATGACAATTGAAGGAAAAAATATTGAATTTTCCGCCTCAAAATGGGAAATAACAAAAGATTTGAGTAAAAATGAAGAGAAAATTGAAATTTTTGAAGAAATTTTTGGTAAGAAAAGTGTTGGGGAATTTTGGTAGACAAAAGTCTTTTTCTTTTTTGACAAAAAGAAGGAAAGAGAAATATTTTAGATTTTTTTTAAATTTATTATAAAATTATTTTTAAATTTAATTATAAAATACTAGATAATGATCAAAATATTAAAAATTTAAAAAAAGAAAAAGAAAAAGTCTCTGAAATGGATAAAAACATGAAAGAAAAACAAAACTTAATTGAAAAGGAGAAAAAACAAATAAACATTGTTGGACATGTCACATCAACTAACGGAAAAAATGTGGGTGAAAAAGAAAAAATAAAAAATGAAAAATATAAAATAGCAAAATATCTATCAGAATTTCTAACAAAAACATCTGAAGAACGCCCAAAAAGAGATGAGAAAATAGCTTATATTTGGTATTGTGAATTACAATATTGGCTAGCTAAACGTATAGAAAATGATTTTGGAAAAATAGATGGGAAAAATATTGCAAAAATACTTGATGGAATGGATGAAATGAAGGAAGAATTTGAATTTGTTAGTAAAGAATGGGGAAAAATAATAGGAAAACTTGCTGAGTTAACTGATTTTATTGGTAAAGAATTTAAACGAAAAAAATAAAAGAAGTGAAGAAGAATAAAAAAAGAGAAGAGAAGAGTTGTGAAAGAAATGAGAAAAAAGAAGATTTTGTTTGTTTTGCGTTTCATAGCTGTTTTGGAGATTAATTTTAGATTTTTGAATTTTTAAACTTTCTCCAATTTTAGAAAAGATTTTTTCTTTAAAAACAGCTCTACAGCTCCTCCCCAATTAATTTTATTTATTTATTTTCTCCATTTATTAGTTAGTATATATTATTGCCATTTTTTGTTAATCAAATGTTTTAAGAGAGAGAAAGAAAGATTAACATTTATGGCAATCCCCGGAGAATTTATTTACCCTTGTATATACTAAAATTAATTTGTTTATGGTCCATATTTTATCAAATTATTCGTTTAAAATTACCAATTTCTATTGGAACATAAACAAATTTTTAAATTGATTGACATTCCTTTTTTTTATCATTTTTTCGGATCAGTGTACATTTACAATTACTATATTTAGATAGAGAAGAAGATATATAAAAACATATATTTATTAAATTATTAGTTACAGTTGAAGTTAAAAAAAAGTTATTTTTAACGTCAAATATGTTTTATTTTTAGATAAAAAATAAAAAAGAAAGATAAAAAAAGATATTTAATTAAATATATGTTTTTGTTGATATATTATTTATTTTTTAATCCAATCCTTTATTTTATCCCCATAACTTATTTTTAACACAACAATTTGTAACAATTTTTATTATTCTTTTGAAGTAAAAATTTTTTTTTAATTTTTCAAATACAATGATGTACAAAATACAAAAGTATTATTTAAGTAATTAATAATTATATATTTAGGTATTTGATTTAAAAAATCATAATTTAATGACCAGGTGGTCCCATTCCGCCCATACCCGTGTGATGTTGTTGTTGGGCTGCCTGCTGATCTGAAAAAATAATAAAGATTATTTTATTATATTTAAATAATTAATTTATAATATTTATTTGGTTTTTTTTATATTATTAGAGGATAGGATTATAACCAACTAGAAGGATTACAAAAGTGTTAATAATTTCAATTTTTACATAAAAAAAATAAAATTAAAATATAGAATGAATTACCGTCTTATTAGAAAATTAACTTGTTTAATTAATAAATATTGACATATATATGAATATTATTAGTTCTCTCTTTAATTAGTTAATAGATTATTAAACAAAAAAAATAGAAATTAGTTTTAAAAATTATATAAAAAGACAAAATAAATAAAATAATTATATTGTTAATTATTTTAATAAAACAAGGACAAAGCTTCTAATTTTACAAAACAATTAAACAAACATTAATAGTTAAAAAAAGAATTTAATCTCTAAAAATATTAATTAATTAATTTTTTTTCAGAGAAAGACTAAATTAAATTTTGAAAACATCGAGAATCTCAAAAAATCTTTTTCCTGTAGAAATTCCCAAAAATCTCAACTTTGCAGGAATTCATGACTATAAAATCCAATAAATCCTCAGGTCTAATAATTTTAAATTTACTTATGTTTTAAAATAAAAATGTTCAAAAATTGAAAAAGACTTAATGTTATATATTAGCATAAAAAACCATTTTTAAATTAACCCAATATATTACCTTTACTTTATAAATTAAAAAAAATTTTTTTATTATTTTCTTTTTTAACTTCACTTTGTTTTTTCTGCATCAATTTTTGGTTGATATGTTTTTTAATATCACTCATTGGTTGTTGTTGTGATTGCAATATTTGTTGTTGTTGTTGTTGTGTTCCACTATTACTACTAACTATTCCACTTAAACTAGACATTTGTTGTTGTTGGTTAAATTGATTTGTTCTTGATTGTTGTTGTTGAGAAGAAGCAGGTGAATGATATTGTGGTGGAGGGGGTGGTTGTTGTTGCGGAAGAGGTTGATTATTAGATTGCATTCTAAATTGGGGAGGTGGTTGTTGCATAGATTGTTGTTGTTGTTGATTATTATAAATCATATATGGAGGTGGTAGAGATCCAGAGCTAAATATAAAATAAAAAAAAATTATTATAAAAGAAAATTAAGTATTTCTTGCAAATTCTCAAATTTTTCAAAAAACCAACACTTGTGTTTGGCCCCCTTGTTGGGGAGGTGGTTGCATTTGTTGTCTTTGCTGCATTTGTTGTTGCCAATGTATTTGAGACATTTGTTGTTGTTGTGCCATCATTGCTGCATGAGTATTCATATTCATCTGAGTAGATGGACCAATCCCTTGTGTAATTCCCTGTGAAGGTCCAGCTCCACTTGTAGCAGAAAACATATCCATGCCCATATTATGTGGACCCAGTAGTTGATTTGCAAGTTGTTGTTTAGCTTCTCTTTTTTTCTTTTGACCTCTATAAATTAAAAAATTAAATAAAAAAATATTTTATTTACCTTCCAGCGCCAGATGGCCCAATCCCGCCTTTACGTCGACCACCTCTTCCACTCCCTGTTCGAGGAGAATCTGTCAAGTTTGGAGTATTTGAACCAGAGCTACGAACACCTTGTGATGATTGTTGTAGTAAATTTAAAATTGGTTGTTGCGGGGGGTATGGATTTTGAATTCTAGAAGGTCCAGGTTCTCCAATTAATGCACCAGGTGGAATTGAACCAGCCATGGACATCATTTGTTGGTGATGAAGTATTTGTTGTTGTTGATGCTTTTGTTGCTGAAGGAAGTGATGTTGAGCTTGTGTAGGTTGTTGCATCATTCCTTAAATTTTGGATTAAAATATCCATTTTACATATTATATTCACGTAAATAAATCAAGTCTATTTTTTTATTAAAAATTTGGTTAAAAAACCTTCGATTTAATAAACTTTCTATAATTTAATATTCTTTTAAATAACCTGGATGCATCTGAACATTTTGTTGCTGTTCCATCTTTATTTGATGCTGCTGATGTGAATAAGCAGCAGCACGCATGTGTTGTAGTTGTTGTTCAGATTCCATCTAAAAAAATAGAAAAGAATTTTATATTAATTTAAAAATACTTTATAATGTTGTTCAGGAATTGATGGTTGTGTTGGAATTATTCTTTGTTGTTGTTGTTGTTGCTGAGCTGCTGCCAAAATATTTTGTTGATAAGATTGTTGCTATAAAAAGAAAATAATTATTAATAAATTGTGTGTATAAATATAAACTTGTTTATCCTGTCTATCAATTTGGTCCTGTAGAATAAATACTTGTTCCATTTCTGGAGGTGCTAAAAACGGATCAGCATTAGCTCCTCCAATTCTTTCTTCCCCAACAATTCCAGGCCGAGGAATAAAAGAAATTGTTTGTTCACCATTTGGGCGGATTTGTCGTTGCATCCAATGTTCATGTTTAAGCATTCGCAAAATCTAAAATTTATTTATTTAGAATTTGAAGAATAGTGAAGACATAATTCTAACCTCAACCCAAACGGCTATCCCTTATTAGGGTGAAAAGTAGAGATAGGAATTTTGTAAAAATCGGGAATCGGGAAATTTAAAAATTGAACGAACGGGAGGGACCCGGACCGGGAAAACCGGGTATTCCCGATCCCGTTTTCATCCCGGTTTCTCAAAAAAAACCGGGAAAAGGGATCGGGACCCGATCCCGTTCCTAACTCTAGTGAAAAGAGCATTTTGAGTATTCATTAGAAAATACTCAAAAATAACCTTTTTTACATTACCTGTTTATGAACTGAAATTTGTTGTTTATCAATTACAATTCCTTGCATTTGTGGTTTTGCCATAGGAAGATTAGATTGTGCTAATTGTTGACTAGGTTGAGAAGTAGTACTTGTACTGACTTTTGATGTTGTCGTTGAACTCTGAGTATTATTACTTCCAGCAAGTTTATTATGTGGGATAGAATTTGAAAAACTGTCCCAAGCTGTTAATTCAGCTTGGGACTTTAAAACAGGTAAAAGTTGTTGTAAAGAATATAATTCATCGGGAATACGAAAATTCTAAAGAAAAATTTATAAATAAATTTAAAAAATCAAAATAACCTTAAATTTGCTAACAAAAGTACTATATAATTTGTGAGGATACATTTTATGTACAAGCATTAAAAGCATATCCAAACAAGTATCAAAATATATTGTATCACGTTCATAACTTTAAAAGATAAAAAAATTTTATTTTTTAAAAATGTTATAAAAAAGATTAACGTTAGTATTTCAAAATAAAGAAGTTGAAAAAGTGCTGATACCCAAAATTCAGCATTACTGTTTGTTGTTAAATTATCAAATAAACCAACAATTAAATTTAAGCGTAGAATTACGCCATCTCTTTCAGCAAGGAAAAAACTTTGATGTGGAATTATTGGATTCTAAAAATAAATAATAAAAAGATTTAACACATTTTTGTAGAGAAGAATCGAATAATTAATAGAAAAATCAAAGAATATTAAAATTAAAGTTTGTCTTTTTATACCTTTCTAACTCTGGCAACAACATCATCCAAATAATCAAGAAGAGTATCTACTAATTGTTTGACATCTTCTCCTTCAGTACATGCCATCACCTTAATAATTAACAAATTAAAATAGATAGAAACAAAAATAAATTCTTTACCAAATTAAGAAAAGGTTGATAAGCAAGTAATTGTTCATATTTTAATTGTTCAATATTTTCTGATTGTTCTAAAATTAAAAAAATATTAAAATAAAAATTATTTTTTTAATAAATACTATTTTTTGCATCTTTTTCAGGAGCAGTTTTCAAATTTTCAGCAACTACTTTAAGAAAATATGCTTTCATTGCTGAACCAATCCAAGGACACCAATGTGGATTTTGTGAGCTCATTCCTGTTGGTGGAGGTGGACTAGGCATAGCAGTGACTAAAGATGCAAGTTGCCAAAAACAGTTAATGCCAGAAGGACGAAAATCATTTATATTTAGCTTAAAAAAAAAGTTTTGAGATTTTAATACTTTTTCACTGAATAATACTTCTTCTTCATGATGACGATCTTTAATATTTAATCTTGAAAGAAAAAGCTGATGAATAGCAGTAGCAATATTATTAAACAAAAACATTGTCATTTGATAATGATTAGCTAATTGTTGATTTCCATTACCTAATTTGGACATTTGACTCTCAGGAAAAGTCTAAAAAAACAAAAAATATAAATATTTTTAAATAAAATTTATTTAAACCTCATTAATTATCAATTTAAAATCAAAATAAGTAGCACGCATATTCCATATAGAAAGCGCAGAAAATAATTTTTCATAAATTGTTTTGTCTGTGCATTCCATCAATTCTTGTTTAATATTTCTTTCACTTTTTCTTCTGAGTGCAACTCTAAGAAGTTGTTGTCCAACAGAATGATTTTTAAGTCGAGAACAATTAATAAAGTTATCCATATCATTATCACAAGAACAAATAACAAACATTCTTTCTATTACCCAATCTTGATCACAAATACTTAAAAGAGCACAGCGAGCAATCGCAAGTTGTTTAGAAAACTTTCGTAAATTTGTCTGAAAAAATATCCGTCATTTTCTCGAAAAAATATATAAGAAGATTAAAAACGCTCACCGCATCTTTTCTACTTGCTTCCACCTTTCTTTTCAGTTCATCTACCAATTGCATTATAACAGAAAGTAATGGAAACAAAACAAAACTCAGCTCAGAAAGATGAGCAATTTTTAATGCTAATTGATTACAATCTCTTCTAAGAGTAACAGTTTCATTACGTTGTCCAAGATCATTACCTAAAATATTAAAAAATATCAAATCCTAATTAAAAAACAACACACAAATAAAAGGCATATCATCAGCACAAACAAGAACAGAACAAATATAAAGAGCCAAACAAAATCCATTATCTAAATCATCATTAGCAAAGCCTCCTTCTTCTCTTATAATTGAGTAAAATACATTGGAAATAAGTCGACATATAAGAGCATGAGGGGAAAAAGCATATTTAGAGGCCAAAAGAAGAACAAATGTGGCTAATGCATAGTGTGTAGAAAAATCATTTACCTAAAATAAAAAATATATTTTTAAATAAATTAAAATTTTTTAATGCTTATGTTAGAAGCAAATGGAACAATACTTTCTCTATGCACAAACGAAAATGGGTCTTGAAGAAAAATTTCATTTAAAGGAAAATTCCCTTCCCGAAAAAAATTAATTTAAAATAAACATTAATTTCAAAAAGCATTTCATTCCAATTGCTATTATTTGAAATATTTGAACAACAAAGTTCTTGAATAGCACTACACCATTCAGTTTCTAGACCAAGCTGAGTCGATACATGCGCACAGAAATTAGCTAATTCAACTAAACGTTCATAATCTCGACCATAAGAATTAGCAGCACGAAAGGCGTTTACAACAAAACTAAAAAAATTAAAAAGAAATATTTTTTAAATTAAAAATTGTTCAAATACCTATACTTTGAATGTTCATTTTGTATTCCCTGTAAACGAATTTTTAAATCATTGTATGATGAAAATCGACTGAAATATATTAGAATATAAAAAGAATCAAAAAATATTTACGAATTATGCAAAGAAGATTGATTAAGTTGATCAACCATTAATTGTTGATCATATTTCAAATTTCGTGCTAATGAACCAGATCCAGCAGAAGGGAAGAACTGTGTCAAATCTTCATATTTACCAAGTAAAGTAATTGTTTCATTCCCTTCTTCCTCCACAATGTTTATCAATTTATTTCTTGTATATAATAAAAATACTGCAATTGTTCTTGACCAGCATGTGATAGGAGATTTCTGACGTACTAATTCAATTTCAGTTTGAATCAATTTATAAAGACTATTGTAAATTAAATGAGCTTCAGGTGAATGGAGAAAATAGTAAAAATGTTCAACCAAACGAACAACAATTACATACGCGAGCTAAAATTTTATTGTAATTTTAAAGAAAATAAAGAATAAAAAATATTTATTAACAGCAGATTCTTTTTTTTTAAATTTCAAACCAAAATCCTTGGTTTTAGAAAACGAAAAAATTATTATAAAAACCTGCGATGTAAGTGAGTTTGGAATTGTATCAATTTTAATTTTTTGATTTGATTTGGAAAATTCAAGTTCAATTTGAACAAGAAAAGACAAAATTTCAGCAGATAAAGTCAACAAACTGTGAGGATTTTTACAAATCTAAAAACAAAAGAAAATCTATTAAAAAATAAAATAATAATATACAAATATCATTTCACAAAGAATATCCAGACATTCAGAAGTTGGAAATGGTGGCAAAACTGCTTGTTGTTCACTTAATTGACGTAAAAATTCTACAATTGAATCAACAAAATTATCAGCACACCAACCACAAATTACTAGTTGATCAAAATAAGTTTGGGCTCGGAATCGATCCATTTGCTCATTAATTTGTTCATTTGTACATTTTCTTTTATAACGGAGTTCACGACTTGGAGAATCAGGAGAAGGTTGGACAATTTCGACGCTAAGGCGCTTCTTTAAAAAATCATTTTTAGTAACAACTTGGGTAGATAGTTCAGATATCCAGAGGTTAAAAGGTGAGGATATTCGAAAATTTTCGTTTCGGTTCTTGGTTCCTGATCCCCAGTAATTCTTCAGGAACCTCCAAAATTTGTTACAACCATCAAAATTATATAATTTAAGAACCCATAATTTGCAAATTGCTCTAGCAACTGTGCGCAAAGATTCTCGAACTTGATCCCTCTGATCAGAAATTCCGTATAGAACTATAGCTCTTTGATTACAAGCATCTCTATTTGATTCTAATTGTGCAATAGGCAGATGAAGAATAAAACGTTCATGAAAACTAAAAATATTAAAAAGTTATATATTTTTCTAATAAGCCAATAATCTATAAATATGTTTTAAATTTTTTACCTAAGTTTAGATTTTATATTTAAATGAGGATGAACATCAGATTCATATTCTTGTTGTAATTTAGCAAATTCATCAGATTTTTGCTGATTTTGAGTTAAACCAATAAATGGGTTGTTATTATTAGAAGGAACAGAAGGGGTTGTTGGAATAAATGAAATGATCATTGGGTTTTCCTGTATAATAAAAATATTTTAAAATTTTAAAGCAAAAAGTTTATTAAAAAGTTTATTAAATGTACAAATAATATAATAGTTCAACATTTAATTTTAAAAACCTGTCTAGCTTGCGTCAAATCAACAGATTGTCTTTTTGAAGAAGCTTGTTGTTCAACACGTTCTAGGCCGGAAGATTTGGAAGACTTTAATTTTTGATATAAAGGAGAATTTCCCAATGACCCATTTCTCATCAATGCACAAACATAACGATCATGATCAAAAAGCCCAACACGTTGTAATTCATAAAACAACAGCATTAAATTTCCAAATTCCACTCTAAAACGTTCAACATTTCCTTCTTCACTCTTCTCATTAAAGACCCAATCTCTGTTGAGACAATCAACTAACAAATCATGAATTGATTTAAATGAATCAAATTTATTTTGAGATTTGGAAAGCATAAAAAGAAGTTTTGTAACAATAAGAGATCTATGAGTCCCTGAACGTTCTGCAGTAACAGCCCAAAGAACAAGCATTCTGACGCGAATATTTATACCAACAAATTCATTTTTCTATTAAATGTAAAATTTAAAGAATGGATGAAAATAACTTCCTTTTTGATTTATAAATAAAGCAAATTTATAAAATTTGAATATGTGAAATAAAGGGTCGAAAACTAAAAATTAGAGGCAACATAGAAAAATAAATCAAAAAGGAAGTGAAAAATAATAATAAAAAAGTAAACAACCTCCTCTTTTGGAAAAATGTTTTCGTAAAGTATTTGAAGAGCATTAGGCTTATCAAATGGAATAGTGTCAAAATAAGAAATTATATTCAGACATTCCTCAATTATAGCTTCTAAATTAAGTTTATTAAAATTTTTATTTAAAGATAAAAAACCAATTCCAAATTGGGAATTTGACGGATTAATGAAAGCCCAACGATCTTCTACAGCTAAACTCCTCATCTTTATCTCATCTACTTTTTTGTTCAATAAACCTAACATTTTGTTCTTGAATGATCCAGAAAAGTGCTGGCAAGTAACTTCTATTTTACAAGGAAGATAATCAAGCGGAGAACCACAAAGCTACAAAAATTATTTTCATCAAAAAAATTTTTTGTGTTACCCAAGTAATACTTTGCAAAGCATTTTCTTTTTCAATTGCACGAGAAATTTTAGAACTTTTAAGACTTCCTTCCAAAAGTTCTTGAGGTTCAAAAGGTGTCCAAACTAAAGCAGAAGGACAGTCTAGGAGGATAGCATGAAGAAATCCAAAAATTACTAACAACGTTGGCCTATGATGTTGACAATTGGTCAAATCATCAAAGCAAGTTTCAGGTGAAATTGGTGATAAATTTTGACTAAAAATTGAAAATTACTCGTAAATATAATATACTTTCTCATCTTTTCATAATCTTTTCTATATTGCAAAAGACGCGAGCAAAGAATAAATGCCAGCCTACGGGCAATAAACACATTTTGTGTGACAATATCAGTAAATTGAGTCATAAGTATAATAAGAATACGAAATGTTTGAGGTTGTTCCATTGAAAAATTGGAAAATTCAGAAAGTAATTCGCACATTTCTAATACAAATTCATGTCGATCTAGCATTCCATCCTTAATTTATAGTTTAATTTAAGCTTTAAAAGAGTTAAATCTAGCATTTAAATGAATTCAAAGTTTTGTTAAAAAATAACCTCAAATGAATGTTTTATCAATGCGGCGTAATAAGGCCATCGTTGATAATAAATATTTTGCTCAAGTTGTCCAGGTATTGCTTTATCGAATTCCCGTAGCAGACAACGCAAATATCGAATAAAAAATTGACGTTGGTCTTTAAGGAAAATTTTATAAAATTAAAATTGAATATATACCGCTAGAGTAATCATCACAAGGCAAAGTATTTCCACCCTTCTTCTGTTTGCTAACAGTCACAAAAAATGGATGTGCAACTTGATTCTAAAAAAATATTTTAGTTGGCAAAAATTATATTTTACCATTTTCAAAAACCAAATAGCTTTTTGAATTGGTACTCCTTTTTCATATAATAAGCTCATTGCCTCACATAAAGGAACAATTTTTGCAGAAGCCATAGAGTTTAAGTGCTCATATGAACCTCGACAAAATCGTGGAAAACATGCCGCTAATGAATGACGTTTGCTATCCTTTAATTGAATTCTTTTTCCAGAAACCAAAGATTCAAAGAAATCTTCACGAAAACTGTTGTCAAAAATAAAACCGCGAACATTGTTTTCTTTTATCCAATTTTTATCAAGCCAAATCACATTAAGTTCATTCTTTTTGTTCATTATCTGTTTGATCCATCGAGCAGCACGATATAGTTGATCATCAGTCGCAAAAATTCGGTTATTCTAATGTAAGATAATTTAGTGACAAATAATTATTATTTTTAGAATTAAATTATAAACTATTCAAATCAGAAAAAAATTAAAGTTAAACCTTCATAAGCGAATCATATTCATGTCTGACCAAAGCACTATGAATAACTTCAATTTGATAACCACGAGCAAGCCGATCATGACCCAGATTGTCTTCCTCCTGTTTTTCTTGTTGAGGAAAAACATCTGGATGCATAACAGTAATACCACCGGAACATTTTTCAGAGCCTCCACTTTGCCTAAAAGAATCACTCCTTCGGTTGTGCCTTTTGAGTGGCCGAGCATCAGGACTAAGTTGACTGCGATTTTGCATGCGTTGAAAATATTGCTGCATAGTTCACAAACTTTTCATAAAAAATTTATATATATTAAGCTAAGAAAAAATATTAAGAAATAATTCGAAAATAAACAAATTATAAAAAATAAAACAAAATTTATTATATTAACAATTTTATACAAAAACATTTAAAATAAATACAATTAATTTTTCTCTGAATTCTCATTCTTAAGCAAATGATTAGCAATATATGGGACATCAGTAAGAAAAGGAATTTTAAGTTCACGAGAAAGCCAAGCCTAAAATTGTTAATTTTTTATTGTGAAAATTACTTAAAAACCATTTCATTTCGTTCATTGACAGTCCAAGCACAAACTTTAAGACCACGAGCATTCATTAATTTTATATAGAAACTAAATATATTATAATAAATTTTAAAAATAATCAAAAAAGTTACTTTGAAATTTCCCGACGTTCAGTGAGTACCATATTAACACCAAGAAACTCGGGAATCCACAATTTTATACTTAAAATCCACAAAATATCCAACAAAACGGCAAACGAATGAACCATTTTAGAAGAAAAACGAGGCACAGTAAATTCCAAATCTTCATAAGAAATGAACCTTAATAGAGAAATAATTTTGCAAAAAATTAATATTTATCAATTTAATTTACCAACGACGCCAAGTTATTCCTGCATGTGACATTAATTTTTAAGGTAAAATGAAAAAGGAATTAAAATATAGAAATACTCACCAGTAAGAATATTGTGATTTCCTCTTTTGATTCGGTAAACGACAGAGGGGAAGAATGAACAGACAATTGCTTTATTGTAAAGCTTGTAACGTTCAAAAAGAAGAACAATTTGCTTCACTAACTGTTGGGAATTTAAAAATGAAATAACAAAGCTTATTAATTTTCTACTTTTTTGAAAAATAAAAAAATAATAAAACATTCACCAATTTATGGACCATTAATAAATTTTACAAACCTTTGGTTCCTTATCCTTTATATCAAAAAGCATTTTAATATTGTTTTTAATAGCCCATTCAATTAATTCTTCCAATGTAAAGAGAAGCTCTGGATCGCAAACAACATCAGGAGCATTCAAAGATCTAATAATATGTAGTATGTACATTATTACAAGAAAAAGGTAAAGAGAGATAAGCTTTAGTGACATTTTTTTAATCTTAATAAAAAGATTAAATGTTTTATAATAATTTAAAAATGATTTAAAATTATAAAAAATAATTTTTAGTTTTAAATAAAAAACCTAAATTTAGCAGCACAATTACACTTAGCCAATTCTTCAAGTGTATATTTATTTAATGCTCCAGTCATATTTGTTGTTCGATCAAGAAAGTCGTCGTGCATCAAGACAGGGACAAAATCTTTGGTAAAGCCAATATCAAATTCAACTAAATCAACGCCTTCCTTTCTAGCCTGTTCAAATGAAGCGAGTGTATTTTCTGGAGCATTTAAAGGACTGCCTGTTTATGTTAGAATGGAAAATTTTTTAATAAAAGAATTTTTATAGAAAATTTAGAATAAATCTGGAAATTTGGATTAATTCTAAAAGAATTTTAAAATGTTAGAAAAAATAAATTTGTTTACGAATTTTTTTAGCATTAAATTTCATAAATTTTTTAACAAAATAATTAAAAACCTCTATGGCCGCCAAAACAAAAGCCATCAAAAAAAGCGGACACCTAAAAATAGTTTAATAATAATGTTTAAAAAAGTTTTCATAAATTTTTTGGATTTGCACGCAAATTTCGAAAGAACATAAATAAGCCAATCAAAATCGTAGAAATATGCAGAAATATGCTCCAAACTAAAAAAAGTTAAAAATTTAAATAATAAATATAACTTAATATTAATTGATGAAAATGGCCATTGATTGTAATAAATACTAAATATAATACAATAAATAAAAATTGGAAGCACTTCTGACATTCTTTTAAAAAAGACGAACTTCTCCTTCTTTTTTATTTTTTATTAGCTTATTCCATATAAAGAAATTCTGAATTCAAAAGGAATTACGAAAAATATTCTCGTAACTATGGTAAACCTTTCGAATACTGGATTTTTTTAAAACTGCTAAATTATATATCATTCGAAAGAGCTCGTCGAGCTGAGTTGAATGACACTAAAATTAGTCCGCGGAAACATGCATGGACCAAGTTACAGATCCCCAAAAATTGAAAAACCATAGGAGGGAGTAAGCTCATTTGGAGTGATTACCGCGGCTGCACTTAAATTATTTTCACTGAATTAATTATTTTGTTGTAATTTGCGCCGTAGAATAACGCATGTACCAAAAAGCCAACGAGAGATGAGCTCCCAAATGAAGAAGTCATAAAACACTCCCAATAGGTCCAAGTTTGGCGTGCTTCAAACAACTTCGATCCGTCATACCTTTGTTAATAATCGTTCAATCAAGACGATTTTGGTCTCATTCGATAGGTCATCAAGAGCACTTTCGAAAGAATAAATCGATCTTAAATGATTTGAAACACTATAAAAAAGCATTCTTAATTTATTTAAAGGCGCGGAAAACCAAATTTTTCGCAAATAATTTTTTTTTATTTTGTATTTGTGAAAAATGGTTTTCCGCGCCTTTAAATAAATTAAGAATGCTTTTTTATAGTGTTTCAAATCATTTAAGATCGATTTAGATCATTTTAAAAAAAATCCAGTATTCGAAAGGTTTTCCCGTAACTATTATTTTTTTAAATATTTAGGAGAGATCTCACCAACTTTAAAATTGCTTATGCACGGCGATTTTTCTGGACATTTGTCTCTGAAAAATATAGTGGTTAAAAATTAGAGATCGGAATTTTAAAAACCCGGGACCGGGAAACGGGAAATTTTAGAATGGAACGACCGGGAGGGAACCCGGACCGGGAAACTCGGGAATTCCCGCTTTTTTCCAGTTCCAAAAATCACCGGGTCCCGACCGGGAAAACCGGGAAACCGGGAAAAATGACCGGGAATTGAAATTTAATGACCGGCCGGGACCCGAACCGGGAAAACCGGGTATTCCCGATCCCGTTTTCATCCCGGTGACTCAAAAAAAGCCGGGAAAAAGGACCGGGAAACCGGGAAACGGGATCGGGACCCGTTCCCGTTCCGATCTCTATTAAAAATGAAAGACAGCAGGCAGTAAGCCGTTCATTTTTAATTGAGCGGTTTGAGTGCGAAAGGCACTCAACATAGACGATTGGGTGCTGGGTAGATTTGAGTGTTTTGAATGGAAAGAGTGTGGAAATTATGATAGCGGAAAAAAGAAAAAGAGTAAAAAACGAGAGAGAATGATGAGAAAAATTCATTCATTTTTTATTTCGGAACAGGCCAGCTCAGTGTTGCCATTTCAGTGTTAGCCATTTCAGTGTCACCGTTAAGGCTAAAAATCTCATAAGAAATCGGACCCGGATCGGGCCCGGAACCTTGATTTTATCAGAAACTCACATTATTTGTTCTTATTATTTTTTTCTTACTTTTTTTACTAAAATTTCGGTTCGTAGATGTCGGAACTTCTGTACTGGTATTAACTGGCCCAACACTGAAATGGCAACACTGAGCTGGCAACACTGAAATGGCAACACTGAGGTGACCCCTACCGTTTTTATTTTTGCTAGACAGTAAGAGTTTCACTAATGTCCAGAAAAATCCGCCGTGCGTGGTTAACCTTTTTCGGGACACGCCTGACTAGTCGCCGGCCGACGGCCGCAAGAAGTCTCTAGTTTCCACTTTATCTCTAATTCTCTTTGTTTCACATACTATTGCGCGTCCATCGGCCGGCGACTAGTCGGGCTGTACCCTTTTTCGCAAACATTTTATTCTGCATAGGCCGTCGCGACAAATCGGCCGCGACAAATCGCTGTACTTATAAAATGCATTGATTACGGTTGGGGTCATTTCAGTTTGACAACTATGTGTTGCCATTTCAGTGTTAGCCAGTTCAGTGTTGGGCTAGTTAATGCTAGTACAGACGTTCCACATCTACGAACCGGAATTTTAGTTAAAAAAGTAAGAAAAAATAATAAGAACAAATAATGTTAATTTCTGATAAAATCAAAGTTCCGGGCCCGATTTCTTATGAGATTTTTAGCCTTAACGGTGACACTGAAATGGCAACACTGAGCAAGCCCTTTCCGATTGATTATTATCCCTCATTATCTTTTAAACTATTTATACTCTTTTAAATCAAAATCCAAGGTAATCGGCTTTAAAGCCTAAATCTCAGCTAAGATAAATTTTAGAAAAATATGCTTAAAATTGTAAAGAAGGTATAATGGAATATTTTTTATTTATTTTTAATAAAATTAATTACCCGTACATATATATTTTTTTATTAACTATTTTATTTTGATCAAATTTTTCATATACGACTTTTTTAAGATAACTGAACAAAAAAAAATAAAAATTATTTTTATCAACATTTTCTT
This sequence comes from Meloidogyne chitwoodi, assembly GCA_015183035.1. Lineage (NCBI taxonomy): Eukaryota > Metazoa > Nematoda > Chromadorea > Rhabditida > Meloidogynidae > Meloidogyne > Meloidogyne chitwoodi. Next base: position 1,525,618 of record JACZZP010000016.1, read on the forward strand.
TTTCGCATACTACATATTTAATATAAAAAAATATAGTTTAAGAAAATCTATCATTTAAATTACAAATAATAAACTATATTTTTATTAAATTAAACACTATAAAAACGATAAAAGATATTAATTTTTTAATTGTATTTTAACATTTTACTAATAATTACTTTAAATATATTATATAACTCTTCTTAATTAATTTTAAAATTATTTTTATTTAATTATTTTTATTTAATTAATAAAAAATGTTAATTTTAATATTATTATTATTATTAATTTCTTCTTTATTTTTATTTTGGACAACATTATTATTAAGAAAAAAAAATAATTATTGGAAAAAAAGAGGAATTCCTGGTCCAAAACCTTCTTTACCTTTTAAAGGAAATATTGATTTAATTTTTGGTAAAAATCCTTCATCTTTACAATTATATCGTTGGAGTAAAATATATGGAAATATTTATGGAATTAAAAATGGATGGATTAATTCATTAATTATTAGTGAACCAAAAATGGTTAAAGAATTACTTTTTGATAAATTTGATAAATTTAATGGAAGAGCAGTAAGTAAAAATTATATATATATATAAATATTAATTAGTAAAAAAATTCTGAGACTTCAAATGTGTGTGAGTGATAAAACCAAAAAAGTATTAATTTGACAGATATATTCTATTATTTTTGAGAACACTTTAATAGCACTTATAGACCATCTGACACACACTTTTATAGCCTTTATTACAATTGCCAATTTTAAATAATTAATTATTAATTAGTACGACCTATATTAACAATAAGACCAGATTCATTTTCTGGCCACAATTTGTTGCTTCCTTAGTGTAGTAATAATAAAATATAAATTAATTAAAAAACTCAATTTTTACTTATTTAAAATTTTTTAAATTTAAATATTTATTATTTTAAAAAAAGATTTCTCCAATGTTTGGTGATGTAGAAACTAAAAAATTAGTACATTTATTTGCAGCAAAAGGAAAACGTTGGAAAAGATTACGTACAATTGCTAATCCAGCATTTTCAATTTCTAATTTAAAAAGAGTAAATAATTTAAATATATTAATTTAATTTATTAATTTTAAGATAATGCCAATAATAAATGATTCAATTAAAATAAATATTCAATTACTTAAAGAAGCACAAATCTCTGAAGAAAAATATGTTGATTTAAATAAGTTTGTTTTTAATGGATTATTATTTAAATATATTTAAATAAATAATTTAAAGTTTTGGTTTTAAGTAAACACAACCCCTTTAACTTACTTTCTTTGCTTTAAACCTTTTCCTTTCTTTGAGATTTATTTTTTAATTAATTAATAAATTAAATGTGATATTAAAAAGATATTTTTATAAATAAATAAAAATATTATTTATTATTTTACAGATATTCTATGGAATTAGCTTTTGATATAATTTCTCGTGTTGCAATGGGTCAAAAAGAATCAAAACAATTTAAATCAGAATCTTGTCAAATGGCTCAAGATGCTTTTAAACGTTTTAATAATAATATATTTGAATATTTTTCTTATATTTTTCCTTGGCTTGGACGAAATGTCGTTGGACCATTTGTTACGGCTACAGGGAAATTGAGAGGAGATCCACTAGAAATTTTAATTAAAAAAATTGAAAAAGCTGTTAAACAAAGAAAAGAAGAGAAAATAATATCGAAAAATGAAGAAAATAAAAAATGGACAGATTTTATTGATTTATTTTTGGAATCTGAGAATAATGATATTGAATTAAAATCTACTAAAGGAATTTATAACAAAAATGAAAAGGTTTGTCAATAAAATTCTAATTAAAAGTGATATGTCTATTTACTAATAAATTATTATTGAGAACAATTTAAATATATTTAATTATTTTATTTAAAGTTTGAACGTTGCAATATTATAGAAGAAATTGTCTTCAGTTGTTCACTATTTCTTTTGGCTGGTTTTGATACAACAGCAAATACATTAAGTTTAATATCACATAATTTGGTAATGTATCCAAATGTTCAAAAAAAGTTATTTGAAGAAATTGAAGAAATATGTGGATTAGAAGAAGGAGAAATGCCAACTTATGAACAATTGAGTAAATTAAAATATATAGATGCTATTTTTAATGAAACACAAAGACTTTGTCCAATAGCTTCAGCGTTAGTTTATTTATTTATTTTTATTTAATTAATTATTTTTAAATAAATTAAAGTGTAGTTAATCGTGTTTGTGAAGAAACAACAACTCTTGGAAATATAACTATAGAAAAGGGTATAGCTGTTAGTGTTGATTTATTTACTTTACATAGAGATAAAAATATTTGGGGAGAAGATGCTGAACAATTTAAACCTGAAAGATGGTTAAATGAAGAAGGAAATATTATTACACCTTCATCATCATTTTATCCATTTGGAGGAGGACCTAGAATTTGTATTGGAATGCGTTTAGGAATTATGGAAATAAAAATGATACTTGTACAATTATTAAGAACATTTGAATTAAAAAGATGTTCCAAAACTGAGGTAATCTTATTATATAAAACTAATTAAAAAGAGAAAATAAAGTTTTATATTTTTGTACAAAAATAAACAAAAACAAGTTTATTTTTTACAAAAATAATAAACTTTATATTACAAAAATAAACTTGATATAAAAATAAACTTTTCTTTTCTTTCAGGTTGAACTAAATCTGACTGGTCAAGTTGTATTAAATCCAGGAACGATAACTGTTGAATTAATTTTAAGAAAATAAATATTTAAATAAAAACCTTTAATTATTGTGGATATATTCTTAAACGATTAAAAATATCATTTCTATAAGGTTTATTAGTTAAAATACAAATAATTGGATTAAATAAAGGTGTTAAATAAAATGAAGAGAAAATTAATAATCTAATAATATTTAATATATTTTCATTACTATTATTGAGAATAATAATTAAAATTTCAGCTTGATTTAAAAAAGGAATAAATGCCTAAAATATTAAATTAATTAAATATATATTTATTTATTCTTACCAAAAGTATTAAAGTTTTTGTCAATTGTCTAAATAATCTTTTTAAATTTTCACTCAAACCAATGTGTAGATTAACATATTTAATCATTTTTAAAGCACAAACAAATATAATAAAATATGAAACTATATGAATGATTGCTAATGGAAATTGTGTCAAAAACGTCATCTAAATAGTATTTGGTTATTTTATATTAAAATTGTCTTTTTGTATCCAACAACTAAATAATTATTTAATAAAAATATTCATTTATTTTTAATCGAATAATATAAGTTAGCTATCTGTGCGAGGCCCGCACTCTGAACTGGAAATTTTCGGATATTTTGAACATTTTTGGTTACGGATATCATGAACTGACGGCCTTATCACCATTTAAGGAATTTTCTGTTAACGTATAATTAATTATTTTATCATTACCGTTTCCATTTTACATTGAACAAACGGCATTTCTTTACTAAAATTTCCAATATCAATTTGTTTAATACCTCCATTTGTATATGGAAGAATAAAATAAATTAAATTAAACAAATGAAGTAAAGTTCCAATTAAAGCAATAGAAAACATAAATAAATATTTATTAAAGCTAATATTCATATTTCTAGTAATTTTAAAATTTAATTAAATTATTAAAAAGTATCCGAAATATTATTAAAATTTTACCTATTTAAAATTAAATATCTATAAACAAATTGAACACATAATCCATTCAAATTTAAATGATAAATGAAAATATAAATTATTAAAAATAAATAAAATATAAATGGATTAATTTCTATAAAATTAACCAAAATACCATTAGTAAAAATAAAAGTTGTAATTCCATTTATATCAATTATTATATAAAACTTTAATAAAAATAATATAAATTCTGGTTTATTCAATTTTAAAAAATAAATATAAATTATTAAATAATTCTGATTTTTTAAATAATTCTGATTTTTTAATAAATTCTGATTTTTTAATAATTCTGATTTTTTAAATAATTCTGATTTTTTAATAAATTCTGATTTTTTAATAATTCTGATTTTTTAAATAATTCTGATTTTTTAATAAATTCTGATTTTAATTAAATATATACCGCTTGTAAAAACATTTGAATAATTAATAATAAAATATCTAAAATACAATTTTGTAATAAAATTCGACTATGAATTTTCATTTCTTTTGGAGTTTTAAATAAAATTAAAATAATTAATATAATATTTAAAGGAAAACCAATTAATAAACAAATCCAATAAGTTAAATTAAATATTAAATTTAAATCAAACATTTTTTTAAATTAAATTTAAATAAAATAATTAATTTTAATTATTTTAAATGTGAGAGAATTTTATTTTTTTATAATAATAATATTTTGAATACAAAAATATTAAATTGTGAATATTTAATTGAAATTTTTTATTATCAAAGTCGTGTGATTTTACGGCTACTCGACAGTTGCGGACGACATTTGCGGACCCGACTTTTGCGGACCACTGACTAAAAAAATTCTACAAAAATTAAAAAAACTACCAAAAAATTATGAAAAATCTTTATAAATCTCTGAATTGAAAAAATTTGATCTTTTTGAAGGCCCATGATCATTATTTATCAAGTATTGGTAATTTTTTGTTATTAATGTCCCGTCCGCAAATGTCTGGTCCACATATGTCGTTCGCATATATCGTCCGCAACTGTCGGGTCCGCAAATGTCTCGGCCGCAAATGTCGGCGCACGGATTTTACTTATTATTTGTTTGGAGATTTTTTGCCTGAGAATATTTTAAAACATTTAATATTAAAAGAACAAGTTGAATTGTATTTTATTAATTTTAAATAAAAATTTATATAAATTATTATTTTTTGTTTTATTATTTAATTAAAAGACTTAAAAAATATTTAATAAATTTTTAATTTTGTTAATATAAATTGACAATTTTTCTCTTGTTAAATGTTTTTTAATTAAATTTAATAAAATGCGATCGTCAAATAAACCTATTTCATTTTTAGTTTGGTTTTTAAATAAATGCTATAAATAGGTATAAAGCTAGATTTCTGTAATATGTATTAAAAAAATTAACTTTTCTTGTTAAGCTAAGTAAATTGAAAGTCCATTATGATGTAAATTTAATTATTTTATTAATAAATAATTAATATTTTTATAAAATATAAAAATTTAAATAATTAAAAAGATATTAAAAAATAAATAAAAAAATATCAAATTTATTAAAAAAAATAATAAATTTTAAAATATTCAATTTATTAGGAATGAGAAATTAAAAATGTTTTTTTATTTTTTGGTCTGCATTGAAGAAGAACAAACATAATTAAAGCAAATGTTGCAGAAATTGAAATTAATACAGAAATTAAAACAACAAAAATAAGGAATGTAAGAGACCAACGAGAATTAAGTTCCATTGTTCTAAAAAAATAAAAAAAAATTTTAAATTATTATATGTATTTTTACAAAAACATTTTGTCAAAAATACAATTTTATTATTTTTTTTGTACAAAAAACTTTTCTACAAAAATAATTTGTGTAAAATAAATTTTGTATAAAACTTACATAATATAAAAATAAACTTATTACAAAAATAAACTTAAAAATAAACTTATTACAAAAATAAACTTAAAAATAAACTTATTACAAAAATAAACTTAAAAATAAACTTATTACAAAAATAAACTTAAAAATAAACTTATTACAAAACAAACTTTGATCTTTGTATTTCCTCATAAAGTTGTTTATCTTTAATAATATCAATATATGAGGGGATTGTTGTTGTATTAATTTTATTATTTAATAAATTTTCTTCTTTTTCTAAAGGCCAATTATTAAAAATTGTATTTTGCGAAGGAAATATTTTTCTATTATTATTAATGTGTTGTTCTTGTCTAAAAGCTAATTTATTATTATTAATATTATTTTTTGAAATATAATGATCTCCACTTAAATAATTTTGTGCTGTTTTTGTACTTCTTCTAGGTAATTTATTAATATAATTATTTCTTTTATAATATTTAATAATTTTTGAAATATTTATTAAATTATTATTATTATTATTTAATATTGAATTACTAAATATATTATTATTATTAGAAAGAGGATATTTTATTGTTGTTGAAGGTAATTGTCTTAAAGGATGAGGAGTTGTTGAAGGTAAAAAATATTTACCTTAAAAAATTAATTTAAATAATATTTTAATTTTAAATAGAAATAATTTAAAATTAAATATTTTATTTATTTATTTAAATTAATTAATTAAATTTAACTAGTTTCTTTATAATCTAATTCTGATTTAAGTTGACATATATTTATTAATTCTTCTTCTTTTTCTTCTTCTTTTAAAATATTATTATTATATAAAATACGAATAAAGAACACTTTTAATTCAGAAGAATTTGACACTTCTTTTGGTAAAATATATTTTTCAGAATTTTTAGAACGTATATAAAAGAATAAATGTGATAATTCAACCTAAATATAATTAAAATAAATAAATAAAATTAATTTTTAATAATTAAAGTTGATTATAAGTGAATATATGTATAACTAAAATAAGGGATATATTCGAGGAGTGTTTTTTTAATTAAAAATATAACTTTTTTATAATTTTTAAAATAATTTAGTTAAATAAATTATTAGAAAATTAGGTAATTTAATAAAAAAAAATATTTAAAGTAAATATATTTTTTTAATTTTAAAATATAATTTAATTTAGGTAACCTCAATTTGAATATTTTCTTCAAATTTATTATTAATTAAACAAAGAGGAATATTTTTAGAATTTATATGTTTTTCTCCTTTTGTAATATTCAAAAGTGTATTATATGGAATTTTTTCATTTTTATTTTGACCAAATAATTGAATTGACATTTGCCAATTTTTAATAATTGGTAATTCTTCTTTTGAATTTTCAAAAATTGCCAAAATTCTAAGAAAAAATTTTAAAATTAAATTAAATTAAAAATAATAATAATAATTTTACCTTATATTTTTATTAATTAACCATTCTTTTTCTATTTGAACTGTAAAATGCAAAAAACGAGGTGAAATAGGTGAAGATGAAAAGGAATAATTCTAAAAAATAATAAAAATAATTTAAAAGTTTAAGAACACCCAAATAACCAACAAATTGTTATGGCCTTATATCTTTAGGGGAAATTAAATAAATGGTATATTTATAGGTGTATAATGTATATTATTGTAAATTTAGAATAATCTCGATTTATAAAGATTTGGAAAAAATTTAAATTCCACAAAATTGAGGAATTCTAATTTTTTAAGTTTTTATCCACTTTTATTAAATAACAAATGTTTACCAAAAATATTAAATAATAAATAATTATATATTTAATTAATTTAGTTGTTGTAAAAGATAAAATTAATAAATTTGTAAAATAATTATGTTTAAACATTATTATTTTAATTTTAATCTAAAAAACAAATAAATATTCTATTAATTTATATATATTTATTTTAATTTATTTAAATAATTTTATTTTTAAATTAAAAATAAAATAAATATAATAATTTATTTGAAAGAAACATTTATTTATTTAAAAATAAATAAATAATCATAGAGTAGTAGAAATTAATTTTATTTATTTAGTTAAAAAAGTCTACATACTCTTCTTATGTAATAAATAAATAAATAAATATATTATTTTATATTTATTTAACTTTATTATTTAAAAAACATTTAATTTTTTATTTTAAATCAGCTGTTCTAAATATTATTATTTTATTTTTTAAAAATTAAAAAATAAAAACATTTGTTCATTTTTTACATGCTTAAATATATTTATTTTTAGAATATTTTTAAATAATAAAAGGCTAAAAATATAATTAATCTTTTTTATTTTTGGAGTTTTATTTGTTTCAAAATATAAACTTTTTTAATTAAATAATATTTGCAAATATATTTATTAAAGTATTTTAAATATTTTTTAAATTTTTGGCATTAAAATATATTAAATAATTTTTATAATAAAAAATAAATAAATGTTACATTTTTATAAAAAAATAATTATTATTTTTAAACTTTTGAACACAAAAAGAAATTATTTAAAAAATAAAAAAAGTGAACGACACATTTTTTGGCCAAAAAATAAAAAGTAAAAAATAGTCAATTTATTTTTTTTATGGTCGATGTATTTTTATATTCATAAAAAAAAAAGTTTAAATGAAAAATGACAAAAAAAAGTAGAGACAAAAATGCCAATATTTTTTTATTTTTTAATTTTACTTTTCTCAAATGAAAATAAAAAAATAATAAAATTGGTAATTTCAACACACACCAAAGGATTTTAAAAAATTATATCTTAGCCCCATAGAAACCTAAAATTCTGTAATTTTGTAAAAATATACAAAAATATTTTATTTATTTAATAATTTATGATTTTTTGGTAAAATATTTAAGAAATTATTTTAAAAAATATAAGTTAATAGAAAATAGTATCATTTTTGTAAGTTTTTAAATAATTATTTTGAAAATAATAAATAAAATTAAAATAAAAATTTTAGAAAAAATATTTAAGAAAATAAAGAATATTTATTTTAAAATTTTAGAATTTTTGATTGCCAAAATGTCACAAAATTAAAATTAAAGCTTTTCCTCTCTTTTATTTTTTTCCACTAAAAAATAGTTTAAATGGATTAAAAAAATAAAAAAAATCTCAATTATTTTAAATTGAAAAAAAGACAAAATGATAAGCCCATAAACAAAAATTAAATTGAGTGCAAAAAATAGAAAAAAAAATAATAAATATTAAAGCAAATAAATATATTTATAAAATAAAATAATATTTTAAAAAATTATTAGAATAAATTGGAAATTTTAATTAAAATTAAAAAATTTTTTTTTATATTCTCAAAATTTCTTATTTATATTTTTAAAATAAAGACTAATAATAAATAAACTAAAAATTCAAAAAAATATTAAAAAATGCATTTAAAAAAGCATTTTAATAATAGTTTATTTTTTGCAAATTACATTTTACTCTTTAAAATATTTTGGTATGATTTTTATTTTTTTTTAAATTTATTTTTATTTTAAATAAATTATTAATTATAATAATTTTTTTAAACAAAGTTACCTATTTAATTTCCCAAAAAATAATAGATTATTAAAACAACAGCCAATTCTTTTATTATAGTAAAAATTATTTTAAATTTTCCAAATAAAAATTAGCAACTTTTAAGATATTAAAAAAATATAAAGTCTAATATTTACTTAATATGTATATTCGGATTAAATAAATTTTTTAGAAAGTTTAGCAAAGAAATGTATCTGTTAGAAAATAATTAATTTATTTACACATACATACATATTTAAAAAATCAACATATAAAATAAAATTACGAATACAAAAGAAAAGGAAAATTACAGACAAAATAATTAATTAATTATATAATTACTTACATAAGAACAAAAAGAACCGGTGACCGGAAAATTCCTCTTCGGAAAATTCCTCTCCAAATTTTCGGAAAATTCCTCTTTAACGGAAAATTCCTCTCTAAGCAAAATAATCGGAAAATTCCTCTTCGGAAATTCCTCTTTTTAGAGGAAAATTCCTCTCCAAATTAAAAATTATGGTTGTTCTTTAGTATATGGGACCCGAACTCGGATCAAGTAACACATATCATTCGATTCCTCTTGTCGAGCTGAGTTCGAATATATAAATTTTATTTCTAGGAAAAATGTTTGAGCCGAGTTACAGGTCCCCAAATATCGAAAAACCATAGGGGGGAGTAAGCTCATTTGAGGTGATTATCGCGGCTGCACTTCAATTATTTTCACTTAATTAATTATTTTGTTGTAATTTGCGCCGTAGAATAACGCATGTATCAAAAGCCAACGAGAGATGGGCTCCCAAATGAAGAAGTCATAAAAAACTCCCAATAGGTCCAAGTTTGGCGTGTTTTCCAGCAAACTTCGGTCCTTCATAACTTTCTTCAAAATCATTCAATTTCGACAATTTTGGTCTCATTCGATAGGTTTCGAAGAGTTCTTTCAAATGAGCTATCATTTGTATAAACGAATTTTTCACACCAAAAAGAGCTTGGTCCCCCCTATGGTTTTTCGAATTTCAGGGACCTGTAACTCGGCTCAAACATTTTTCCTAGAAATAAAATTTATATATTCGAACTCAGCTCGACAAGAGGAATCGAATGATATGTGTTACTTGATCCGAGTTCGGGTCCCATATACTAAAGAACAACCATAATTTTTAATTTGGAGAGGAATTTTCCTCTAAAAAGAGGAATTTCCGAAGAGGAATTTTCCGATTATTTTGCTTAAAGAGGAATTTTCCGTTAAAGAGGAATTTTCCGAAAATTTGAAGAGGAATTTTCCGAAGAGGAATTTTCCGGTAATCAAAGAACCTAAAACAATTTTTTGTTCTTCTCAGCTTTGGCGTATTGCACCAGTTCCTTTAAATACAAAAATTAAATTTTAAAATTAAAAAAAAAATTTATCACCTCTTCATACTTATTATGAGTAGGCATTTCAATAAGTTTATCATAATATCCTTTTGCCTTCTCATTCTTGCCTAATTTCGAATAACACCTTACAAAGTTCGAATATTTAAAATTTAAAATTAAAGTTTTAAAACTAACTTCATCGTATAGTAAACAACCTCCAAAGAATCTTGGTTAGACTAAAATTTTAGAAAATGAATTTTTTTTTAATTTAAAAATAATGAAAATACCTTTAAAAAACAAAAAAGTGCGTTTTTAAAAGAAGCTTTATTAAGAAGATCCGTAGAGAAACAAAAGAAGCTTGCCGCGGTCATTCTGACAAATCGACCCAAATTTGCTGCTTGGAAATTAAGACAACCACGAATAAATTGAACTTCTTTGTTATTTTTATCAAGTTTTTCCAGTTCAAGCAAACTTTTCTAAATATATATAAATTTATTTAAACCAAAATTTTAAATCTTACATAGATTTTAAATGATCTTTTTCCATTTTTGAATATTGATGAATTTTCACTAATTTTAAATCCAAGAATGCGACAACTTAAATTTGTTTTAATTATATAATTTAGGTACTTGTGTGCTTTGGGTCTCATATTTTTTTAATTCAAAATTTTTTATTTGTTTATATAAATGATAGCTCATTCGAAAGAGCTTTTCAAGCTGATTCGAAAAAGACCAAAATCAGCTCGATTGGACAAGTATTGACAATGTTACAAATTTTTTAAAATAAGTATTTAACCGGCATGTCGAGCGAAACAACAAAAATGGAGGTAATAAACACTCCCAATTATCCAGTTTATGCTAAAATCATGATAGGCTTACCCTTCTGAGAAGCACAAAAATTTTTTCCAACGAGCTTCAATCGTTAATAGCTTTGTTTAAAATCATCCCATCACGGTGATTTTTGTCTCATTCGAATAAGCTTGAAGAGCTCTTTCGAATGAGCTATCATTTATTTATACTAAAATATTTTTTAATTAAAAAATTGACTCAAAGCACACAAGCACCATAATTTATTAGAAAGTAATAATAGGGCTGCAGAAAATATGCACGCATATATGCATCAAAAAATATCCAAAACATGCACCGAAATATGCATCAAAAATAGCGAATTTAATTTAAAAATAAATACATTTTATTTCAAAAATGTCAAAATTTAAATTTTTTATTCAGAAACTCAACTTTCTCTTTCTGGACTTTTTTAAATAATTTATTTCAAAGTATATCCGCATGCATGTTCTCTGCAGCCCTTTAATAAAATACTTCAGGTATAACGTGTCGAAGCATTCTTTCCTTTTTCTTGCCTTTCGGAGCCACCCTTGTGCTTCTTTAATGTCTTTTGCTCTTTTTCCTTTATTTGAATCCAATATCTTCTTATAACAAAGATAGGCCATAGACACATAATTCTCTCTTTGACTTGTATTGGTTGCATTAATTGTATTAAGAAGTTGGCCATATATTTGCTCAATTGGTTTACCTTCATTAAGTTTATTATCAATATGTGTAAACTGAAAATAAAAAAAAGTAAAAGTTAAAAAATGGAAAAAACACTTACAGTTTCTGACATTTTTAATTTAAATAAAAAACAATAATTACACAGAGAATAATACTAACCAAAGCCAGCAAAAGATAATATAATAATAAAAAGTTTTAAAATTAAAAAGCTTTTATACTAAGCTTTATAAAATATACATTTTTTTTAAAAATTTATTTTTCTTTTTTTTTTAAACTTTATTTCCATCGATGACTTTATTCAAAAAATTAATCCTCCTTTTTTTTAATTTTTACTAAAAAATTGGTACATAGGTATGTAAATAATAATAATCTTTCTTTTTTCTCTTCTTTATATTTATTTACTAAAAAAAGAAAGAAAAAACATTAAAGACTACAAAATATCCTTTATAAAAAAATTTTTTTTAAACAAAGAAAAAGATCCAAATGTTTTACAAACTCGAAGAAAACTAAGTTTAATAAATTACAACTCATTATTTATTATCCAAATGTTTTACAAACTCGAAGAAAACTAAGTTTAATAAATTACAACTCATTATTTATTATCCAAATGTTTTACAAACTCGAAGAAAAAAGTTCATTTCACCAAAAATTGTCCTAATTTAAAAAATGATGGAACAAGGGAAATTTATTAGAAGATGATTTATGGTAAAATAAAATATTATAAATTATTTTTATAATAAATACATATAGATATTTATTTATTAAAAATATTAAAAAAATAAATTAATTAATATTTTAGAATCATAATTTTAAAAAATAAATAAATTTAAATAAAAGGACATCCATCTTTAATTATTTTATGCCATCTTTTAGCATTTTTTGCTTCAAAAATAATTAATTTTCCATCAAATTCTAATTGTTTTATACAACCAAAAAGTGAACGAATTCCTAATGATAAGGCTTTTGATGCTAAAGAAAATAAAATAATTAATTTAAAAAATATTAAAAATAAAACTCTCATTATAAAAACACTCCCAAATATTTAATTAATTTAATATCATTATTTAAAATAATAATTATTATTTTAATAATTTAATTATTTACCATTAGTTCCTCCAATAAAAATAGGTAATGAACGTAATTGTTTAATTAAAAATAAAGGTAAACGTTGTTGCTGTTCTCCTTCAAATTTAATTAAATTATCATCAAAAATAAATTTAATTTCTTTATTTGAAATTATTAAACGAAAACTGTGCCATTGACCAGGACATATAATAAAAGGAATTTTTGAAATATTTTGTGAATTAAAAATAATATTATTATTATTATTAATATTATTTTCATTAGAAGATGTTGAATTAATTGAAAGACTTAACTAGAAAATAAAAAAATAAAATTATATTTAATTTTAAAGCTAAAAAAGTGTTAAATTTTGTATAATAAATTTACAAAAAATGTTATTTTAATTAAAAATTAATTTATTTATTTATTTAAGTAATTTATTTAATTTTAAAATAGGTATTTATATAATTTAATTATTTAAATTATTTCTTTTAATTTAACCATTCCAGTATTATCATCAATAAATAATAAAAGTCTTGGTTTTAATTGCCAATCATCTTCAGAAGATAAAAGACCAAAAAGAAGTCTTTTTTCTTTTTTAATATTTTCTTTAATTAATTTATCTGGTAAAAGACGAAATTTAATAAATAAATCTATTTTTGTATTTTTGTCTTCTTCTTCTTCAATTATTTGGTTATTATCCAAAGATTCTAAAATTTATTTAAATAAAAAAATAATAAAATATTTACCAAAAATAGCATAACCATTATTATGAATATATCCAATACCTGGTGAATTAATATATTTAATTATATCTTTATTATTTAAATTTAAATCAAATTCATTTCCATTAATAATTAATTGTTTAATACATCCCTTTAAATTAAATTATTTATTTTAATGTAAATTAAATTAATTTAAATATTAATTTACATTAAAACTAGGTGGTAATCTATTTCTTGGTAAATTAAATAATTTTCTATGTTTATTAATTACACCACCAATATACATCCTTCTACGCATAACTTTAGGAGATGGAGAATCCAAAAGTTTTTCTGTTATAAATTCATCAACCTTTGAAAAATAAATAAATATATTTTTTAAATATTTAATTTTAAAAATAATTATTAAATTAAATTACCCTAAAATTAATTAAATAAATAAATGACTCTTTCAATATTTAGTTTTAAAATTAAAATTAAATATATTTAATTATTGTCATTTTTTAATTATAATTTAAAAAATTAAAAATAAAACTTTACTTTAAAATTAATTTCTTTTCCATTTTTAACAATTTCCAATTTATGCCATTTTGCATCATCAAAACGTTGTTGTTTTATTAAATAATTTAATTTTTTAATTTTATTATAATTTTTAATAACTAATTTTAATATTCCTTTGTCCATATGTAAAATAAAATAATTATTATAATTTTTATAATTAGCCCATATCCATAATAGACCTTTTTGTTTTTCAGTTTTAAATTTAAATGATAGTGAAAAACTAAAATTAATTAATTAATTAATTAATTAAATATTTTAATTAAGGTAAGATAAATATAAATATAACAATCTAATTTCAATTTCTTTTAAAAAATAAAAAATAATAAATAACTAACTTGTTATAATTAGGATAAGGTTTTTTAATAAAATTAATTTTAGAATGACTTAATTCTGATAAACCAAAATAATATTCTTTTTCTTCTTCTTTTAAATTATTTTCTTTAATTAATTCTTTATTATAATAACATTTTGATTTATTAATTAATAATAAAGTCTCTTCTTCTGTTGGAATATTATCTATTATTAATTATATTTAAATAAATAAAATTAATTAAAAAAATAATTATTAGTTTATTAAAAGGTTTTAATTTAAATATATTATTTAATTAATTATTAAAAATAAAAATAATATAAATTAGTTAAAATAATATTAGTGAAAAGAAGAGGGATAAAAATTAAATATATTAAATTACAAATAAATAATTAAATTAATTTTTAATTTAAGTTATTTAAATATTTGAAGAGGTATAATTTTTAAAAATTAATTAAATTTTATTAAAAAAAATAAATAAATATAAATTAATTAATTACCATTATTATTATTATTTTTATTAAAAAGTCCCCCAACAGTTGTAGGTGCTAATTGTTCAAATAATTGATGAGATTTTTTATGATTAAATTGTTTTTGTTGTTGTAATTCTTCTTTTTCTTTTTCATTATTATTATTTATTAAATTATTATTATTTTCAATTTCTAAAGGGAAAAATAAATTTGTTAAAAAAAGGACAGTTTTTTTAAATTAATAAATAAATGGAAACTTTTTAAAATTATTTTTAGTGTTATTTTGAGGTAAAAAAGAATTAAATAAAATAAATAAAATAATTAATTATTATTTAGGAAAGTATTAAATAAATAAAATAATTTTACCATTATTATTTAAATCATTTTCTAATAAACAAGAACTAAGAATAGTTCCTTGATGTTCTTCCAAAATAATAGGTAATTGTCTAAAATTAAATTAATATTTAATTAATTAAATTAATTTTATTTAATTAACTCATAATTTAATTGAAAATCAGAAAGACATCCAATTAAAGATTCTGTAGTTCCCAATTCAGAATTTTTAATTAAATTTTCTAATCTTGAAGGTATTCCACCTAATAACATATTCCATTGTTCTCCACCAATTAAATTATTATCATCTAAAACTGTTGCTAATACTTCTATATCATTTATACGAACTTGAATTCTTTAATTAATTAATTTAAATTAATTAATTTAAAAATAATAAATATTTAAATTAATTTAAATAAATATATTATTAATTAATTTACTCTTTTCCCATTCTTGAAAGAAATACAGTATGCAGTAATCCATCAGAATATATTTGTGTTGAACTAATAACTGGTCTTTTTATTCTTTCTTCTAAATCTGTCCCTAAATGTATTGTTAAACGTCCATCAAGTAAATAAAAAGCCAAAAATGACTGAAAAATTAATTTAAAAAAATTAAAATAATAATTAACAAAAATTAAAAAATATTAATAAATTAATTTTTAAAAATTACTTGATCATTAGAATTTAAATTAATTGCTCTTTTTTCAGCAATTTTAAATGTTCTTCTTCTTCTTTTTGCTTTATTTTGTTGTTCTAATCTTTGTAAATCTGCTGATTGATAAAGTAAAAGAGCATTTAAATTTTTTGTTCGAAAATTAAAAGAAAATGTAGAATCTGTGTCTAATAAAATTCCACGTGTTTTAAGAAAACTTCCAGGTATTCCCTTTATTAAATAAAAATAAATTTTAATTTAAATATTACTTGAAATCCAATAATTCTCTCAGAAGTGCTAAGCCTTTCCTCTTGATATTTACAACCAGCTTCTTTACGTTGTGACCTCAAAGGATTATCCAAATCAAGTTCAGATAATTGATTAGGTCTAACTGAGTGAATACAACCAAAAAACCCTTCAAAATTTAAATCATGATCTTGAAGAAAGTGAAAACGAGGAAAATCGGGAGGTACTCCACCAACAAAATGATCAGATTCTGTAATGTCTAATAATGCTTGACTATCTGCTAGAGCTATAGAAACATGATCAGCTTCAGGGTCAACCTAAATAAATAAATTAATTATTAAAAATAAAATAAAATAAATAAAAAACCTGTAAATGTATTTCTCCATCTTTTCTAATAACTCTAACTTTATGTACTTTCCCATCTGCATAATTTGTTTTATTTGATTGAATTGCAATTTTTGCTTCAGGTCCAAAATCAGCTTTTAAAGCAACAGAACCTTCATCTAATTCTAACCCAATAAATTCTCCACTTTTTGGACTTCCTCTAAAATAGAGAAGACCATTAGGGGAATAAGCACTAAATTGAACAGCAAGCATTGAACTACTCCTTTCTGCTATTGGTAAACGTACTTGAGCAAAGCCATTTCTTTAAAATAAAAAGCTTTTTTAATAATTTAAATAATTCATTTTTATTTTTAAAATTACCTAAAGAAATGTCCAGTAGCTGTTTTAACCGGTGGCCCTGTTGCTCCTTCACAAATACCTTCAGTTTTAGAAAATACCCAAAGGGGCACATTCACTCCGTCAACATTAAGTTCTCCTATTGTTCCAATAAATTTATTTGTAGAAAGTCCTAATTCTTCAGAAAGTAAATGATCACTTAAACCCAAAGAAATGCGTGTTTGTCCAGATATTACATTAAAAATCTTTTTTTTTTTAAAATAAATTTTATAATAAAATTAAAAATCACTTACAACATCAGAATTAACATCAGGTTTTCCAACAATAACTTTTGTTGGTTCATCAATATCACGAGAATTATCTCCTCCAATTGAAAGACGTTGAACTACACTGACTTGTATTGTATTTGCTATTCTAAAAAATTAATAATTTAAAATTAATTTAAATAATAATAAACTAAAAATTGAGATAAATTCCCTACCTTTTTACTTCTATATGATACCAAGTATAACGGGCAGATGCTGGTATATAAACTATATTTCTTTTTATTATTGCAGCCTAATTAAAAATTAAATATGAATATAATTTAATTAATTTATAAGTAATTTAAAAATAATATTAAAAAGCTTCAGATAATGCAGCCAGCATGGATATTATCACTTAAAATCAACCGGTAATTCCAAGAACTCATCATTAGCTTTTTAAATAAATTTAAAACAAAAGGAGGTATCGAACCCAAACAACAAAACTAACACACAACCACTACACCACAAACAAACATAACAGTCTTTTAGTTATTTTTCCCTTTATTTTAAAATAAAATAAATAAACTTACTTCTTTATGACCATCTCCAATATCCCATTTTACGTGAATTTTCTTTTGTTTCAATTCAATAGCCAAATATTCTCTATTTTGAGTTCTTGTGCCTTGTACTTGTGTAAATAATAATAAAGAATCGGGAGAATCCATTAAAGGGCGATATTTGAGAGAAATTGTGTTAGATGCTGTTGGACGCCTTTAAAAAATGTAAAATTTTAAATAAAATTTAAAAATTGCTGAAACTTATTGGAGGAATTTTCTCGTATTTTTATCCTAAATAGTAATACATTCAAAAATTAAAATTTTAAATTATATATTTCATTTAGATATTGCCAATAAATTAAAAAAATCGCATTTTTAGGTACAATTTTGGCCCATAACATTCAAAATATGTGAACCAAAAATTTTTAAACTTTATCAAAAATTTGTTTAGACTGCCAAAAATATCTTTAAAACAATTTCATAAAAATAGGTACAAATTAGAATAATTATAAAATTAAAAACTTAGCCTAAGTATATCTCCCCTTTACTTACATTGGTGAAATAAATTCTCTAAAGCATTTATTTCCAAAATCAGAACGAACTCCAATACGAATTTTAGAAGCTTTTTCTCTTGCTTCATCAATTTTTTCTTTTAAAATATTTGCATTTATTCTTAAATTTTTAATTTGTTTTTTATGTTCATCTGTCCTTTCTTCTAATTGTTCAAAATCTTTTTCTAATATTTTTACTTCTTTTGTACTTAAAGTTAAATTTTTAATATTTTCATTAATATTTGAAGAGGTAAAATGTTGAATAGAATTTACTCGTTCTTTAATTTCATCAACTTGATCATTAAAATTAATTATATTTTCTTCAATAGATTGTAAGTTGTTATGGGCATCTTCTACTGTTGTAAAGACTGTACTTATTCGACTAAATATTTTTTTATTTATAAATTAATTTTTTTACAAAGTTTTAATTTAAATTTATTAAAAATTAATTTTTATAAAAAAAAATTAAGTTAAATAAAAACATTGAGATATTTAGAGTCACTCATTTACTTAATACTATACCCCAAAAAATTAAAAAATTAATAAAATTAAAAAAATAAAATTTAATAAAATATTCAGGTAATTGAGTAATAAATATACAACTTAAAAAAATAAAAAAGTTGATCAAACTTAAATATACCTAGTTCTATTAATTAATTAAATAAAATTAAAAACACTCACTCATGATGATCTTCTAATAATTGCTGAACATCTTTTTATAATTTAAAATATAAATAAATTATTTAAATAAATTAACCTCTCATTAAACTAATATTTTTATGTGCTGATTTAACATTAAAATTAATTTCTTCTAAAATATTCCAAATTCTATTATTTTGTTCTTTAACACCCAAAGATTGTAATGTTAAATCTATTTTTTTATTTAAATTTAAAGAATTAATTAATGATATATTGGAAATTGAAAATAATGAATTTTCTTCTTTAGGGTCAATTAAAGAAAATATTTTGTCAGAAATATGTCTAGAAGATTTTGTTAATATTGTTGCATTTTGTAAAGTTTTAATAATTAATTCATATGCATTAGAGGCTTCTAAAGCATTCATTGATAAAATCTTAAATTATTTACTATTATTTATTTTTTAATTATTTTTAAATATTTTTAAACTATTTTTTAAATTTTCAAATGTTAAATAATTATTTTAGAGAATAACTAAAACAATAATTTCACTTAAAGCTAATAAGAGAGTTTTACCCATTTTTCCAATCCCTGTCTAAATATAAAAATTTTAGAAATTATTAATTTTTAGTTTCTCAGCGAGAGGAAGACACCAAAATATAAATACTATAATAAATATTATATTTAGTTACCCAACTAAAGTTTAGATTTTATTTAGTAAATAAAATTAATAGAAATACTAATTTATTTTATTCATTTATATTATAATTTAAAGAGTATTTTAAATATAATTTTTTAAATATATTTCCTTTTTAATTAATTAATTTAAAAATAAAATTGCCTGAGTATCAGAAAACTGTCCTTTTAATTTTTGTGAAAGTTTTTCCAATTCTAAAGAATGTTTTTCAGCTTGAGGTAATTTTGAATATTTAAATTCTTCATTTATTAAAATATCTTCAAAATTTTGTAATTCTTCTTCTTTTAAATTTTTAATTTTTGGAATTAATTTATTTAAAATTTCATCTTTAATTTGTTCGTTTTTTAAAAAATATTCTTCTTTAATTAATTTTAAATTTAAATTTCCATTATTTAATTCTTCTTCAACTAATTTAACATTATTTTCAATTTCTTTAATTATTTTTAAAATATTTATTAATTCAACATTTGCCAATATACTTAAATTCTTAGCTGTTAAACTGCCTGTTCTAGCTTCATCCCACAATTTATTACTAAAATCTTTTATTAAATTTTGATATTCATTATTCTTTTTAATTAAATGTTCAAAAGATGTTGTATTTAATTTTCTTGCTGTTATTTCCTTTTTTAAAAATTAAATATAATTATTTTTTATTTTATTATTAATTAATAATTTTATAAATATAAAATAATTTTTTTATTAAAAAATTATTTTATGAGAATCCTCAAATTATTTAATTAATAAATATTCCCCCATGTTATTTTAAATATTTTTATTTATTTATATCAATGATGTGCCGAAAGAACAAAATAAATAAAATATATAAAATAAGGCACATCCTTAGTATCAACAAATAAAAAAATAAATAAAAAGGTTTTCTCGTTTTCAAAAATTCTAAAGAATTTAACAAAAAATAAAACAAAATAAAATTAAATAATATTTTACTTTTAAAAGACGATCAGCTTCTTCAGCATTTTTTTTGGCATAATTATATTTTTTTTCAATAATTGCCATTCTTTCTTTTGAAGTATTTAATAAAGATATTGCTTGATTAATTAAATACTGTAATTGACTAGAAGATATTATTATTGTTGACTGACCAGAACGATGGACAAATTGAGATAATTGATTTACAATATCTAATTAAATTAATTAATTTTAATTTAATTAAAATAAATTAATTAAATTAATTAAATAAATTAATTTTAATTAAATAAATAAATTAAATAAATAAATTAAATAATTAAATAATTAATTAATTAAATAAATTAAAATAACCAATAGAACGTTGATTCTCTGCTTGTATTTTTGTTTTAATTTTAATTAAATTATTTTCAAATAAATTAAGTTTAATTAAAGATTCATTAGTTCTTTCTTTAAGTAAATTAAATTCTACTGCTAATATTTGAGCATTATGGAAGGTAGAAGAAATAGAAATACTATCACCATCACCACTTTCAAATCCTTCCTTTTGAGGAATGG
Source organism: Meloidogyne chitwoodi (assembly GCA_015183035.1). Taxonomy (NCBI): domain Eukaryota; kingdom Metazoa; phylum Nematoda; class Chromadorea; order Rhabditida; family Meloidogynidae; genus Meloidogyne; species Meloidogyne chitwoodi. The sequence goes on from JACZZP010000016.1 coordinate 1,546,739, forward strand.
ACAATGATACAAAATTAGGCTAAAATATATTTAAATATTAAATTATTATTTAATATATTTAAATAAATAAATAGAGTATATTTAAATTATTTAAATAAATAAATTACTTTAATTAATAAAGAATCATCTCCTTCCCCAATATTATCTAATAAAGAAGAAAGTGTAGAAATAGAAGAATTAATTTTAGCTAATCTTTTGTTTGGAATTGGTTTAGCTTTGGAAATAATTCCTTTTAAAGGAAATAATTCTTTTTCCATATTATCTTGAATTAACATAAGTTCACTATAACAGCCTTGATCACATGCTTTAAAAAAATAAATAATAATTTAATTTTACTTAATTAAAAATTTTAATCTTTTTTAACCTAAAAATAGTTAAAATTTAATTTAAATAAAATATTTTACATTTACAAATTCCATTCAAAAAAGCATGACGAGGACTACAAATTGAACAATCACGTCCTTCAACCCCTTCTATACATTTACATTGACCTGTTATATTATTACAAGAAATACTAAGACTTCCATGTGGATGACAAGAACAGGGAATACAATGACCACCTGACATTAATGGATTCCCATAATATCCAGATTCACAACTTTAAAAAATATAAAGTTTACAAGAGAAAATACTGTACTTTAAAAAAACAAATGAAAAAAGGCAGAGAGCACAGAGTAATTTATCGTTCTCTTACTCTACTGCACTTAGGAATAATTTTAAATTTATAATTATAATAAAAATATATTCTAATAAAAAAATGATCAATGCTATGTTTTGACTATTAAATGTTCGAATCCAGTTTAGGGTTTCGACATTTGCTAAATCTGAGTTTATACAAAATATTTTTCTTCTTCTTAAAAATAAGACAGAGAATACCCAACTTGGAGATTTCCCTCAAAAAATCAAAAAATATAAAAAATAACCTTTCACAATACATGCCAACATGTCCATTACTACAAGCATTACAAAAATATCCTCTACCGGTAGATTCACTTGCTATACAAGTTAAACTTTTAGAATTATCCTCCAAAGGACAAGAACATTTAAGACAAGCATCTGGAAGACCATTTAAAGCATTTCCGTAATATCCATCTTTGCAACGTTCACAACGTGTTCCAATAGTATTGTGAAGGCAATCCTAAATTAAAATAATTTAAAAAAATCCTTTAAGAAAGTATTAAATAATTAAAAAACAAACAATGCATTCTCCACTTTTAGGGTCACATAATTCAGAATGACTATGACAATTACATGGCTGAGATATTCCAGAAAGTACAATAGGATCAGGTTTATTTAAATAATCAGAAATATAATTTATATAAAATCCAGGTGCTGCTTCTTGACAAGAAAGTCCTTTATAACCCTTTGCACAGTTAAAACACTCTTCTACACCTAAAGCTGGTTCTTTCTTTTCAACAATTCCTTCTTCTTTTAATTCTAAAGAAAATAAATATATTTAAATAATTTAAATAAATAAAATAAATAAATATTAAATATTTAAAATAAATAAATAAATACCTTCAGTAGCTATATCTAAAGAAATTTCTGAAATTGAAATAATATCCCCTCTATACATATCATTATATGTTGCACGAATAAAAATATGTTGAACATTTAAAAGAGCAATCTAAAAACAAAAAATTAAAATAATTAAATATTTAAATTTATTTACCATCATTTCTTTTCTTGTAACGGGAATTTGAGGACTTATTCTATTTCGCCATTGACTTTCATGAAGCCTTACCTAAAAATTAAAATTAGAATTAATTAATTGGATATAAAATAAAAGTGTTTTTTATTATTCTTTATTTAAAAAAATAATACTTTATAAATTCCATCATCAAAATTAATAGAATGTGGTGGAATATATTCCAATTCAATTCGAGTACTTCCAATCAAAACAATTTGAGGAAATAAACGAAATATATGAACATTTGGTTGAAGAAAAGATCCTTTATAATTATGATCTTCATTTCTTATACGAAAACGTAAAAATCCATTATAAGAACCAGTACGGTCATTTTTGAAACTTTCAGGCATTGGCCAATAAAGGGGGGTATGATTAGTTGGATAAGAATTGTAGTCATTTGGCCATTCTCTGATAATTAAATATTAATTAAATATTTATTTAACTATATTCTTCTATATTTTTATCTTTTTTAATTTAATAACTTTAATTTAATAAACTCTCAAATATAATTAGTCCACAATATATACCCTCTACAAGTGATGGGAAAATTCCAGTTTCAATTCAAGAACTGGAACTACAAAAATTCAAAAACAAGTTCCGGAACTGGAAACGGTTCCAGATTAAATTTGGGAACTTATACATCACTGCCTTCTACCTAATATTATTTAAAAGAATTTAATGCTTCCCTTCTAATAATTATTTTTTTTAATTTAAAAAAATAATAATCTTTCATTTCTTACTTTAAAATATGTAAATTATGTTTTCTCTCAAACATTTCAAAAGGAGATTCAAAAACAACACGACGGTCAGGGGCATATTGTTGTCTCCAATAAAGATTTTCTGTTTGTTTACATTCTGTTGATCTTTCAAAACAAAAACATTTAGTACATCCCAAAGGATGCCAAGATTCTAAGCTAAAAGATCCTTCAATACATTTGTCACATTTAAGGCCATAAACATGTTTTTTACATTTACATTGTCCTTCAGTAGAAGAACATAAACAAATATTTCCTTTACATTCAGAAGGTTCAGTACCAGATAAAGAACATTGGCATAATTTACATTCAGGGAATGAATGATGTCCAGGCTCACATAAATCACAACGATGACCAACATAGCCTGGTTTACATTTACATTGACCACTTGAAAATAATAATAATTTATTATTATTTATTTTAAATTTACTTTCGTGAATCACAAAATTGTGAATCAGCTCCAATTCCATCACATTGACAAAGTTGACATCCTCTATATTGATGATAATTCCAAGAATTATTAGTACAACGTTCACACATCTCTCCTTGAGTATTTGGTGGACAAACACAATCCCCCGTTAAAGAATCACATACTTGGCCAACACTTGGACATTTACGACAACCTTTAATTAATTAATTAAATTTAAAATATATTTTCTTTACGTTTGCATCCATTTAGGCCAATTCCATAATAATTAGGTTCACATTTATCACATTTTAAGCCGGTAACTCCACTTTTACAACTACATTGGCCTGTTAGTTCATCACACAAAGTTCCCTCAGAACTCATATTAGAACAATTACAAGGCTAAAAAAATAAAGTTATAATTTTAACAATTTTTATTTAATTATTCCAAAAATTAAAGGAGAAAAACTAAATAAAATATAATTAAAAATTTTAAAATTAATTTTTTTTAAATTGTTATAACTAATTCTATTAAATTAAAAATATTTACTTAAAATTTAATAAATTTAAATAATTATTTTTAAATATATATTTTATATTATTCCCCTCAATTTACTTGACATCCAATTCCAGCTGTTAAATTAAAAAATCCAGGTGCACAGCTTTCACATTTTGATCCAACAACATTTGGAAGACATTGACATTCCCCAGTAATATTATGACATTCTTTGCCTGAAACAGAGCCTAATTCATTACAATGACAAAATTGACATCCTTCTGGTCCAAAATTGTAATATGAAGGAACACATAAATCACATCTTTTTTTTTTAATTTTAAAATTATATCAGAATTATAAACCTAATTTATTTAAAAAATAAATAAATTTAAAATACAACCAAAAACCATAAAACCATAAAATTATCAAATTCTTCCCAAGTATTTATGTTAATCAAAATTTAAATTATTATTATTATATTTTTATTTTTTCTAAATAAAAAATAACTCTAACCTTTTTCCATATATTCCTCTTTTACAAACACATTGTCCACTAACTTCATCACATAAATTTCCAAAAGAACCAGTAATATTACATTTACATTCTGGACATCCATTAGATATATCTCCATGTCCAGGTAAACAACGATCACATTTATCACTTGAATACCCTTCTTTACATTGACAATGACCTGTTTTATTTGAACATTGTGGTGATATAGAGCCAATTAAATGACAACGACAGGGAAGACAATTATGTGATAAAGCTGATCCCCAATGATAGGGAAGACATTCTTCACATTTTTGACCAGTTGTATATCCTAAATATTTTAATTAAAATATTAATATTAAATTTAAAAAATTATTTTAAATTTAATTGTTAGAAAAACTTAATTTTTTTTCCTTTTCCTCTTCAAGTAAGCTGGGAGGAACAGAAGAAATTATAGAAAAGGATTTTTACCGGACAAAAATTATAATACCGTATTGCGGAGGAAGAGAAAGAAGCTAAAAGGATAAAAAAAGGAAATAACGCGTCATTTCCTTTTTATTTAATATTTTATAAAAATTGTTTAAAAAATACAAAATTAATTAAAATATTAATTTTGTTTAAAGAAACATTACTAATACAACGAAGACATTCTCCTGTTGTTCTATCACAATTTCCAATTGCAGCATTATCAATATTACCATTACATTCACAAGGACGACAACCCTTTTGAGGGTCTTTAGCAAATGGATCTCCAAAATAGCCATCGGAACAACTTTAAAAAATATTATTATTTTTTAATTTTTAAATTAAAAGTCACATTTCACATTTATTTCCATCATAACCAGTTTCACAAGCAGTGCAGACATATTCATCTTGACCTATTGCAGCTGCTCCTTCAAGTACTAATTGACTTAAAGAACATTCTTTAGATCTTGGATTTTCAATTGTTGGACAACCACAAGGACGACATTGCCCTAAAATTCCTCCAAGAGAAGGATTTCCATAAAAACCGGGGAGACAGAGTTCACAGCGAGATCCTGTTGTGTTATGCTGTTAAAGAAATTTAAATAATAAATTTTAATTTTTTTTAAATTTTACTTGGCAATTAAAACATTTTCCACTATAAGAGTCACATTGTTGTGAATGACCTTGACATTCACATTTTTTACAAAAACCATCAAAAAGTTGATTATTAACCCTTCTATAACCATTTTGACAACGTTCACAACTATTTCCTTCAAAATATTCAGGGCATGAACAAACCTTTAAATTAATAATTTTGAAATTTTTAAATATAAAATAATTAAAATATTATATAAAATTCTAAAAAATACTTAACAAAAACTAACTTCAACAGGCAAAACATGTTTTCTTTTACTTTCAATAAAAGAAATAGGAATAATGCTTGAATTAAATAATGATTTATTTTCATAGGCAGTTGTCATTCGAAATCTTTTTTAATTAAAAATAAAAAATAATTTAAAAATATATTATTTTTTTATAAAATACCCGTAAATGCTAGATTGTAGTTGATCATGATGATAACGAGCACGTACAAAAAGTGAACTTATATCTGCCAAAACACGCATCTAAATTAAATTTTAGTTAACTTTGATAAGAAAAATATGAAATTAAACTCTTTTTCCTTCCTAAAAAAGTAAACTAATAAATTAATTTAAAAATACTAACCAAAATAGTTTTGTCAATTGGTCTACGAGTCTTTCCATCTAACCAATTTTGCGTTGGCTTTAATGGAATACTAATAAATTTAAATTATTTTATTATATATTTTTTTTCAAAAATTATCTTACTTTACACTGATGTTCTCTCGAGGAAAAAAATTAATTCGACTATAATACTCCAATTTGACACCATTTCCCTTTAAAATAATTAATGCAAAAATTAAAAAATGACTAATTTGTGGCCTTTAAAAAATACTAAAATTAATAAAATATTAAAAAACAAATTAAGAAACATTAAAATTAATTAATAATAAAGAATATATCAAAAAAGTAAAATAAAACCCCCAAAAGGATTCGAACCCATTCCACTAATAAAGCGTACAAGAACACACTACCCACTACACTACGGAACAACACAAATGTTTCATGTTTCTTTTTAATTTATAAGGAATGTTTTTACGTTTATATCACTTTTAGCAATTGTAAATTAATATAAAATTAAATTAAAAACTCTTACTTCAATAATAATATCAGCAATAGGTGTTTGTTTACCTCTATCAAATTCTTTAGGTACATAATAAACAAAATAATGCAAATTTGATCCAAAACTATTTAAATGATTTCCAATAAATTGTTTAGGGGCACTCCAATAATAAAATAAAGGTAATGGACGTTGAAAACCTTTCAAATCTTCAATATTAAAAATTAATTGTTGATCAATTATTCCACTATTAAAAAATGGTTGAGGCTGAGGAATGGATGAATGACCTAATAGATCAGTTAAATTCCAACCATTATTTTGTGAAATCTGTTTTTTAAAAAAATAATAAATAAATTTATAAAGATTTTTTTAAATTAATTTATTAAAAATGGTAGTTTTTAATAAATTTTTTCAAGTATAATAAATTTCCTCTAAATATTAATTTTTCAAAAAATATAATATTTAAATTTTTTAATTATTATTTAATAAAAATTAAAAAATTACCCCTAAATTTCATTTTTTTCTATAATTTAATTAAAAACAACGAACATTTCCACCAAATAAATATATTATCTTATAATCACTTAATATTTTTCTAAAAATATTAAAAAAAAATAATAAATAAGCAGTTTTACAAATATTTCTGGTTTTACTTTCTCTTTTTTTTTATATTAATTTTTACTTTTATGCTTTTACTTTTTTCTAACCCAATTCGTCGCCGTTCCATTTAACTTTTAATACATAAAAATATTTGCGCAAAAATTTTTTTTGTCATTGACTTTTTTTATTTATTAAAAACAAAAGCATTAAGGTGAGGGGTTGATTGGGCGCAGAACATTTGGCGTGCGCTTATTAGTTAATTAATAAAAATTTTAATCAGTGTTAATTAATTTATTAAAATTATAAAAATATAAAATTATTAGATAAAATATTCTAAAAATTTGATAGGGGTTAATTAACAATTTGTGCAAAATTTCAAGTCAAAATTCATTTAATTTGCGCCTAAATGTCCCCTTCTCTCTCACAATCACTAATCAAATAATAATAATAATATATTTAGCATTCACCTTTAAAAAAATTCAACTTTTTCCTCAAGTTTCACTACTTTTGTTTTCATTAAACAAAAAACTTAAACCTTTCTTTCTGAGTTTTCGCCACGCACTTTTTCTTTAAATTTTTTATGACAATGCTTTAACTTTTCCTTTCCATATATTGCTTCCTCCCCGTGTCCGCTCTATTTTTTATGAGTAATAATAAATAACGACCACCCAAAGAGAGGGCCAATAATAATACAAAGGTCCAAAAAAGAATATATATTTTTAATTTGGCAAGAAGACACAAAAAGAAGAAAAACGAGTTTTTCCACGATGAAAACTTTCACTCTTCTCTTCCGTTGTCGTCTCGTCCTCCCACTTTTTTGGCCAACAGTGAGCCTTTATAAGGCAATAGGAAGAAGCATTCAAACAAAAATTCTTTCCAAGAGAACTTGCAGAAAATGGATTCCACTGAGTTCTCTGAAAAACAAAATCAACGCCAAGAGGCAGAAGCCCTTCGAGCTGTTGCTTTCTTTGGAGTTTGTCTTTCTACTGTTGCAACATTGATATGTGTAATTGCTGTTCCACTTGCTTATCAACATTTCCAACAAGTTGGCACACAAATGCAAAATGAAGTTGATTTTTGTAAACTCCGTTCTGGAAATATTTGGAGAGAAGTCACCCGAACTCAAGTGCTTTCAGATGTCCATGGAGTAGGAATTATTCGTGAACCACGTGCTACAAAGACTGGAACGACTGGCACTAAAAAATCAGGAAAACGTTCAAGCAACAACAAAGCGTTGGCAGCCAAGCCCGTACGGCGTCAAGCATATGGTGGTGGTGGAAGTGGTGGTGGAGGTGCTGCTTCCGCAGCAGTTTCAGGCTTAGGCGGTGGAAGTAGTGCTGGAGGTGGCGGAGGAGGTGGCGGCGGAGGAGGTGGATGCTGCGGTTGTGGAACATCGCCACCTGGACCAGCCGGACCTCCAGGACCTCCCGGACCACCCGGAGGTAATTTAAAATTATCAATCAAAAATATTGACCAATTTTAGGTGATGGACAGCCTGGAGGAGCTGGAAATCCTGGACCCGATGCTGAAGCACCCCCAGCACAAGAATCTTACGGTGGCGGATGTACTCCAGAATGTGAAGCTGGACAACCAGGAGGCGCAGGACCACCCGGACCTCCTGGACCCGATGGACAGCCTGGAGGCCCTGGACCATCTGCACCAGCAAGTCCTGGACCAGCTGGCCCTCCTGGCCCACCAGGACCCGATGGACAACCTGGAGGCCCTGGAAATGCAGGACCTCCCGGTCCTCCTGGTCAACTCACAGAAGGTAATAAATAATTAAATTTACAAGATAATTTTTATAATTTAAAGGACCAGCAAGTACTGGCCCACCTGGCCCCCCTGGACCAGATGGACAGCCTGGAGGACCTGGAGAAGCTGGACAGCCTGGATCCCCAGGCAATCCTGGAGGACAAGGTCCCCCCGGAGAGCAAGGACCACCTGGAGGGCCTGGATCGCCAGGTTCACCTGGAACAGATGGAGAAAAGGGAGGAGATGGTGGACATGGAGCTTGCGATCATTGCCCACCGCCACGAACTGCGCCAGGCTACTAAGAAAAAGAATATCATAAAAATACCCAATCATGCTCAATTTAAAGAATGGAGAAAAGAATTTTATAAAAATTGTATCTACTTTAATTTTCTGATTTTATATATATTTAATTCAAAATGTGCCAAAAATTTGTGGATTAAAATTAAATTTTAAATAATTTTTATTAAAAATCCTTAGAATATTTAAAAAATACCCACCTTTCCAATATTCCAAAAATTCTCTTTACAGTCAATACTTTTTCCAAAACAAAAACAGGGTTGACATCCCAAAGGGTTTTCAATGTCCAAATAAATTGTGCCTGGACGGCAACGATCACAACGTTCACCTTCTACATTTTGTTTACAAATACAATGCTCTTCTTCACATGTTTCAAAATTTAAAGAGCCAGATTGATGACATTTCTTTAAATAATTTTAATTTTTAATAAAAATTATATTTCCCTTATCTCTTAGATATTTCCCCATTTTTATCTAAAATTATATTTTAGTAATTTACTTTCTCACAGTTATTTCTTTTTTAAAATACAAATTCTTACTTACACATGGCTCGCAGAGAGGATATTTACGGAAACCAAGAGCACAACGTTCACAACGACGACCTCCAAAGCCTGGCTTACAACGACAATCTCCAGGTTTCTGAAAATAAATAAATTTATATAACTAAACAATTTTAAATAAAATAAATAATTATTTATTAGCTGATGACTTTATTTTCAATAATTTTATTAAATAATATTCTTTAATAGAGCATGTTTTTCAATTATTTTATAATTTTAGTTTAGAAAAATCAATCTGAGTCTCATCCAAAAAAATAACAAAATATAAAGAGAACTTATTAATAAGAATATTACAAAAAAATTAATTTAAAATAATATTAATAATTATTTCAAAAATATTCTCCTTTAAAACTAACCATTTCATTAAAAGCCTCAGTTTCATCCCTTATACAAATATTATTTTCAGAGCCAGTAGTATCACAATCACAAGGTCTACAAGCATCATAACGATAATGAGAAATATTTTCTGGACGGAAATATTCTTTTTTACATTTTTCACAATTAATTCCATCAGTATTGTGCTAAGGAAACAATTATTTTATATTTAATTATTTTAAAATATTTCTTTAAAAAATACCTGACAATCTAAACATTTACCACCACCTTCATAAATACCTTCTGGGGTTACACTAAGTCTTTGACGTTCAATTTCTGTGTCATAAATACATTGAGTTGCATGATTGAAACATTGACAGGCTTAAAAAATATTTTAATAATTGGACTTTTGAAAATTTAAAATTAATTTAAAAAATAGATTATATATATTCAACACTAAATTATTATAAAATATTATTAAATTAACCAAAAATTTCATTTTAATGATTTTATTTAGTAATATTATTAAAAAAACTCTTCTTACATTGACAAATATTTGGATGTTCATGTGTTCCTATTTTCCAAGGTAATTGATTAAAAAGAGGACAACATTGAGAACAAGATTCCCCACAAGTATTGTGACGACATTCACAACGAAATTGCTTAAAAAAAAGATTTTTAATAATTTTTAAATAAAATAATTAGTCTAACTCCATGTACAACATCAGGTGCACATCTTTCTGCATGTCCATAACAAATACATTGACCTCCAATGCTAATATCCGAAATTGTGTAAAAATAACGACGAGTTACTGAATGATCTAATGTTTTATCTCTTTGATTAATTACCTGTGTTTAAAGAATTAAATTTTTTTTTTAATTTAATTTTATTCAAAAATAATATTTTTTAAATGCTTAATCCTTTGAAATTTTCAAAAAATTCAAAATAAATTTATTTTACCATTAAATCTGCATGCAAAGTCTTCAGGCCTAAAAGCCTAAGACGAACAAATCTTGTTTTTGTAAATTCATGGAGTGATTGACTTGAATTTTCTACTCCAGGGCGTCCATTAACAAGTGAAATGTGAATCTAAAAAACAAAAAGAAAATAAATTAATTAAATAAAAAAAATATAATTATTTTAACCTCTCCATGTTCCAAAGGATTTAATTTTGAAAAATAAGAAGTACAAATTATTTGATCATCTCTTTCAAATTTTGGTACTCCCGTAGATGCTGGCATTCCATAAAGACGCATACAGTCAGCATCAGAAGAAGCAAAATATTGCCAGGGTTTGAAAGTTAATCCATCTATTTTTTAATTAAATTTAATTTAATCAAAATTAATAAAACAATTATTACCTAATGACTTTTCTAATACCCAACTTCCGGGACGAGGAGAGATTGCTGATTTTACAATGACATAAGCTACTTGATAAATCTTTAAAAAAAGAATACTAAAAAATATAAGAGAAGAGCATTCCTTTTTTCAGTGTCTTATTATTAGAAAGCATTCCCTTAAAGTCCCTTGTGTTTTTTACATTCAAAAGTGTCTAGAGGGCTTTTTATTGGAGAGTGAGTGAGAATACTGAAGATCTACCTTTTTAGAAAATACAGTATAGGATGCCTTTTTATTAGAGAGTATCCCTTTTTAATAAAATTAAATAAAATTGCCTGTCTCAAATCCAATGTAATATTAACTTTCTCATAATTTAAACCATTTGATAATGTTGGACTTTGCCACCATCTCTTTGTTCCATCAATTGCATAATCAATTGGATGATTTTTATGATGATTATTAGCATCACAAATATCACATTGAGGTTGGCGAAGAAAAACATGTTCTACTAATTTACAATAATAATCTGGACCATTTTGACCACAAGTTGAACTTGCACGTATTTCAGCATGTGTTGCCAAATTAAATATTGAAGGGAAAAGACCCTTTTCTTAATTTAATAGAAAGGAAATAAATATATAATATTAATTAATATTTATTTTAGGGCATAGAAAATCAAAGTAAATAGCAAAGGGAAAGAATAATTTTAGTATTTTTTAATCACAAAAATAATTATTCATATATTTCCTTTTACAATAAATTAATTTTTATAAAAAAGTTAAAAGCCTAAAGGTTAGTTTTTTGGTTATTTTTTGTCTTACAATTAATTATCTTAGTGGGTTATGTAATTTCTCCATTAAATTTATATTTATTTTTAAATATCTTTTCTCATCATTTATTTTTATTTAAAAAAATATCTAACCATCCTTTCCAATAGAAAATTCAGAAAAATCAAAAAATTGAGGCAATTGCCAATTATTATCAGAAGAATATTTTGAATTTATTATTAATTCATTATTTGGAGTTTGATTTATTTGAACAATTTCATTTGTTGTTAAAATAATTTGAAAAAAATAAAAAAATGTAAAAAAATAAAAAAGTAATATATTTTGCCAATTTGGCAATGCCATTGGATTTTAAATAATTTTTTAATTTTATTTTTCTTTAATTAATTAAAAAGAGAAATATACTAAAATTAAAATAATATTTAATAAATAAATCATTCCTTTTCTCTTTTAATTTTATTTTATCATTTTAACATAAAATTCCCTTTTTAAAAAGAAAATCTGTGTTGTAAGAAGAAAAAAGAAAAGAGGGTGACCGGTGGAAAAAAAATCAAAATAATTTTAAAAAGAATTTTTAAATTAAGAGATTTAAAAAGAAAAGTGTTTTTCTTTTTCTCTTATCTTTTCATTATCTATATTTATATAAAATATTATTATTCTTTATGCTTTATTTAAAATAATTATTATTTAAATAAATTTAATTAGTCTTAGAAAAAATGACTGTCTTTTTTAAAAAGAGTTCTTTACTCTTAGAAATTAAATATTATACTTTAATAAATTAAGATTAGAATTAAACAAAATAAAATAAATAAATATATTTATTTTTATTTAAAATTAATTAACAAAAAAATTAAAAAAAAAAGTAAAAACTATATATACATAAAATGTTTTTATTATTTAGTTTAAAATAACTAGACATATTATTATTTATTTGTTTTAAGCTAAAAGGGATGTGTTATTCATTTAAAAAGTAATTGAAGAGTAAGTTAGTTAGTTCTCGCGGACAATTGACAAATTTAAAAGAAGGGGGATTGGACATAACTTTTGTGGTCAAGTAATTGTCAAATAATATTTTGAGTAATTTAATATTTTAAATTATTTAATAGGTCCTAATCTTGAAAACTGGGAGTTCTTTTTATTTTTTAAATAAAAGGGTATGTTTTGCTTAATTTTAAAAAATATAACTTGTCTCATAAAGTTTTTCACTTTTAGGGAGAAAAGCATGTTTTGGGACAGAATAATTATAATTATTAGATAAAAAATATTTAATTTGATTGAAAAATATTATTTTTAGTTAAAAAATTGAAAAAAATATTTAATAATAAGAATATTAATTATTATGTAAATTAATTAATTAATAAAAGCACTATATAATAATAAAAATGTTTCTATTTTTTCTCTTTTATTATTTGTTTTTAGTTTAGTAAATATTAAAGAAAATGTGTTTGTTGTTGACCGAAAATATTTTTTTTAAAATATTTTTTTTTGTTTGTTTTAAACCTACTTAATAAATAAATATGTATATGCTCTTTTGGGGATGAGCCAATAATTGCAAAATGAAGAGAAAAAATATTAAAAAAGTTGAAAATTAAATAACAAAAAAGGGAAATTTAAAAATATGAGGAAGATAAAAAAATTCAAAATTAAAGCAAAAAAAGAATTAAATTATTTTAATATATTCTCTTTATTTTTTAATTAATTTAAATATAAAATAAATTATATATTTTTCTTAACAAAAAAGTACATTTTAGACCTTAAAAAGAAAAAAGGCAAGAATGAATAATCAGGCATTAAAAAAAGGCAAGAACGATCAATTGTGGAAAGATTTTTTTGCTTAATAAATAAATAAAATTGTGTTTTAGTCTGTGCTTTCTTTTACTTTAATTTTTTGTTGCAATAATTCAGATGAGAAAATTGATAATAAGAAAAATAATAAATAGAAACAAAAAAATATTTTTTTAAAAATAGCTAAAAATGTGAAAGTTATTTGTCAGATGGGTTTTGCCCTGTCACTTAATTAAAATATTTGCTTGCGAATAAATGGGGTGTGTACTAAAGTTGTCGGATCCGGATAACGGAAATTCTCTAGGATCCGACAACCCTAGTGTGTACCTAAACTAGCCAATTATTTTATAATAAAGATATATTAAAAATATTTGGAATAAATAAAATAAAAATTATTTTCCTAATAATATTTATTAAGTTGAGAAAATTCCCTAATAGATATATAGGTAAATAAGTTTTGAATAACAATCAAAATTACTTAATATTAACTATTTCAACATAAGAGTTATTTATAAGGATAGGGGATATTCTGTTACAAAATATTATATATTTTGCGGTAACAAAGAGATTAAAATAATAAAATATATATAAGCTTTATGTTCTTTTCTTTCTCAAGAACGTGAATATAATCATTTTTAATAAATTTTTACATTTTTTGGTTTGTTATTATGTTAACCACAATTATACAAAAAAAAAGATTTTTGCTATCGAAGAATGTTGGAAAATCAGACTGACGGAAAAGGTCAACGACTAAGGAAGAGCTTCTCTCTCTTCTTTCTTCATCACCGGCAGCGATGATCGTCCTTCTCCCCTTTATTTTTACCTCTCCTTGGCATTTTTCTTTTTTGCATCTCCCACAAACAGTTTCCCCCATCAGCGATAATCATTCATCCATTTATTATTTTCTTCCACTTCAATCTTTTTTTTCCAACATTTTCTCCGCTTTCCCATTTTATATTTAACAACATTGCCTTATATATTATAAAATATTATTATTATTATGCCCAATTATGGGTTATAAAGAACTGAGAGAAAAGTAAAAATAAATAAAATCATTTGAAGAAATAAAAAAATAAACTTAAGATATAAATACCTATAATTATCTTTGTCTTTTTTCATTAAACAATAGAATATTAACACTAGTTTTACGATACAAAAAAGAATTCCCAGATTTTTGTATTTTTCTAGTGTGAACGAAGAAATATATAAATCAAGAAAATAATTTTAAAAAATTCCTTTGAGCAAAAACAAACAAAAAATGATATGTATAATTGAATAATATAATTTTGATATTCAAATATGAATATTTTAAAAAAATATATTTTAAAAATTAATTTAATTAAATCATTTTCCAATACAGAATTGACTGAAAATGCTATCCAAAATTTGTTCTGGAACTATAAATCCAGTAATTTCTCCAACAGATTCAAAACATTTATCAATAAAAAAAGCAGCCATTGCTGGATCATTCCATTTACTTAAAGCATTTCTAGCTCCCTAAATAAATAAATTAATTAAAAAAAAATGTTCTATAAAATTTGTTTACCTCTAAATTTTCTAGTGCCATTTCAAGACATTGAATGTGACGCTCACGAGAAAGAAAAGGTTCATTCCCTTCACTATTACTTCCACTTAATCTTGTTAAAATTGAAGAAATTGATAGTAAAAGAGAATCCAACCCATTTTCTTCAATACAACTTGTCCATACCAGCGATAGATTTCCCTCAGAATTAAGACCTAAATGATAAGAAAAAATAATTTTAAAAAATAATCTCTTATTTTTCTGAATTAGCTCTTAAAACCTCTTTCATTCTTATGTCTTTTAAACTCAAAAATTATTTTAATTTTTACTTACATTGTTCTAAATAACTTTTCCTTGACAAATCTGCCAGCAAGTCTGCCTTATTCAAACAAACAATTAAAAGTTGTTCTTCAGGTTTATAAGAAAACTCATCAAGTAAAGCAAGCATTTCTTTGCGAATATTTTCCTCTTCTTTAATTTTATCAATTTGATTACTATCCAATACTAAAATAATTAAATGTGCTTCTGCAGCTCTTCTTAATGTTCGGCGAATTCCTTCAACTTCTAGAGGGTCATTTGAATCTGTTCGAATACCAGCGGTGTCCACTACAGTTACCAATTGTTTACCAATATGAAGGCGTGCCTCAAGACAGTCACGGGTAGTCCCGCTAATATTTGAGGTAATAGCAATATCTCTTTCTGCTGAAAAAGAAAAGTAGTAAAAGTCATTGAATAAAGTTGAGAAAATCATGCTCAAATTTTAGCTTATCAATATGTCAAGAGAATAATGGATGAAAATGACTAAAACTTAGGACTCTAATGTTAGGCTACTTCATTAATGTTTGAAAAAAAAAAAGTGACAAAAAAGGATCATCTTTATTAAAAGCAAACCTAATCTATTCATCAAACTGCTTTTACCAACATTTGGCCGTCCTATAAATGCTACATTCATTCCTGACCGAATTAATTGGCCTCTACTTGCTGACCGAAGAAAGTGTCGAAGTTCACTAGAAAGAGTATCCAAATCAGATCGAAATTCTTCTTCCAAAGTGTGTTCAATATCACCCAAATCCTCGGCAAAGTCAATTCTTTTTAAATAAATTTTTAAAAAATTATTCGCTAAAAATACCTTGCCTCCATTTTTGCTCTAAATTTAAGAAGTCTTTCTCTTAATGGTTGCAAATATTCACCGACTCTGGACTGAGCATGACAAAGCCTCAACTAAATTTAAAAATAAATTATTCTAATTATCTGTAATAATTAAATTAATCTTTAAAATACCTGTGCTTCCGTTTCTGCATTAATTAAATCTCCGAGAGCCTCAACTTCTGCTGCATTTATTTTTCCATTTAAAAAGGCTCTAAAAACTCAAGTATTAAAGCATTAAAAAATAAAAAACCTTCGAGTAAATTCTCCCGCCCGTGCCGGTTCAAGACCTTCTAAATCAGCCAATGTTGCACACACAGCATCAATCACAGCACGGCTTCCATGAACAAAAATCTCGGCACTATCCTCCCCAGTAAATGTTTTAGGTCCTTAAAATAGTTTTTCATAAAATTTCATAAATTAAAATTTAGATTAAACAAGTTGATAAGATAGAGAATAAGACTTTCAAAAATAACCTTTCATAAAACAAGCCATCGCTCTGTCAAGTAAACATCCTTCTTTATCAAAAATTGGTGTGTAGAATAATCGGAAGGGCTTGAACGACTCTGAGTGTTTTTTGGTAAGTTGACGTAAAGCATATTCACTTTCAGTCCCTTTCGTTTAAAGAATTAATTCGTAAAATATTTTTTGTAAAAACCAGAAATCCTAAGCACAGCAATAGCTGACGGTGGTGAACCAGAGCTGAGAGCAAAAATTGTACTGGCCATTCGCCTAAGAGAAAATGCTGAATTTGGGTAGTGATAATAGAGACCAAATAGAGAATGAGACAACATCTGTTTTGTTATGATTATTTATTCAAAAAGATTATTTAAATAAAAATTGATAAAATCAATTAAAAATAAATCATAAAGATATATCTTAATAAAATATTCTATTTCACCGAAGGGTTAAAAGTTACTGATATTTAATTTAAAAAATTTCAAGCGCAAAAAGGAATAAAATTACAAAATCAACTAATTTACCTTATTTAATTATAAAATTTACCTTTTTGCGCTAAATAAACATTTTAAGAGAAACAAATAAAATAATTAGATGACATCAAATATTGCTTCAATTTTTTTGGTAAGGGCAACTGATTGATTTGTGAAGTGTCCGTTACTTGTTTCCTTAAATTTAATCAATAGATTTTTTTATTTTAAAAGTAACCGGATAGAGAAACGGCAAGATCCTTTAAGTGAAGGAACAAATTGATTCCTACGCAAAGGATATCTTAACAAAAAATTAGTTAAATAAAAATAACAAAAAAATAACAAACCGAATATCAACCTGTTGAGAGACTGGATTTGTATGTAAAGGAGGATGCATTAAAACCCTTAATGATGATCTCATAGGTGGTTCCATTAATGATCTTGCATGTAGTTCATTTTCTTCTCCAAAAAATTCATCAAATGGAGGAATTTGAGAGTAATTGTATTTTATTGAAGGAGAACAATTTGTAATTATATCAGCAACAAATTGAGGCAAAGATTCTCTTCCGATTAAAGAACGAGGTCCTCCGAGACAAAAACGTCCATTAAAACAGTTTATTCTTGTGTGATAAATTCCGCTTTTTGTAGTGTAAGAGAAAGAGAAAATTGAATTATCAGAGCGAGAATCTCTAACAAGAAATGTACCAGGCTGATGACCTTTTAGTAATTTTGTGGCTTTTTCTGGTGAAATTGATCCCCAATACCACTGACACTAAAAAAGGGAAATTTTTACTAAAATTAATTGAGTAAAAATAAATACATATCAATGCATCCTAATTTTGTTGCTGATCCGGATATATAGACATAAAAAAATGCATGGATAATATTTTTCGGCATTATCGGAGTTTAAAAACTTATTTCTATACTTTTAGCATTTTAAAAATTTACAAAACTCATTCAAATAAAAATGACTTGATTTCTAAATTTTTATTTGACTTACTTCTTTCAATTCTTCCAACATTTTAGTAAAACTTCTTGGATTTACAGACTTTTCTGGATCATTTTCGCCATCAATTTTAGATAAAGCTACTAACGCCATCAAGTAAATAAAAGTTAAAATCTGGGCACTGAATGAGTTATTTTAAATTGGACGAAAACCAAAAAACAGCGGATACAAGTATTCTTTATGTTTTCATAATTCCACTAAATAAAACTTTTAGAAAGCCAAATTAAAATCAATTATTTAAAAATTATAGGGCTATATTATGAAAATTTTTAGAAATTGAAAACTCATTGTCAGAGTTAGTGTTGGGAATTTTGAAAAAACCGGGCCCGGGTTCCGGGTATTTGAAATATTGAATGACCGGCCGGGACCCGAACCGGGTAAACCCGGAATTCCGGGTTTTTTCCCGGTAGAAAATAGTCGGGTCCCGGCCGGAAACCCGGGTAACCCGGGATCAGAACCGGGTTTTGGAATATAAATGACCGGCCGGGACCCGAACCGGGTAAACCCGGAATTCCGGGTCCCGATTTCAACCCGGTGACTCCAAAAAAACCGGGTAAAGGGGCCCGGAAACCGGGAAACGGGGCCGGGTCCCGGACCCGTTCCCATCTCTATTCAGAGTCGACAAATCACCCAGCACCAAAGCTTCTCATACTGAGTGTGTTTTGCGCTCAAACTGCTGAAATAAAAGGGGAAAGAGTGTCTGCTGTCTTTCATCTGGGACACGCCCGAAAAGGCGCCGGCCAAAAAGGCGCGACCGAAAAGGCGCGACCGAAAAGGCGACGGCCGAAAAGGCGCGAGGCCGAAAAGGCGCCGGCCGAAAAGGCGCCGGCCGAAACGGCGCGACTGCCTATTTTTAATTTTTTTCTCAGTCCATTATAGAAACTACTAAATGTAAATATTTTAAAATTTTTTTATCTTTGTAATTCACTTTATATTTTTACAACATTTGTATAAATCCTTGTTTAGTTTTAAAAAGTGACTGACTCCTAGTGTACTGACAGGACAGAACCGGATCCTGATCAAGATTTTATAGGATCCTGTGCTAAAATCCTGTTATTTTTATGATTTACAGGATTGGCAGGATTTACAGGGACTAGTCCTGTTGAGTCCTGTCCTGTAAAAATTTTCAAAACCTAATCCTGTAACAGAATCCTGCAATGTGATTTTTCCGGTCTCTACTGACTACCACACTGAGTTTTAAAAATTTTTTAATTACAACAAAAGTGTTTAGTTTCAACAAAGTGACTGACAACCACCCTATTGAATAAAATTTTTTATTTAAATATATATTATTAATGTTTTTGTTGGTAGAATTAAGTTTACGTAAGTATAGGTAGTCGCGCCGTTTCGGCCGGCGCCTTTTCGGCCTCGCGCCTTTTCGGCCTCGCGCCTTTTCGGCCGTCGCCTTTTCGGTCGCGCCTTTTTGGCCGGCGCCTTTTCGGGCTGTACCCCTTTCATCTTGATATTTTATTTCTCAGATCTTATTTCTGAAAAATTAGCCTTGCTTTTCTTTATGCTTTTAATTTTTTCTTTTTAGAATTCTTAATAAAATCTTACTTAAAATTCAATGACGAGTAGTGTTTCAAATCGTGTTTCAAATCAGGTTATATTTAAAAATTTGTTTTCAGTCAATTCATTCAATTTTAAAATTTTAGTTTGTGAATGTCATAGGGTCAAATGGCGAAAAGAAACGATTTTATCTTTCATGTTTTGGAACATTGTCGTTGTCTACACTTCGTTCTCTTTTTCCTGGTGCTTGTGGGTTGCAATACAATGACTGTTCTGCTGGTGAGGAGCCTATCTACGCTGGCGTTCCGTAAGATATTTGTTGTGTTTTCAATAAAAATATTTTTTCTAGACTTGTTTATGATTCATTTTTGTGCCCGAATGGCGGTTGGAATAACAAGTTATTGGAGGTTGTTTATGAAGGTTATTTTTAATTGTTACCAAATTAATTGTCAAATTAACTAGACATTTGTTTATTGTTTTATAAACTAAAGTTAATTTTTTAAATTTAAGTATTTTTAGATTCTCGGCCTCGGAGCCCATGCAGCAGTGTGCAAAGTAAATTTTTTAAAATGTTTTATTATTAACAATAAAATGCTAAAAGTGCAAGAATTTTTCAACAATTCAAATCGTAATTGAATTATTGAAATATTTAAAAATTAAAGGATGAAAAATTTATTTTTAACAATTTAACCAAAATAATTTTATTTTTAGAGAATCTGCCAACATTTGAGGAAGTAGAACCTTACAATTTCTATATTGAAGAAGGAACGAAATCCTGCGTAACTTGCATTTCAAATTTCTTCTTTGCGACTTTTCGTCATATGAGTCATCTCGAATATAAAATTGGAGATATTGTGACTATTATTTCAAATGACAATCAAAACTACTTCTATGCAGTCGTCAGATTTATTGAAGAAAGGCTTGATTTTATTATTTTGAAAACAGATAGAAAGATTGTTGAAAAACCACCTCATCTTTGTTTATTGCCTCGTCTCTGTCAGCCATTAATGATTTGTGGAAGAGGAAATTTAGATGCTCAAGTTTGCGGTAGAACTGGATCCGTACATAGGGAAAACCAGATGATAGGTTATATTTTTCTATTTTAAATAATTTGAATGTTTTTAACAATATTCAGAAAATGATGGTAAAAGTTATGGTCCATTTCTAATTGGCACAATACATGCTGTTCCTGGTGATAGCGGAGGAGGTGTTTGGAGTGGCGATGGATTGGTTGGCATTAATGTGATGCAGTCTACTTTTCCTGAACTTCCTCACACAAACGCAGTAAAACATGCTGCAGAATTCCCTGTTGTAAATGTTATGGTGTATGCACATCATTTGAATGAAGCTATGACGGTTTGATTATTTTTGCGTTGTGCATAAGATTATTTTAAATTTGAGCTAAAAATGTCTTGATTTTTTATTTAAAATAAATTAGATTTTTATTTACAAATTTTTAGATTGTTGAAGCTGAAGATAGACAAAAATTACCTAAACCAGAAATAATGGATAGTTTTGGAGGATCTTTGATCTGATGAAAAATGTTATGGTTAAATTTTCAAAAATTGATTTTATTTGTTTATTTTGTTATGGTTTGATCTCGAGACATTAGTTGAAAAAATAATTTAAATATTTATCGAATAAATTTGACAGTCTTTTTTACATTTTAAACCATTTGATTATATTTACATCAAAATTGGCTTTTTTAATTTTTCAAGAATTTAGTACTCGAATTATGACGGCAAGAATATATATAGTTCATCGTTCTCCTATTTACAGTTTTTATGTTTCGTCCATTTTACAAAGAAGTTTTCATACTGGAAAGTATCCTTTTAAAATCCCTACTAAAGGTTTGAATTATTTCTAAGAATAATATTTTTAAATTTTAAGCGTTCTTCAACTGATCTTCTCCAAACTTTGGCCGATACTGTTAAAACGGATGAAACTGCTCCTAATTTTGCCATCATAGATGATCCTTATAATATTCCAAGAAGTATTTTAATTAAAAAAGAATATTTATTTACTGGCAAAGGTATTAATAATTTTTTAATTTAATGTAAATTGAATTTTAACTAAATGGTTTAGGCAAAAAAAAAAGAGATTTATTTTATTTCCTTTTTTTAATTTTAAGGAATATGGTCGTCGTACAGCCCTTCGTTTAGTAGAAGAATGGCCAACAATTTTTATGCTTGATAGAGATCAGCCTAGATTAGGGGCATTTCGGCCTCAAAAACCTTTAAATCCAGAACTTGTAGAGCCAACAGAACAAAATTTATTACATATGATTTCAAATAGGAGATTTACTGATGCTTTAAGATTGTATGAGCGTATGGGAGAAAATGCTGAAAAGCTTGAAATAAATACAAAATTTGTATATTTTTAACTTTTTATGTTTTGCGGACAAAACTTGCGGATTTCTTTGAAATAATGTTAAATTATATTCTATTTTTTTTAATTTATATTGGATTTATTTAAATTACTTTGTTATTATAATGAAGAAAATATACCTCTTGAAGAGTTTGAATGGCCTGCAACACGAATTTATTTTTCTCATACTGAAGAGGGAAAAAATAATGAATGGAAAGGATTGATGGTTTAATTTATTTTAAAAATTTTAATTTTTAAGAAAGATGGGCCTTGTTTGGCAGAACAACTTTTTGATAAACTACCCAAAACAGATGAAACATATTCTTATTTATTTGTGGCCTATGCAAATTCCCCAGTATTTATTCTGTTACAAAAGCAAAAATTCTTTACCAGGTTTTTTTTATTGGAATTTTCTTATAGTTTCATTAAGATTAGGATTTGTTATTTGAAACTAGAAATGTTTTTTTTTAATTTTTAAATGTTTTTTTTATTGTTCCTGATCTAATTTGAATTTTTATGACATTTGTCCCAATATTTTATTTTTACTTAAAAAATTTCTTTAAATTTTTAGGAAATGATCTATTCTGGTTTTGTTAAGTTTTTAATTTGATGATTAAGAATGAAGTTAATTTAGATGAAAATGCAAAATTTGATTTAAAATTTTGGTTAAAAGAAATGTCTAGGCTTGGCGTTTGCCCAAGTGTGACAACATTTAATTTTATTTTTCAAAACTTGGCTAATTTTAAGGTTTATTTTATTTTTCCTTTTTTTAAATTAATTTTTTTATAGAATTCAAAATCAAAAGATTCAAAAACTCCAATTTTTGATGAAAACAAAGATCTATTAAAATAAAAGAAGATGATCCCTGGATTTTTGCAAAAATGCTTATTAATGAGATGAAAGTTTTAATTATTGAACCAAGTTTAACAATATACTCGAAATAATGGAACTTTCACCTAATGACATTGTATTAATTTTAATTTTATAAAAATTATAATTCTATCATTTAACTTTTTTTAATGAGAATTTTTGTTTCCTCTTATTCCTTATTAGGAATTTTCTAACAAAATTTAATTTAAAATAACAAAAAATTTCTAAAAATTATAATCTTTTTTTTTAGAGCTTCCGAGTTGCTTTGTTTAACGAAATATTTAAAAATTTAGAAGAAAAGTTGGAAAAATGTGAAATTAAAAATACAGACAATTAAAGGAGTAAAATTAGTTGTTTTAGATATTTCATCATCATCCAAATCATCACAAGAAGTTCTCAATTCATCTGTTTCTGAACTACTTGCAGATGGATCTGTTGTTGACAAGGAAGATCCAAATTTATTATTATTTGTTAAAATTGTTGTTGATTTTTGTTTTTGTTATTCTTCTTCTATTAAAGACATTTCTTCTTCATCCAAAGTAGATAAATCTGAAGTTGAAGTTGTTGAACTTCTTGAATTTGTTTGGTCAAATGTTGGGCAAAGTAAAATCTGACGATCGTTTGTTTGCCTTGTAAGTTTCTAAAAAGAAAAAAATGAGGACATAATTTGCGGACTTTTACTTCCAAAAAATTATATATTTTTCTCAAATTTTAATTTTATTATAAAAAAACCTTTACAAATGAAGAAAAGTCAAGGCGAAAGTTAAAATCTCTAAAAACAAATAAATTACTAGAGCGTTCAATTGTGCCTCCATTAAATTTCCAATTGGCAAAGAAAAATTAGTAAATAAGCCAAAATTGGACAATCTGGTAATAAAAAAACTATTAAAGAGCTAATAAAATATTAGAATTATGCATTGATCGCTGCTCTATACGTAATTTTCAAACGTGTTTTTAGTCCAACAGTTGATTAAAAATTTAAATTTTTTCTTTTCATTTTTTTTGAATTTTTCTTTTTCTCATTAAACCCTTTCCCCTTCTCTTTTCTTCTTCTTCCGTCGCTCGTAATATTACCACGTTTTGTGCTAACCACACCCAAAAATTATTTTTCTTTGCTTCCTTTCAAAAAGCAAATAACTCCAACTGATTTTGAAAAAGAGAGAACAATTAATCAGTTTTTCATTCATTTACAAAATCTAAATTATTTTTTTTTCTCTTGTCGCATGATTACTTAAAAAAAAAAAATTATTTTTTTTTATTCATTCTTACCACGCCCTTTTTAATTAATTAAAAATTTAATTTAATTTTACTATTAAGAAAAAATAAGAATAATTGCAATTTTTTATTTTTTTTTTACGCAAAACAAAATTTCTTTAAAAATAAAAGTTGCGAAAGAAGAAAAACGACAAAAAATATTTTTTAATGTTTTTATTAAAAAATCTTTTAAAAATATAATATTAATGAATTTGACCTTTTTATCTGAAAAAAAATATTTTTTTAAAGCACAAAAAATTATTTTTATCATTTTTATTTAATTTAATTTTAAATTTTTTGAATATTTTATATTAAGCAAAATTTAATTTTTTATAAATAATTTTTTCTTTTTTATATCTGAAACTAAAATTTAATTTTCCAAAATTAAGTTTATATTTAAATATTTTATTTATCTAAATCTTGCAAAACTAAAAATAAAAACTTTTTTGGTACTTATGCCCTTATTCCACCCCCCTCCTTCTTCAATGCCGCGCCCTTTTTTTACTGCGCCGAAAAAATATTCTAGACTGCTTGATTGAAATTGCCTTAGGAAAACTTTGATGTGTAAATATGTATATATTTATAAATTAATAAAAAAAGAAAACAAAACAACAGAAATTAAAAAGGAGGCATAAAATTGTTAATCCCATTCAAAATATCATCAAAAACAGATTTGTTGTTGATATTGGACGAGCGACGGAACAAAAACACACATTTCTCACAATTACGTTCTTGATGCAAAATCCCACGTCGTTGAAAGAATCTAATGCTTCCTAATTCATGATCACCGTTTCCAAGTTCATTAATATTACGAATTAATTGATCATAGTTCATTTTAATAATGTGTTTATTTTTTAAAATGATGGCACAAATAGTAACGCTATCATTTTAAATTTAACATGCCTTTACACATCAAAGTTTTCCTAAGGCAATTTCAATCAAGCAGTCTAGAATATTTTTTCGGCGCAGTAAAAAAAGGGCGCGGCATTGAAGAAGGAGGGGGGTGGAATAAGGGCATAAGTACCACTTTTTTAAAAAAATTTTATTTTTTATATTATCTTCTGGTAATTATATAATTTTTCATTATTTTAAAATATTTATCCTTAAATTCATAAACTTTTACTAATTTTAAAATTATTTTTTAATAAATTAAATTATTACCTATTTTTGATTTTAAATATAATTGTTAAAAAATTTTTCTAAAATTTTTTAATTTAATTATATTTGTGGTAAATCCATTAAATTTGAAAAATATGTAATAATTATTATTGTTTATTTATATTTATTTTCTATTAGTCCATTGATAGTTATTATATCCTATATTATTATATTTGATTTGTTTGTAATTTAATTTTTGAATAATATATATTATTTCAATTAGATAATTATATATATATATTAGGTTATTTATTTATCATTTTCTGATTGTTGATTTTATATTTTTCTGAGCTTAGGATTGTTTAAGCTAAAAGTTTATTTTAATAATTTAAAAAATGTTTTAATTTTTATTAAATTAAAAAAAGATGGTGTTGGAATGTTGTATAGCTGTTGTAAGAATTAAGCCTGAAGCTTTAACTCAATTAGAAAAAATAAAATTTAATAAACAACAAAAACTTTATAAAGAACAAATTGAAGAGGAAAAAGATGAATTTTTTGGTCCAGCAGATTTTGATGTTTTAATGTCAGTCCCACCACCTCCACTTTTTACATTTGGACCTTGTTCTTCATCACAAATACAAATTGAACATCAATCAGTAGAATTACCTAAATGTTGGACTTTACCCAATGAAAAAGCAGTTGATGCTGCTTTGAGATTTTTTGGGGATTTAGATAAGTTGGTAAAATAATTTTATTATTTTTTTATTTTAAATTTATTCTTTTTTAATTTCAGTCAATTTATCACCAAAGCTTTTCATATTCCTCCTTCAAGGTCTGATCATTTAAAAATTCCTCTATCATCTTCATCATCATTATTTTCATTACAACAATCTCCTAATATTTTATTTATTCCAATAATTCCTTCAGAAAGTTCTCCTTTTCCAAAAATTAATCAAAGATTTGAATTTTGCCCTTTTGCTACTGTTTTACATGCAGCAATGAATTATGATTATTCTTTAGTAGAATCTTTATCACAAAATTTAATTTTAAGAATTGGTGAATGGCTAAGTTTAGAACAATGTAAATTTGGATCTTCTTTTATTTATTCATTATTTATTGGACCTAATTTTAATTCAAAAAGAACATTACTTCATTCTGTGCTTTCTAATGAGAGGTCTTCTCTAAGAATTGCAAGTTGTCAAAGGTGAGGACAAGTTTTTGTTGCAGATGTTAGAGATGGCAATTTTAGAAAGGTCGTTTCAGTGCCTTCGGACACTCATAAAAAATGACTATATTTTGCCCTTTTAGTATTAAATGCTTCTAATAAGTCCCAATAGCAACCATTCTATTATACAATAGGAATTCCAATATATAAGCCCCATTCTTCCAGTGATTTTTTGGAATTTCCTTTCCATCCAAAAATATTATTTTAAAATTTTTATTTCTCTTTCAGAACATTAAGCATAGAGAAAGAGAATGATGATGAAAAACAAAAAACAAAAATAGAATCTTCAATTAATATTAAATTAAAAACAGAAACTTGTCAAACAGATAATAATGAACAAATTTTTATTAATCCTCTTTTTGGAAAAAATATTCAAACTAAAAGGAGAAGAACGGTAATCTTTAAAATGTTTAGAAATTCCCAAAAAAATATTTATAGGCCCCTAAATATTTTGTTAAATGTAGAAGGAATGATTTTGCTCCATCAAATCAACATCGATGTACAAACTTATTTAATAAAGAACAAGAATATTCAAAAACAGAATTTTGGGAAGATCAACAATATCCTGTTTTTGATGGAAATTTAGAGAATTCCCTTAGCCATAAAAGAATAAAAGTTCACCTTTTTAAAGGATATTCACTACAAGTTGAGGTTGATGATATTAATAATATAACAGCTGGAGAATTAAGAACTAAAATATTACAAATGGAAGGATTGGAACATTCATTAAGAGAGAGTGCTGAACAAATTTTTGCCATTTGGCTAGTCGATTCTAGGCTAAGTAATTAAATATATAAATATTATTAGAAACTTTTTATGTTTAATTGGGATAGCTGTGAGAGTTTTTAGCTTATTAGACTAAATTAGAGAGTTTGGGATATCTGAAGATGTAGGCTAATTTGGAAGTAAAGCCTGAATATTGAATAAAAAATAAAAAAGAGAAGAAAATTTTATAAAAAACATATATCAAATTTTCATTAAATTTTTTCTAAAATATTTTTTAATTTTTCTAAAGGTTTACAATTAAAAGCTGAACAAAAAGTGCAAATTCACCTTAATAAATGGGAAGAACATTTAAATAAATTTGGAAATAAATTAAAAGATGAGCATTTATCTGAACAAAATGATCGAGTACGTGTTATGTTGAAAAGGGATGCAAGGACACTTTTAAATTATGAACAAATTCTGGTAAGATTTTTTCGTTTCCAGACATTTAGTCAACAGAAATTGCACGACATTTCGTCCCAACGGCAAAAAATCGGGGGCTCGGGTAAACGAAATGTAGTTTTTTTTGACGTAGAGGCGAAATATCATGCAATTTTGTTCAAATTTGAGTACTAAAAAACTTTTCTTATATTTTCCAGTTGAGTCTCTTAGATTTTAATTGAGTCATAAAAGGGAAAAAATATTTATTTATTGGCAGTAAAAATAATTTTAAATAAAAAAATATTAAAGTTTTAAAAAATAAAGTATTAAAGCGTTTAAATAATTAAAATAAATAAATACATTTTATTCTAATTAATTCTTCTTCTTTCTTTAAACTCTTCTTCTCCAATAATATTAATATATCTTAAAATTAAAATTGTTGTTAATAAAAATGCAAAGACTGTCCATAATCCATAGACTTGTCTATTTCCTCCTGAAACACAGCCATCTTCTTGACATCCATTTGTACAAACCTAAAAATATTGAAAAAAATTTTATCCCAATTTTTTTACCTCAACAACGAGAGGACCAGTTTCTCTACGTCGATTACTAGTGGCTGATTGTCCAACATTAATATCTGTTCCCGTACCCCCAAAAAAGTGACGTTTTGCTCTTCGAAGGGATTTATAGAGAGTACAGCCACTAATCTCATTTTCAGTTCCACATCTTCTTTCAGTTACAGTTATAACTAAATTATTTAAATATAAATAAATTAAATTGTTTATATATAAATACCTCCAGATTGTTTATAATAACTATAAATACAATGAGTATGTGAAGTATTTAAACATTTTGTTGAAGGAATAAGTCCTCTTTGACAACGAGAAATGTGCCTTTCATTTTCTTCAGGGGAATACCAAAGTGTTTGTCTATCACATTGAATACATTCCAAAGATAATGCTTTTTAAAAAATAATAATAATTTTAATTAATTATTTAAATTAATTAAAATAAAAAGAACTAACCATTTTCTGGAATTTTTGCAAAAAATAAAATAAATAAAAATAAAATATAATATTGTTGTAAATATTTTTGAATTAAAACAATTAAATAAATTGGTTGTTGTATTTTATTATTATTCATTTCTTTATTTTATTTATTACAAATTATTA
Organism: Meloidogyne chitwoodi; assembly: GCA_015183035.1. NCBI lineage: Eukaryota > Metazoa > Nematoda > Chromadorea > Rhabditida > Meloidogynidae > Meloidogyne > Meloidogyne chitwoodi. Next base: position 1,575,412 of record JACZZP010000016.1, read on the forward strand.
TTAAAGCATCGGAATGAAGAAAAAAATTATTTTTTTTCTTAATATGTATCTTCTTTTTTTTTTAATTTTCTTCCCTCTTGGCCAATGTTGGGAAAAAGCCTTTGGGGGCTTTATAAATAAATAAAAGTTCTGCCAATTTAAATAAATATATTTATTAGAATTAAAAAAGGATTAGCGGTAAGGAAATTGATAATCCGCCGAAATTCGCGCCTCTGGCGAAATTGTAAGAATGAAAAAAATGGTTAATTTATGGAATGGGAAAAAAATTGGAGGAAGATGAGGTGCGGGAATGAAGAAAAATAGGTAGAGGAAATTTTGAGGAGTACAAGAAAGGAAATTGAGTGAGAGGTGACAGAAGGGGGTGGGGGATGTTACGGCGCAGAAATTTTATGGAGATTACTTATAAATAGACAATATTGCAAAGACTTATTTCTTTTAAAAATTTTATTTACAATCTCAATAGAATTACCCAAAATTTTGAAAATTTTTAGAATTTCTAGTTCTCAATTTCCAAAGTTATGGCCAAAAAAAAGTCATTTTTGAGAAAATTTAACATTTTTGGCCATAATTCCTCAAATATTTAACTAAAAATTCTGAAATTTTTAGAAGGGTTAGATAACATTATTTAGAGTATTTATATAATATTTAATTAATATAAATATTTATTTGCATATTTTTACAATTTTATATAAGAATATATGTGCCTAAAGGTTACCGCGCCTAAACGTGTCAATCCCCCATTGGTAATAAGAAAATTAAAAAAATAAAAAGAAATTGGAGCACCAAAAATGGACGTAGAATAACTAAAAATAGTCAAAAAAAAAGATGAATGCAAACAAAATGAGAAAATGAAAAAAGAAATTACAGCTTTAAAGGTGCAAATAATAAAAAGTAAAAAAGAGCTCACTACTTATTTAGGTAAATAGAGCTGTTCTTTGTAAAAATTATAAATTTGAAAATTGTTTTTAATAATTAAAATATTTTAAATTATTTTTAAAAAATAAAAATAGGGAAACTAGCAAAATAATTATTCAAACAAAATCAGAATTTTAAAAAAAAATATCAGAATTTTTTACAGAAAAAATAATTTTTACAATATTTGTTGTAGACACTTTAAATTAAAGATTAAAAGATATAATCTAACCTTCCAAAGTGACATTTTGTCCCATAGAGAGAGGAGACTTTTGAGGGGAAAAATGATGTTAACCCTATTAAAAAATTTAAATTTAAATTTTTTAAATTAATTTTTATTAAAAATTCTCTTTTTAGGTTCGTAAAAGTCCAATAATTCTTTCTTTATTATATGGAGAGGCAAAAGATCAATTTCTCAAAGGTATGCTTCCTTGTAATGATAAATATTATATTAAAATGGCTGCAATTATTTCACAAATATTATTAAATGGATCAGAATTGCCACAAAATGTTGAGTGAGTTTATTTTATTAAAAAAAATTAAAAAACAAAATTTATCTCACAAACAAGACAATTAACCCAAATAATATTTAATAATAGGGGAAATCAAAAGAAAAATAAAGGAGGGAAATAGGAAAAAAATTTAAAAAAATCAGTGTAAAATAAAGGTAAAAATTTAGTATTTTTTGGAAAATTATTATTTAATTTAATAATAATAAATTATTTTTTAAATTAATTTTTGTCAATTTTATAAAGAAAAATTAGATTAATAAAAAGACTCTCTTTATTAAATATTGTTTTTAAAATTCAGAAATTGCCAAATAAATAAATAAATAAATATTTAATTTTCTTCTCTTTATTATGTCAGTAAAATAAAATAATAAAATAATTATTATTGACCCTTTTTGGTTATACAAATTGTTAAAAATAAATTGAGGAAAAGGTTTTTTGAAAAGAGAAGAAGAAATTTCTTTTATTTATTTATTTTCTGCCAACCGATTTATTCTTCTTGAAGAAGAGTATTATATAGGTAATAGTAAATATACAATTGTTATAAGCAAAGGGATTTAGGTATGCGCAGAAAAAGGATTTTTGGGTATTTTGAAGATTTTATTTAAAAATATTTAAAAAGATATTAAAATTAAAAATATCATAAAATTTACTGAAAAATAATTTCTTAAAAAAATAAATAAATTTCCACTAATTTTATCCAAAAAAACTGAAAAAATGTACAATAAATATTAAAATAAAACAAACTTTTGGAATTATAAAATTTAACAGAAAATTTTTTATAAAATTTTTTTTTCGATTTTTATAAGGACTCTTCCTCTTAAATAAATAAAAAATATTTAAATTACAATAATTAATATATGTATTTATTATTTATTTAAAATAATAAATAATATAATAAATAATATATTTTTAAAAAATAAATTATTAAAAAAAAATAATTTTTGTAAAAATTCCCAAAGAGAAGTATTATAAGTTTGGGGAATTGTTTTGTACAAAAAAGTCAACAATAAATTAAATTATTCAAAAAAGTCAAAAAATCCAAAAAATATGCCAAGGGGAAAGGAGTTGACTTTTTTGTATTTTTTGAATTAAATAAATAAATAAATATTGTTGTATAGCTGGGAAATGAATAAAAAATAAAGTAAATTCCCTAATAAATAAACAATAAATATAACAAAGATAGGAAAAATTATTTAGAAATTAAAAAATCCAAAAATGGGTAAATTCTCTGAATAATTTATTTTTATCAAATTTTAAATTAAAAATAGACAAAAAAGGAGAAAAACAAATAATAGAGAGGGAAAAGTAGAAATATAGTTATATATTAATTTTGAGAAATATTTTAATTTTCTATTTTATTAAGAAAATTAAAAAAATATATATTTTAATTATTTAATAAATAAATTTATTAAATAATCTCTCTATAATTTTTATAAATATAACCTTTTTTCGTAATATTTAATTTTTTTAAATCAAAAATGAAAAAATAAAATAATTTAAAGCCTTTTTAATCTTTTTTGCTTAAAAAAAGGTTTAAGGCACTTTAAAGTTAAAAAATATATTTAAGGAAAGGATATATTTATTTATTTATTTTTTGTTGAAAAGAAGCAAGCAAATAAATAAATAAATAAATAAATTCAAAGTAATTGCATCTTTTCCGGAGTGTTAAAAGTCAAAAAAGAGTAGAAGAGTAGAAGAGTAGAAGAAAAAATAAAAAGAGATTAGGAAAAGGAAAAAAAAAACTTTTTTATAAAAATAAAAATAATAATAATTATTATATTAGTTAGATTATATATTTATTTATTAATATATATATATATAATACCTTTATATATTTTTTAGAAGATATTAAATCGCGCGTATCGCGTAAACCAAATGGTCCTTGAAAGTGTTAGAAAAAGTAACAAAAATAAAAAATAAAAAAGAAAAGGTTTAGAATGAGATATGTAAATGAAAATAAATTTTTAAATAAAATGAACAAAAATAAATTAAAAAAAATAATTTAAAAATTATAATATAATATAACATTACTAAACTCTGAAAAACTTGTAAAAGTACAATCAAAAAATTATTTTTTATAAAATTTTAGTAAAATAAAGTGGTGGGATTATCCAAAAATAATATTTTTTAATTAATTTTCTTATAAAATAATTTTCTTTCTTTTTTTACAGTATTTGTTTCTTGTCACGCATTTTACCTTTTTATTTAATTTCATCAGTTTCTAATTTAAAAATATTAAATTTATTTATTTATAAAATTAAATTGGCACGTAATTCTTTTACCAATTTAAATTTAATTCAACTACAATTAAATTTTCTTTCATTGTGTTGGTCACTTAATGTTTATGGATGTACTTATTTTAGTGGTTTTATGTTTATGGATAAGGTAAGAAGAAAAAGAAATTAATTTAAAAAATAATTAATTAATAAAAAATGTCCTTCTTATTAGAGAGTATTTTTTATTTAAATAATTTTGGTCAAATTAATTTATTTAAAGTATAAGGAATATTTAAATAGGAATAAAATTAACTTTAAATAAGACTGTCATTTTTGGCATTTTTTAAACTTTATTTTAAATATTTAATAATATTTTTAATTATTTAAAATTTATGCCAAAATATTTAAAAATACTTAAAAATATATAAATAATATAAGAAAATAGTTTTAAGTAAAAAGAATGGTCAGTCAGTCCTTTAAGGCAAATTCCCACGTTTGAGTGGGGTGAAAGGAAATATATTTAAATAAATAAAATAAATTGATGGGGAAATGTAAAAAAGAGAAAGTTTTATTAGAGAAAGTACATATACTTTTTGTTATTTTTATTTTTTAATTCTTTTATTTTCATTTATTTTCATTGGGGCGTGGAAATCCTTTTTGGCCTTTTTTCTATTTTTAAAGTGTTTTCCTTCCCTAAAAAGAAGAGAGAAAAGAAGAGAACTTTTAAAAGTTTGTTAAAGTAGAGAGAAGGATTTTAGTTAAAATACAAAATTTAATATATTTTAAAAAATAAATTTAAATTCCTTTGAGATTTTAAGCATTCCAAAAAAAGGTTTTAGTCCATTTTAATTCGGGGAATTGTTTTTTCTGATCTTTTAATAATTACAGAGAACGGGAACCTCTACTTTGTTAAAAATATAAGATAATTAAACTTAGAGAATATAAAAAATATTAAAAAAAAATATACCTATTTTCTTTTAAGCCTATAAAAATATATATTGGCCTAAATGATTGGGGAATGTCTATATTAACATTAAATAGTCATAAACAAATAGCTGCTATTGAAATTGATAAATTGGAAATTAAATTTAATTTAACAAATAATTATTTTTTGGAAATTAATGGAAAAATAGGTGATAATGAATCTGAAGATTTTATTGTAACAATTAATACACAACAGGTATTTATTTAATTAAAGAGTTGTTAGGATAACATTTATTTTTATTCGTATAGAACCCCTAATTTGTAATTTAATTATTATTTTTGTTTTCATTCATTTGTCCATTCTGACTTATATCAACTTTTCCTTTTTTTAAGATTTTAGAATAGTTAAACCTTAAAATTAATTAAATATATTACTCTCTTCAAATGAAATAAAGACTGAAAGAAATTACGGATTGACTGAAATCTTATCATTTTTGGTAATTATGTGTCCATCCCTTGTTAAAATAAAAATATTTTTTTTTGGAAAAAGAATACAAAAAGAGTGCCATAAAAATACAAACAAATCTAATTATAATAAATAAATTAAATTATTATTTCTAAAAAAATAACCTTGAGGGGGAGAAGGAAATTGATTGAAAAGAGGAAATATTTATTTATTTTGTTTGTTTGTTTTTGTGTTTGTTTGTTACCTTGATTTATTTTAGAAGATTAAAAAGGAAGGGGGGAAGAAAAAAAGAGTTTTGAGAAAAAAATGTTTTCTCTGTTGCGGACGACCGAATTTGGTGGCCAATTAGCCTAATGTATAAAATCTTTTTTCTTTTAATTTTGAGGGGAGATATAAAAAAAATTAGAAATACATATAAGTAAATTTAAAATGAAAGAGGAAAGAATACCTATTTATTTATTAGAAGAAAAGGCTTTAAAGGAGAAGGAAAGGGTTTCTTAGTTTAGGGGATAACAATAAGTAAAAGTAAAGGAGAGAATAATAATAAAAATAAAAATAATATTTTAGGAGAACAATAATAACAAAAATAAAAATAAAATGAAAAGCTGATGAAAAAAGAAAGAATTATTTTGTATAAAAAAGTTCATTGTAAAATATTTTAAAATAACGCGCGGCAGGGAAGAAAATAGGTAAATATATTGTTACAAATATTATTATTATTAAATATTATAAGAAAGAAAAAAGAAATAAATGATGTTAGAGGAAGTGGATTTATAACTAATCAGTGTTATTTTAGATGATATAATTAAAGTCATAAATGAACATAGGGATAAAGAAAAATTTGAAAAGGGGGTTGGTTTACAGCCAAAACTGGCTAAACATATTCTTAATTTTTAAAAACATTTTGGTATAAAAATTAAAAAAAAAGTAAAAATTACCTACTATACAGGGTTGAATCGAAATTGGAAAAAGTTCGAAATAGAAATTTTTTAATTTCGCGAAATCGAAATAATTCGAAAGAAAAACCTCGAAATTCGAAATCGAAATTTCGTCTCAACCCTGCTACTATAACCTTTCCTTTTTATTAGAATTAAATATTTTTTTTGTGATTCTCCTTTGTTTTAATCAAAAGTATAAACTATAATTTAAAAAATTAAGAAAAACAAACAAAAAAGTGTTTAATGTATTTACTGAACAGGTGATGGGATGATGGGATGAGATATATATTAAGTTGCACATGAATAGGATAGAAAATGAACAGAAAAAAATAAGAAAAAAAATTGGAAAGAGAGAAATAAAACCGGAAAGAAAAAGAAGGGAAAAAGGTAAGATGAGGGACAGCTGTGCTTTTCAGCTTACTTCCTAGAGCGAACGGCACACTTACCTAAAATTGAATGGCTCAATCTGCCGTAAAATTGGCTATGGAGACAGGGCATGAGATCCTTTCCTTATATTTTTTCTCTTTTTTTATTCATTGGTCACGAAGAGGGGAATTATAAGAGGGAAAATTTTGGGAAGAAATTATGAGGAAAACACAGCAATTACATAATATATAATATATTTAATGAAAGGATTGAAAATATTAACCTAAAATTGGAGTTTTTATTGATTTAAAGATGACTTTTAAACATTATATATATATCCCGTTTGTTTTTTTTTAATTTTCCCCCTTTAAAATAAATTTAAATATTATCCCTCTATAAGTAAACTGAAAAAGGAATTATTTACAAAGAGTGAGAGTTAATGAATGATCTAAAAAAGCTTGTTTAGCAAAAAAATTTCGTTCATTCTGAACAAAAAGGTGATACCTTACAGCCTACTTATAGTGTGTAAGGAACATATAAAAGTCAGAGTGAGTTTATATTGAATTCTTTCATCTACTAATTTTGGAATTTGAGTATTTTTCCATTTTATTTAACCTAACAAAATTAAAGTTAAAAAAACAATTTATTATTTAATTATATTTAAATATATATTTTTTTAGGCCCAGCTTATCAACAATTTATTTAAGCAATTAAAACTTAGAACTCAGTCAACCAAAACATTATTAGGAAAAAAAATATATTAATTATTATAAATAAAAATTATATTTTTATTTATTTTTGTTATTATTTATTTAAATAATTTTATTAAATTTTGAGTGTTTTTATTTTATTTTTATAAAAATAAATTTTAATAATTTGAAGAGATTTAATATATTTTTATTTAATATATGTTCTTTTACATTTTATTGCCACATTTATAATAAAAATAATAATAATATTGTGACCAAATGCGTGACCAATTGAAAATTAAAAGAAAAGCAAAAGATTTACTACTACAATATTGCCAAAATATATTAAAAAAGAGAGAAAAGAAAATGCAAAATTGAAAAATAAAAATAATTATTTAAAATATTTAAATAATTATTTTATAGCAAAAAATATATAAATATTTGTATAAGTAAAGTTAAATAAATAAATTGAAAAATAAAATAAAAATAAATCCAAATTATTTTTTAGTTTTTTTGCTATAAAAAATAAAAATAAATTTTTTTATTATTTATATTTCAAAAGGTTAGTGTACTAATTCCCGTCTAATTTATGTTTGTTACTCGAAACTTTTTTTTTTATGAGAAAAATTAAAAATAAAGACTTAATAATTATAATTAATTAATAAATAAAAATACACATTATTTTTAAAAAAACATTATTGCTTTGTTTAGTAATATTTCTAACAGAAAATAATTTATTTTTAAATTAATTAAATATAAAAATTATTTTTTAAAAAATATTCCAAGTAAAAATACATTTAATTATTTAAAAAAAGGGTCATGGTCATCATCAAAAATAAATAAATAATAATTAATTATCCTTTCGGTATATTAACAAAAACAAAGCCGGAAAACACAAAAAAAACGGATACATATTTATAAAAAAATTATTATAAGGACAAAAAAGAAATACCGCTAAAAAATAAAATAAAGGGAGAGACAATGGAGTAGAAAATAGAGGAATTTAATTATTTTAAATAATAATAAATAAATAAATAAAAATATTTTTTATTGTTATTTTTAGGTTTTTTAAACATTATTTATTTTTTTATTCTAATAGAAGGGCAATTTTTATTTAATTTTGAAAAACAGAAAATAAATTATAGACAGGAGAGGGTTAAAAATTAAAATAATCATTGAGACTTTATTTTAAAAAATAATAATAATATAAGCAAGAAAAAAGGAATTTTTATTTAAAAATGTTGAAAAATAAAAGGAAAATAAATAGAAAAAATGTGAGGATGGAAATGAGGAAATAAACAATAAATAAAAAAATAGGGAGATATTTTGGTATTTTTTGTTTAAAAAATTTAATAAATATATATTTTATTTAAAAATTCAAAATAAAGGGAATTTAGGGAAATTATAATACAAGGATATATTCACTCATTTAAGGTAACCCTAAAACTCTAACTTTATAGAAAAAATAAAATTCTCCATAGAGTTTACCCATTAAGAGGAATACTTTTTTTACATTATTACCTTTTAAGTTTTAATCCCCTCTCTTTCACTTATTCCAAAAAAAAACAATTTTTTGTCTCCAATCAAAAATGTGCCAATACCTCATTAATAGGCACTATTATTTTTTTAAATAAATAAAAAAACCTTTATTTTATTTAAAATTTTCCTCTCTATTGATTTATCTGTCAACGGCAAACAACAAAAACTATAAAAAATAAATAAATATTTAGTGGCTGTCTCACTCACCAATTAAGCCAAAAATGGCTATATAATAAAGCTAAAAGAGATAGTAGATATGTAGATATTTATTTATTTTTATTTTTTTAAAGGAAAGAAAGCCTTCAAACAGATGTAGTAGTACACCCTCTAATACAACTAATTGGAATTTCCTCTTTTCTTGTTTTTGTTGGTTTCTTGAAAAGATGGGCAATAAAAAAAGGAAAAAGTGAAAAAAAAGTAAATGTGCCTGTTAGAATTATTTTTAATTTTTTAAAAAATAATATTTTAAAAATTAAATAAAAATAATATTATTAAAATTAAAAAAGATTGGAAATATCTTCTAAAGAGTTTACATTTTATTATTTTTGAAAAATATAAATTAATTTAATAAAAGCTTATTATTAGTCTTTAAAACTTTTACTTTTATTCTCAATGAGAGAGAGAGAGGAATTTATTTTTAAATAAAATAAATTTATATTTTATTAATTTAATTATTTATAATTAAATATATATTATTCTTTAATATTTTTAAATAATTTTTATTTAAAAGAGAGAAATATATATTTATTTTTAAATTTAAGGAAAAATTAATTTTCTTAAAGAAATTAAATAAAAAAGAAAAATAAACATTTTCTTCACAGGTAGATTAATTAATTATTCTTTTATTTTTTAAATAAAAATAAATAATTTGTTAAAATAAAAAAAGTATAAAAGAGAAGAATCGATGCCTTAATGCGCAATAAATAAATAAATAAATTTAGTTACTAATTTTAGTAACTAAAGGTAAAAATAATTTTAAATATTTTTGCAATTAATGGAGTATTATTTAAATAATTTTTAAAAATATTTTAGAATTTTTAAAAAATTTTAATAATTTTATTTGTACATATTATAGTTATTAAATATTTATAAACAAATATTTTTTAATATATTTTTATTTTATAATAAAAATATATTTATTTATATATCAATTAAAAAGCTCAGAATCTAAGCTTTTTAATTAAATTAAGAAATCAGAGATGCTACCATTTAAAAAAAGTTAAGGTTAAAAAACAGTTAAACTCAAAATTGTAAATAAAATAATTTTAAATATTAAAAAATAAAATTTTAATAAAAATAAGTTAAAGAATCAATAAGGTTTTCGATAAATATAGAATTTCTAAATTTTATTTAAAAATTATAGATTATTAAATTACAATTAATTTACCTAAATTTAAATTAACTAAAAAAATTATTTAATTTTTTCCATAATTTTTAAATTTGTATTTGACAATTATATTATTTTAATTTAAATTAAATTAAATTAAATTAATTTTACTTTATCTAATTTTTTAATTAATATATTAATGTTTATATTATATTAATTAATTTTCTGTTTTAAAAAAATGGCCGAGAATATAATAATAATAATAATAAATATATATTTTATTTTGGATAATTAAACTAATGCATTTTTTGGATTTATAAAAAATGTTATAAAATAATAATAATAAAATAATGATTAATGGAATATATTTATTTTAATTTTATTTTAAAAATATAATGGATGATTTAATTTATTTTTAAATTTTATTGAGAAATAAATAAAACTTTTTTTAATGGAAATAATTGGTTAAAATAAATAAATATTATTTAATAAAAATTTAAAAAAAATTATAGTTATTATTTTCAAAAAAAAAAAATAAAATAAAATAATATGTATAATTAATTATAATTTTAATAATAAAATAACAAACATTATTAATTAATTTTAAATAAAAATTTAAATAAATAAATAAATATTATAAAAAACGTAATAAATATTAATAAAAATATTGGTCATCTTTTTCTTTGTTTAAAAAAATTTGTTTTTATATTTAAACCCTCCAGGGATATTTTTTTAGTATTTTAATGTTTTTTCTTTCTTTTCTTTTAGTAAATAAATAAAGAAGAAAGATTATTATTATTTACATATGTATGTAATTATTTATTATTTTTAGTAAAAAAAGGAGGATTAAAAATTTCTTTTTTTGAATAAAGTCATCAAAGAAACTAAAGTTTAAAAAAAATAAATTTATTTAAAATAAAATAATTATAATAATTTTTTAATTAATTAATTTATAAATCTTGTGGATATTTAATATTTAATTGTCTTCTAATTTCATCTAATATTTCAGCTAATAATATAGAATCATTAAATGTCATTAAATCACTTTCTTTTAATTGTTTTCTTAAACATTCACTAACATGATCAATTTGATAAAATAATCCAGCAGTTTTTGGGTAAAAATAATTAAAAGGATTATATTCTGGTAATGAATTTGTTAATATTTCTGTTTTTGGTTTAATTGAAAGTAAATGGGGAACAGTTTTTGGGTCTGGATATTTACGAATTATTACCTCTTCTGGACACCAAAATAATTCTGGGATCTAAAAAATAAAAATATATTTGCATAAGGTTAAATAGAAGAAAATATTTCAAAATGTCAAATTAATTAAAAAAAACAGAAAATAAATATTTTAAAATATTTGAAATATATTTAAATTTAATTTGAAAAATTTTTTTACTATTTTTCTTACCCTAAAAGATCCTTTTTCACAATAAACATTTAAACTTCCATCAGTTCTATGCTGGCCAGAATAAAATATTTTGGCCAATTTATTATTAGAATATTTAATTAAAATATCAGCCCAATAATCTAAACCATTTTCTTTTAATTTTCCATTTACAATAATTTCTAAAGGTTTTTCTCCCTCAAAAACTAATTGGGCAATCATTAAACCATAACATCCTGAACCTAATAAATAACCTTCTCCTCCATCTTTTATTTCTGTCATTGAATCTACACGCTTAAGAAAATTATTAAAATAAATTTATTTATTTATTATTATTATCTTTATTAAAATGGTAGTGCGACACTTCCGAACCGACATTTCCGGACGCCCACAAAAGCTTACAAAGAAATTAGTTTATTTCCCTCTTTAAAGGACCAATTGGTATAATAATTTATTCAACAACTTTGTAGCATGGTACTAAATATATATCCAAGTTTTGGACCAGAAGTTTGAGTCCAGAAGCGTTGGTCCGGAAATGTCGGTCCGGAAGTGTCGGCCTGCCATTAAAATAAAATAAAAAAATTAAAAAAAAATATTATAATGAGTAAGAGGACTTGTTCCTTACGGACGGTAACCTTTACGTAAGGAACATAAACTTTTTTTAATTTTCTATTTTTCTTGCTTTTTTATGTACCCATCATCATAAGAAATAATTGAGTATATACTTATTATTTAATTATTTTGTTAATTATTGGTATTTACAAACTTATTTAATCTCTCTTACCCACTTACTCCTTACATTCATTAGGCTTTTATTTAATTAAACTTTTTTTTGATTGATTTTAATTTTGGTCAGAAATTAGTTAATTGTTCTAATTAAAATTACTTTTTTATTTTTTATTATATTTTGTTTTCAAAGTGTGGAGAATAAGAGGTAGACTCAATTTTAAATTATACATGAAATAACCCAGTTTTTTCTAATATTTTTATATTAATATTTTAATTAATTAAAAAAATAATTTAAAAAATTACTTTAAGAGGACATCCAAAGTCACTACAAAATAGTTGAACATTTCCTAAACTTTTTAAATGTTTATTCATAATATCACGCCATAAAGGAAAACAACGAGACCAGTAACCCTTTTTAAATAAAAATTTAAAAATAATTAATTTAATTTAATTTAATTAACTTCCATAAGAAAAAGTCCTTTTTCTTTTGCTTTTTTTGTCATTTCAATAACTTCTAATTTATTAACACCTAAAGGTTTTTCACATAAAACATTTTTGTTAGCCTCTAAAGCAGCTAAAACTGTTTCTTTATGTTGATAATTTAAATTAGATATATAAATAATATCTAAAAATAATTAATTTAATTAATTTATAGTATATTTTAATAAAATATTATTAGTCATTTAATTAAATATATATAGCTATTTATAACTTAAATTAATTTGTTTAACCTCAATTAAGAGGATTTTTACTATAATATTTTTTAATTTTTATTTAACCTTTTTTCTAAGCGTTTTTTATAAAAGAGATTTATTATTTAATTCTAATCTTGGATTGAGAGGTTTATAAAATCTCTAACTTCCCTTCAAAGTACCTATCGGTATCTAAATATTTCATAAATAAATTAACAGTCACATATTAATTTAATATAGTAGTAAATATAAAATAAATTATTATTTAATAATTTTTAAAATATAAAATTAAATAAATAACCTATAAATTCATTATTAAACATTTCTTTATAATTACCATAACAACAAACTTCATTTTTATTTAATAAATTATTTTCACAAAATTTTTGTGCTCTCTCCAAAGAGTTTGAACTTGCTACTGCTTTAATCTTTTTTTTTAATTTTAAAAATATAATCTTTTTTTATTTACTTTATTTGGTGTTTGGCAAAGGTTAATAGCATGAACAAAATCACCTCCTATTCTTCCAGTACCTAAAAGTTTTTTTTAAATTTTATTTAATAGGAATAAAATAGAAGTTAAAATAATATATTTATATTTTATAAAAATAGTTAGAATTTATAAATTTTTAATTTAAATTTACCTGCAATTCCCCAACTAATTTCTTTCATTTTTTAAAATTAATTAATTTTTAGTTTCTAAAAAATATATAAATAATAAAAATATAAATTATAATATAAATAAAATAATTATAAAAAGATATGTCCAAATTAAAAATAAAATCAGATTTAAGGCATTAAAAAACTTATTAATTTTTTAATTTAATATAATGTTATTTATTAAATATATTTTTAAATAAATATATTTGTTTAAATAGTAAGAGTATATTTGCCCTTCGTTGCAGCAAAATATTATTTTCTTATCTAAAAAAATATCTTCCTTTTTTTGTAAAAAAAGGCTAAAAATATTGTAAAATAAATAAATAAATGTAAACAAAAATTAAAATAAATTATTTTAAATAATTTATATTTAAATTAATAAAGAGATAAATTATTCAATAATTAATTATTTTAATATAATTTAAGAAAAGAAACTTTTTTAGCCCATAAAGGGAAAGAAAATCAGGTTTTTATTTGCAAATATTTTAAATAAGAAATATATAAGTATATTAAAAAGATAAATTTGTAAGAAAATTAAAAAGTATTCTCCTAACAAAAAGTTTCAAATAATTATCAAATTTTGAAGAAAAAAATTGAATGTCATAAAATAAATTTAAAAAATATTTTAAAAGAAAATAGATGAATATGAATATTTTTATTAATTTAATTTAAAAATGTTTGAAATTTAATATTTTTTAATAAAAAGAAATGTTTTCCTGAAGAAAAACATTCTTATCAATAAATAAATAAATAAAATAAATAATTTAGTAATTATATACTTAAGGACATACTTAAGGGATAAAATAAGAAATTCTCTCTCCTCTTCTCCTGCGAGAAAAATTATTTAATTTTTTCTTCATAATGAAAACTTTCCTGTCCTTTAATTTTTTTAGAAAATAAAAACATTTTATTAACAATTTTTATTTCTAAATTTTTAATGATAAATGAGAGACATTCCACAATATTATCAATATTTTTGTTTACTAATTATTTTAATAAAAATTATTTAAAATATTTATTAAAAAATAAAATTATTTGTATCTTAAAATAATAATTTTTATTATTTTTTTAAATTAATTAATTTATTTATTTTTAAATGAAAATTGCTCAAAATATTGAAGATTTGCGTTCTTTTATTAAAGAAAAAAGAATAGATTCGATAAAAAATAATAAAGAAATATGGTAATTTTATTTTTTAATAATTAATTTAATTTATATTTTTAAAGTATTAGTTTTATTCCAACAATGGGTTCTTTACATAATGGACATTTAAATTTAATTAAATTAGCTAAAGAACAAAAACAACAAAATAATAATTTAATTATTGTTTCTATTTTTGTTAATCCTTTACAATTTGGCCCAAATGAAGATTTTGAACTTTATCCACGTAATTTAAATGAAGATTTGATTAAATTGGAAGGATTAGCTGATTGTGTATTTACTCCTGAAGCTAAAGATATTTTAAAAAATAATGAGGATATTAAAATTGTTGCTGGACCTATTGGCAAAATATTAGAAGGAAAAACAAGGCCATTATTCTTTGATGGAGTTGTTACTATTTTAGCTAAATTATTTAATATTGTACAACCAAATATTGCTTTATTTGGACAAAAAGATGCACAACAAGTTATTAATTTAATTTAAATTTTTATTTTTGGGGATTAATAAATAAATTATTTAAATAAAAATAAATAATAAATTAAGTTAATTATATAAAAAACACAATTCTACTAATAATAAATAATAATAAATTTTTAAAAATAATAAAAACACTTTTAAGAAGAAAAAATTAATTAAAAAATATTTTCATAGAGTTAAAAAAATGAATATTTTTTTAATTTTATAAAAACATTTTTTAGGTCTCAATTTTAAAAATTAATTTTAAAATTGAGTTTTTAAAATATTATTATTTAATGTCAAAAACCAAAAATTAAAATATTCTTAAAAACTAATATATAATTAAATTATAAATTTAATTAACAAATTATTAAAAAATAAAATAATTATTTAATATTTTCTCTCACTCTTTTTTCAGCTTTTTATAATTCAACAAATGGTTAATTCACTTAATTTTCCTTTAAAAATAATTTCAATAGAAACACAAAGAGAAAGTGATGGATTAGCTTATTCAAGTAGAAATATATATTTAAATTCTAAAGACAGACTTTTGGCATTATGTTTATTTAATTGTTTAAATATTGGATTAAAATTAGCAAATAAAGGATTAAATTTAAAAGAAATTTTAAAAGAAATGAAATTATTTTTTAATGAAAATATTAAAAATAGTAATGGAAGAATTTTATTAGATTATTTAGTAGCTGTTGAAACTAAAACTTTTGAAATTATTAGAGAAGATGATGAATTTAAAGGTTTTTATTAAAATGGAAATAATTGAAATAAATTAAAAAATATAATTTTGATTCAAAATTGTTAAGTATATTCACAAATATAAGTGAATTAATTATTTTATTTAAATATCTTGGGTTGTTTAGGCATTAATTATCAATTAAAATTTGCCTTATTTTCTTATTAATTGCCTAATATTCTTTTTTTAGGTGAAGCTATTTTTCTCATAGCAGCTATTGTTGGAGAAACTCGTTTAATTGATAATATTTCTGTAAATATTGAAAACTGAAAAATAGAATATATTTACACTATTATAATTTTAAATAAAAAACTGTTATTAAAAAAAAATATTCAAGAGATTAATTCAACAAATTTGAAATTTATTGAATTGTACTTTTAATATAAATGTTTAAAAATATTCTCATCAGACAAAAAATCTTTAGAAAAATAATAAGTTAATTCCCACGAATTTTTGTCGAATGCTTATAAAAAAATTAAATAAATATTTACACTTTAATATTTTTTTATTAAAATATTATTACTTTATTTAAAAAAATTAAGAAAATTTTATTAATTCTCACACATTTAAAATAATTAAAAATTAAAATTAATTATTTTATTTAAATTTAATTTAAAAAAATGTTTGATTTAAATTTAATATTTAATTTAACTTATTGGATTTGTTTATTAATTGGTTTTCCTTTAAATATTATATTAATTATTTTAATTTTATTTAAAACTCCAAAAGAAATGAAAATTCATAGTCAAATTTTATTACAAAATTGTATTTTAGATATTTTAACTCTAATAATTCAAATGTTTGTACAAACGGTATATATTTAATTAAAATCAGAATTTCAAGTTTTAATAAAACATTTTTTAAAACTTGTTTATAAATCAGAATTATTTAAAAATCAGAATTTGTTAAAAAATCAGAAAAAAAATAATTAACTTTTTAATTAAGAATAAAATTTGAATATATACAAATTAAAATTATTTAAAATCAGAATTATTTTTAAACATTGTTTAATTTAAAAACTAAATAAATCAAATCAGAATATTTTATTTCTTTAAAATTGAAAAAAATAAATCAAAAATTAAATAAAAATTACCTTTTTCTATTTTTATTAGTTTTATATAATTGACAATAATGGAAGTACAATTTTAATTTTTACTAATGGTATTTTGGTTAATTTAATTAAAGAAAGTTCTAATTTATTTATATTTTATATAACTTTTATAATAAATGCTTTTCTTTATTTTTTAAATTTAAATGTATTATGTGTTCAATTTATTTATAGATATTTAATTTTAAATAGGTAAATAAATAAATTAATTTTTTGAATATTTTAATAATATTTACAGACCATTCTTATTTAATAATTTATTTAAATTTTAAAATTAATAGAAATATGAGTATTAACTTTTGTAAATATTTATATATGTTTTCTATTGCTTTAATTGTTGCTTTACTTTATTGGATGAATTTAATTTATTTTTTTCTTCCATATTCAGATGAAGGTATTAAACAATTTATTATTGGAAATTTTAGTAAAGAAATGCCGTTTGTTCAATGTAAAATGAAAGAAGTAATAAATTAATATTAACTAATTATAAATATTATATATCAATTGAAAAGACATTTTTTAGATTAAAAAAAATGATCCTTTTCCAAAAAAACTTAATAAATAAATAAATAAATTTAAACTTTTTATTTCAAAATAAATATTTAAACATAACATTCCTTAAATTGTAATGGGTTAAAATCTCTTTAACTGAAAATTTTCATTTCGGATCTCGGGTCTGTTCCGTAAACTATATTATTTAATTAAAATTTTTTAAATATTTTATTTAATATTTATTAGTTATTAACAGATAAGTTTAGATTAAATAAAATTACTTAAATTATAGATGAAATTTTTGATACAATTTCCATTAATAATCGTTAATATATTTCAATATTTAATTATAATATTTTGTGCTTTCAAAATGATTAAATATGTTAATTCACACACTGATTTTAGTGAAAATTTAAAAAAATTATTTAAACAATTAACAAAAACTTTAATACTTTTGGTAAAAATAAATAAATAAATTATTTAATTAATTTAATATTTTAGGCATTTATTCCTTTTATAAATCAAGCTGAAGTTTTAATTCTTATTCTAAATGCTAATAATGATAATTATATATTAAATATTATTAGAATATTTTTTTACTCTTCATTGTATTTAACACCTTTATTTAATCCAATTATTTGTATTTTAACTAATAAACCTTATAGAAATGATATTTTTAATCGTTTAAGAATATATCCACAATAATATTTAAATATTTATTTTCTTAAAATTAATTCAACAGTTATCGTTCCTGGATTTAATACAACTTGACCAGTCAGATTTAATTCAACCTGAATAGTATTAAAAAAAAGAAGTTTATTTTTGTAATATAAAGTTTATTATTTTTGTAAATAAATAAACTTGTTTATGTTTATTTTTGTAATTAAAGATATTTTTGTATAAAATTTATTTTATTTATTTATTCTGCTTTATTAAAGTTTTACCTTATTTCTGAATCAGGGATGGCCGCTGCGCAAATTCACAGTTTTATTTATTAGCATCATTTAAATAAAATAAAAATGAGCAAGTAATAGAATAGCGTAGAAGTCTGAACTAATAATAAATTTTTAAATTCTCTTTATTATAAGCTTAAGAAATAAATAAAGATTTCCCCTCCTTAACTGAAAAAGAGATTTCCCTCCCCAATTGTTATACAAATATATTTTAAATATTTCTTTTACTTTTACCATTAAAGTTAAAAAAAATAAATCTCATAAAATTATTAAATTTATAAAAAAATAGTAAATATATTTTTTTAAATAAATTTTTTGCCTGTAAAAATTGAAACCTGAAAAATAAATAAATAAATAAATATATTTACACTATATATAATTTTAAATAAAAAAACTAGATAATAAATTTTAAAAAGATATTCAAGAGATTAAGTCAACAAGATTGAAATTTATTGAATTGTACTTTTAATATAAATGTTTAAAAATATTCTCATCAGGAAAAAAGTCTTTAGACAAATAATAAATAAATTCTCACGAATTTTTTGTCGAATGCTTATAAAAAAATTTAAATAAATATTTACATTTTAATATTTTTTTATTAAAAATATTATTACTTTATTTAAAAAATTAAGAAAATTTTATTAATTCTCACACATTTAAAATAATTAAAAATTAAAATTAATTATTTTATTTAAATTTAATTTAAAAAAATGTTTGATTTAAATTTAATATTTAATTTAACTTATTGGATTTGTTTATTAATTGGTTTTCCTTTAAATATTATATTAATTATTTTAATTTTATTTAAAACACCAAAAGAAATGAAAATTCATAGTCGAATTTTATTACAAAATTGTATTTTAGATATTTTATTATTAATAATTCAAATGTTTGTACAAGCGGTATATATTTAATTAAAATCAGAATTTCAAGTTTTAATAAAACATTTTTTTAAAACTTGTTTATAGACCAGAATTATTTAAAAATCAGAATTATTTAAAAAAGTTTAATTTAATTAAAAACAAATATTAAAATCAGAATATTTTATTTAAAATTCAAAATAAAAACGAATTTACCGTATTTACTCGATTAATTGACCTGGTCAATTATTGTTTCAACCTATCGCTGGAGAGGTCAATTAATCGAGGTGGGTCAATTAATTGAGGGAGGGCAATTATATTTTCAACACATTTTTGTGGTTTAACAAAATTAACATTTGATATTTTGAAGTCGACAGTTTTGCTTGTCTAACAGCATATATGGTGCTAATTAATGGTTTTATTCAATAAGGAGTAATAAATAGAGACCGGCAAAATCGCAGTTGCGGTATCGCATGATTCAGATCGGTTAAGAAATAAATAAGTTATGGCCAAAAACAACCGGCTACTCTTTAATTGTCCTCTACCCGGAATAACAGAGAAAGGCGCAAAAGTGCCCTTGTATTTTTTGTCTCTCCTATGAAAAGCACAATGTCTCAATAATTTCTTCGACTCCCCTACATTTTGGTACATCTATTGATGAAATTTCGTCTCTACGGCAAAAAACTACATTTCGATTACCCGAACCCACGATTTTTTGCTGTTGGAACGAAATGTCATGCAATTTCGAGTACCTTTTGTAGGGACACGATTTTTTCCCTTACATTCTCCAGTGTATTTTCTCATCTCTTTTCTCTGAAAAAAATTCTATCCCGCAAATTCAAAATTTATCTGTGGGATCCCGTATGCGGGATTTTTTTTTAAATCTATGCGGGACATTATTTGCGGGATTCATAAACACCACAAAAATCCTGCAAATCCAAAAAAGTGCGGGATTGGAGGTGCTGAATTCCACAAAATCCCGCGAGAGATCTTCCCCATGCCGGTCTCTAGTAATAAATAGAGTTATATAAGGATCAATTAATCGAGGGAGGGCAATTATTGTTTCAACCTATCGCTGGAGAGGTCAATTAATCGAGGTGGGTCAATTAATTGGGGGAGGTCAATTAATCGAGTAAATACGGTATATAAAAATTTTGTAAATTTTATTTTTAAGTTAAATCTAACAGATATTAATGGAATTACAACTTTTATTTTTACTAATGGTATTTTGGTTAATTTTATGGAAATTAATCCATTTATATTTTATTTATTTTATATAATTTATACTTTTATTTATCATTTAAATTTAAATGGATTATGTGTTCAATTTGTTTATAGATATTTAATTTTAAATAGGTAAAATAATAATTTTATTTTTAATATTTTAATAATATTTCGGATACTTTTTAATAATTTAATTAAATTTTAAAATTAACAGAAATATTAATATTAGCTTTAATAAATATTTAAATATGTTTTCTATTGCTTTAATTGTTTCTTTACTTTATTTGTTTAATTTAATTTATTTTATTATTCCATATTCGGATGGAGGTATTAAACAAATTGTTATTGGAAATTTTAGTAAGGAAATGCCGTTTGTTAAATGTAAAATAGAAGAGGTAATTATAAAATAATTATTTATACGTTAACAGAAAATACCTTAAATGGAATAAGTCTGTCAGTTCATGATATCCATAACCAAAAATGGGTGACCGGAAAATTCCTCTTCGGAAAATTGCTCTCCAATTTTTCGTAAAATTCCTCTTCATCGGAAAATTTCTCTCAAACATAAATATTCTCTCTGTAAAATATCTCTTTTAACAGAACAATCTTACCTAAATAATTATTAAAATGATTTTGGATCACTTAAAAAATTGTATGTTAGAATAATCTTATTAAAATAATCTAAAATAACTTTAAATTTTGCTAGGAGAGGAATTTTCCACTAGTAGTTAACCCACCCCAATCGTAACACTTGTTGATGGGTGAGGGAGAAGAGGGATTTTTCCTTTGATTAAGCCGTCCTTTTTTCACATTTTGATTTGAAAAAATTCTGGTTTAAAAAAAAATTCTGATATTAATAAAAATTCTGATTTGCTATCAATCAAATCAAAAAAAGTCTTGATTTCCTCTTAAAATCGTCCTTTAGGTATTGGTTTCCCTTTGATTTTGCCGTTTTCCCATTCCCATTTGTCCGAATCGTCCTTTAGGTCTTGGCTTTTCTTTAATTTTACGCTTTTTCCCTTCCAAAATGTTCGAGCCCTTTTCAAGGTCGGACATTTTGGTGGTTTTTTCACACGAAATCCTCCAATAGGTCTTGACTTCCCTTTGATCTTTACCGCTTTTCCCATCCCTATTTGTCCGAAACCTTTTCAAGGTCGGACAAATGGGGTGGGTTCACTACTGGGTGGGTTAACTACTTCCACTAAAAGAGGAATTTTCCGATAATTTGGAGAGGAATTTTCCGGTAATCCCAAAAATGCGCCGAATATCCGAAAATTTCCATTTCAGAGTGGGGGCTTAGTACAGATGACTAAACAATATTCTTCAATTAAAAATGAATGAATATTTTTATTAAATTATTAATTCATTAGTGTATATTAAAAAACAATTTTAATATAAAATAACTAAATACTATTTAGATGACATTTTTGACACAATTTCCATTAACAGTAGTTCAGATAATAAATTTTTTAATTATATTTGTTTGTGCTTTCAAAATGATTAAATATGTTAATTCACACATTGGTTTTGATGAAAATTTAAAAAAATTGATTAAACAATTAACAAAAACTTTAATTATATTGGTAAAAATAAATATAATATATGTACTATTTAATATTAATTTAATATTTTAGGCATTTATTCCTTTTTTAAATCAAGCTGAAAGGTTAATTCTTATTTTCAATATTAATAATGATAATTATATAACAAATATTATTAAATTATTTATTTTTTGTTCATTTTATTTTACACCTTTATTTAATCCAATTATTTGTATTTTAACTAATAAACCTTATAGAAATGATATTTTTAATCGTTTAAGAATATATCCACAATAATTAAATTATTTTCAGGTTTATTTAAATATTTATTTTCTTAAAATTAATTCAACAGTTATCGTTCTTGGATTTAATACAACTTGACCAATTAGATTTATTTTATTTTTGTAAATAAATAAACTTGTTTATGTTTATTTTTGTAATTAAAGATATTTTTGTATAAAATATAATTTTATTTATTTATTCTGCTTTATTAAAGTTTTACCTTATTTCTGAATCAGGGATGGCCTCAAATTCACAGTTTTATAAATTTATCATCATGTAAATAAAATAAAAATGAGCAAGTAATAGAATAGCGTAGAAGTCTGAACTAATAATAAATTTTTAAATTCTCTTTATTATAAGCTTAAGAAAGATTTCCACTCCTTAACTGAAAAAGAGATTTCTCTCCCCAATTGCACATATTATTTTAAATATTTCTTCTACTTTCATCCTTAAATTAAAAAATAATAATAAATCTCATAAAATTATTAAATTTATTAATAAATTTTTATTATTCATTTAATTTTTATTTATTTATGCTCTCATAAGAGGAATAGGTTCTCTAATAATAATTTCTTCATCTTCTTCTTCTTCTTTAAATTTTTTATTTTTTTTATTTTCTTCATTATTTCCATATATTAATTTATTAATTTCTTTTAATTTATCTCCATATTTATGTAATCTTAATTCTTTTGTAATTTTACATAATATAGCAATAATTCCATCTCTAGCATTTAATTGACAATTTGCCCTTTCAATAAATGCCAAATCTCCAATTTTCTCTAAATAAGCTTTTGAATATAAACCAACAGAAGATGTTGATTTATCAAAAATTAATAAATTTCCAAAATTATCAATACATAAAGACCCAGGTCTTTCACATATTCCAAGTATTCGAGTACTTACAACTGTTGAATTATATATGGAAATTAATTGAACATAACTACGATTAGTCTCTACAAGTAATAATTCTGTTATTGGACCTATAAAATATAAATTTAAATTTTAAAAAAACTTTTTTGGTTTATTTAATTATGTATTTAAAACTTAGGGGACATTTTAGTGTTTTTTATTTTAATTTAATTTCTTATTTTATTTTCTTCTTTTATTTTTTAAAATTAATTTAATTTTATTTCTCTATTACAAATTCCGATATATATTTAAATTTATTAATTTATTATTTACCAATACTAGCAAAATAATTAACATCAGCAAATTGACTATTTTTTCTCGTTCCTTTACATTCAATCCAATGACCATTTAAACAATTTAATTCAAAAAGAAATCCTTGATTAGGTGTATTTGCAGCCAAATAAATAAACTTATTTAAAGGATTTGAACAAATTTTAAAATTCCAAATAACTCTTTCTTTTAACCATTTTGGTGTTTCTATTCTATTTAACATTGAAAAATTTGAAATTGAAAATTGACAAATAAAATGTCTCCATTCTGTTTTTATTTCTTTTTTTTTATTTTCTTTTAAAATTCCTTTAATCGAAGAAGAATTTTGATAATTTATTTCATCATTATCATCTTTTTTATTTTCTTTATTATTATCATTATTATTGTTACTAATATTATATTCTAATAATACCTGGAAAAAATTAAAAAAAAAATTATTTTAAATTAAAAAAAAACATTTTTAATTAAGACAAAAATGAGTAAAATTAGGTATTTAATTTTGACTTTGTATTTAAAAAACCAAAACTCAAATGAAATCTGAAGTTCTGATTTTTTAAAATATATTTACTTCTCAATGTTGGAATTATTATTATAATAAGGTATATTTCACTAACTATACAATTCACCGAATAATTCGATAAATTGTCTGTCAGTGAATTGTCCTATAAATATTTATTTAAAAAAATATATTTTAATAATATTTAATTTAAATTAAATTTATTTTTACAAAAATTGTTTGTTCTTCTCCATTATTTCCTTCATTTCCAATACAAACACATTCAGGATTTCTCCAAACATTTTGTTTTGGTTTTATTTGTTTTAAAACTTTTTTAGTTTCCATTGAAATTAATAAAAGGCCTTCATCAGAGTCAACAATTAATAAAATATTTTCTGGTAAAAGAAGACAATCCATTGGAAATGAAAGTAATGAAGAACTGACAGAGACACATTCAACATCAAATATTGGACTATAAATTAATTAAATATTTAATTTATTTTTTAAATTTTAAGAATGTAATAATTCAACAAAATTAAAAGTAAATATTTAATTCTTTATTTTATTTATTTTAAATTCTAAAATATATTTCTGATTTATTCCTACCTATATTTTAATTTATAATCAAAATTCTAACCCTCCTCCTATTTGAATTGCCGATTCAACTATTTCTATCCCTTTTCCATCATTTCCAGATAATCCATGAATACCTGCATTTAATGCTTCTTTTAATTCATTTTTTTGAATTTTACTATTATTATTATTATATTTATTTTCTTCTAAAGTAAATTGTGAAGGTCTAGTAATTGGTGATTTCTTTAAATAAGTTAAATATATTAATTTTTATTTAATTTTAAAAAATACTTTTTCATTTTCTTGTACTTGTAATCCACAAATTTTATCAACTAATTCTAATGCTTCTTTTGAACGTCTTCTTAATTTTTGTTCATATTCATCTAAAGATGTTAGTTCATCTTTTTCTTTATTTTCTTCTTTAAATTTAACTTCTTTAGAAGGTAAAATAATTTTTTCTGTTAATATTTTCTCTTCTTTATTTTCTATAGGTATTAAATAATTAACACTAGCAGGATTATTTAATTCTTCTTTTATTGGAGGAGAGATTAAAGGAATTTTATTATTATTATTAGAATGGACCTCAAAGAATTTAATTTCATCATTTTTTTGTTCTTCTGATTTTACTTTTTCTTCTTTTTGATTTATTTGTATTAAAGTAGTTTCCCTAAAAACAAAATTTTTAAATTAAAAATTAGGACAAAATGTGATTTAAGGTAAAATGGACAAAATGCCAAGACATGTTAAATAAAAGTTTTCTTGACATTTTGTCCCTTAAATAATTTGGTATTTTTCAAAAATTTACCCATTTTGACATTTTTGTTCAGAATTCTCTTCTAATTTCTCTCCTTCTTCTAATAATTCTTCTTTATTTTTTTTATTTTCTTTTTCTTCTGTTGGATAAAAAAATGGTTGAATTTTAATTTCAGTAATATTATTTTCTTCAATTTTATTTTCTTTTTTATTTTCTTTTTCTTCGTTAATTTCTTCTTTTTTACCAAAACAACCAATTTCTTTTAATAATCTTTCAGCTTCTTTTTCTGCTGCTTTTTGTTTTTCATTTTCTTCATTTTTTACTAAAAAGTTATTTTCTTTATTATTTTTGTCTTCTTTACTTATTAAAATATTAGAAGATTCTTTCTCTTTTTCTATTGGAATTAATTGAATAAATTGTTGTTGATCTTTTAGTGTTTGATTTTCTTTTTCTTTATTATTTTCACAAAATATTTTAATTGGAATATTTTCTAAAATTTCATTTTCTTTATTATCAACTGTAGCAGAAACTTTTTGTGCTGCTCCTTTTAATAAATCTTTTGTTGTTGGAATTGTCAATTCTTCAGATTGTTCATCACTCTCAACTGCACTAATACTACTTAACTCATCAGGAAGTCTTTCACCTATTTTTTCTTCTGATATTTCTGACTGTATTAAATCTATTGGAATTGGAGTTATATTTATTTGAATTTTATTAGTTAATTCATTTTGTTGGTCCTTAAAGAAACAAAAAAATTTTAAAATATTTTTTAAAGGTAGATAAAGATCATAGCTGTATACAATCACAAAAAATAATTTTTACGAGAACTAAAAAATTCTAAATTTTTAATTAATTCCTTTTATTAATCCAACAATTTACTTGTTTTTCTATTTTTTCATTTTTTTGTTTTTCTTCTTGTGTTTCTTCAATTTCATCATCTGTCACTTCAATCCATTCAACTTCTTCATCTTCAGGTGTTGAAGAACTTTTAATCATTTGGTCATTATTTGTTGAATTTATTATTATAATTTGATTATCCATTTAAATTACAAATTAAAAAAATTAAATATAAATTTAGGGTAAAGGTTTTTTAAAATAAACAACCTTAAAATTTATTGATTTTATTTTTTACAATTTAATAATGAAAAAAAACACTCTAAATGAATGATTTAAAGAGAAAAATGTTAGAAAGGAGCAGCTGTTGTTTTTTAATTATTTTTTATTAAAATAAAAAACAAATTATAGGAAACGAAGGATAAGGTATTTTTATTTTTATTTTAAACATTTAAAGGTTTAGTTTTTGTATAAATTCCAATGATGATTTTAATTACAAAATTAATTTAAAAAATATAAATTATAATTAATTAAACGTTTTTTTTTAAAAATTATTAATTAATTAAATATTTATTTTAAAAATAGATAAACATTATTATTTTATTAAATCTTCCAAAAAAAATAAAAGACCAAAAATCCGCTATTGAACAGTGAAAAGAGATTATAATCATTCAACCATATATACTAACAAAGGAATTTTTTATTTTTTAGATGAACAAATGCGCAAGGAATTTTTACATGATGAAAAAATCATTTTAAAAAATTTGTTTATTTTTATTTGTAAAGTTTTAAAAATATTTTTTAATTTTTTTAATTTTTAATTTTTTTAATTTTATTTATTCAAAAGAATATATTTTTTTTAAATAAAGAATGCCATTGCCAATATTCGAACCTTTAACACTCTCACATGACAACAAAGCGCTTACCAACTTAACTAATGAAACACTCAAACACTTAAATGTTAAGAAGTAATATAATAACTTAAAAACTTGTTTTTTTTAATTTTCTTTTAGTTTTCCCGTTAATAATTTTCAAATTTTGTTTTAAAAATTTATACTTTTGTCAGTTGCGCGGTCTTTTTCCGTTTTATTTCTGTTGCTTTTTTTATTTTTCTCATATTAAACTTGTTTTATATATTTTTAAATTTATTACTTTTTTCCTTTTTATTGTTTATTAAATATATATTTCCTTAAAATTTTAAATTTTTATTATTTTAAAATTTTTAAATTTAATTTTTTTTAATTTTATCAGTTTTATTAATTTTTTAAATATTTTCATTTCTTTGAAAAAATATTTTTTTAAATATTTTTTTAACCTTGACTATTTATATTTTTACCCATTTTATAATAAAATGACGTCATATTTTTATAATTAATTTAAAAAATATATTTATTTCTTTTTATGTTTATATATAAATATTAATTTATTAGAAGTACAAAAATAAAGTTTGAGTGTGCCAATTTTGTAGTTTGTGAATTTTTTGTTTAATTTTTTTGTTTAATTTTTTTATATTTTAATGAATTAGTTAGGAAAAAAACAGTTACTTTTATTTTTAAATTGAAGGATAAATTTAATAGAGCGGAAATTTATTTATTTTTTTAATAAATTATTATTTTTATTTTGCACATATTTAGACAAATTTTTAATTTATATTTTTATTTAATTTTTAAAATTATAGAAAAAAAAATTATTTATTATTTTTTAAATTTATTTTTCAATTTATTCAATGCATTCAAAAATTAATTCAACACAATTTGGGTATTTTTTTAATAAAAAATGTTTTTTTTTAATATTTTTATTATAATTTTTAGTGAACAATTAAGTAAAGAATCAATTAATTTAATTCAAAATGTTCGTCAAAAATTAACACAATTTGAAATACATCCAAATGTTTATTTTTTTATTAATATTTAAAAATATATTATATTTTTTTCAATTTAAAGTTTGATACAAATTTTAATATTTATCGTTTTATTGCAAATGCAGAGAGAATATATAAATGTAAAAATGATATTATTGAAAATGCAGCTAAAGCTCTTTCAATGCATTTACGTGTTAGAAAATGTTTTAATTTGGTAAAAATTAAAATTTTGTAATTTATAATTAATCTTCAAGAAATTTTGAATTCTAAGTTAATGATAAAATTATTAAATTAAAATTATAAAAATAGGATTTAATTATTAATAAAAAATCAGTAAAAATACGGAAATCTAAAAATTATAAATTTAAAGAACACAAATGAAGCTTTAACGTTTTTGAAAAAATAATCAGTCATCTTCTTACATTTAAAGAATTAAAAGAATAATTTTATTAAATATAAAAATTAGTATATTATTATTAAATTATTGGTTTTTAATTTTTATAAAAATTAAAAAATAATATTTAATTAAGGATGAATTGCCAGACATTCCTTTTGAACAAAATCCAATCTTTATTAAACGTTTAATGCCTTTAAGTCCAATTTTAGAAGAAGCTACAGATTCTTCTAATAGACTTCTTTGGTTTGTTGAATATCGTTCTTTAAATGTTGAGGTTTTTTTAAATTTATTTTTTAAAAATTATTTATTTTAAAATAAATAGGCAATAGCAAATGGAATTAAAAGTTCAGAATCTATTCGTTATCAATTTTGGCAATTTGAACATATGTTGAGAAGAGTTAATAAACAAGAAAAATTAACTGGTCGTTTAAGCTCAATTCGTCATATTATTGATATGACTGGTTACGGTAATATATTTTAAATATATTCTGAAAAAAAATCAGAATTATGTCAAATCAGAATTTTAATAATAGAAATTCTGACAAATCAGCAGTCAAAAAATCAGAATTCAGCATTTTTAAAAATCAGAATTAAAAAATTGGATTCTGGAATAATCAGAATTTTTAAAATCAGAATTTTAAACATCAAAAATCAGAAATAAAATTCTGAAAAATCAGAAAATAATCAGAAATCTTCCTAAAACATCTAAAAAATAAAACAAATAATTCACTAATTATTTTCAGAAATTAATCCTTTTACAATGCTTTTTGTAAGTTCTGGTACACTTTCTTATTATTCCCAACTTCTTCATTATGATAATTATCCTGATTTGGTTTATCCTATTGAATTGGTATTTTTTTAAAAATAAAATATTTTTAATAATTTAAAATAGGTAAATATAGCCAAATGGATATATATTCCTTATCGTTTAATTAAAAATATGATGCCTGTTGGTTTTGTTGATCGTTTTAGATTACATAATATTAATTTTTTGGAGAGTTTATGTATGGAAATTAATTTGGAATTTATTCCTCTTTCACTTGGAGGAAAAAATGAGGCAAAAGAAATTTAAATTAAAAATAAATATAATAAAAATAAAGACATTCCATTCAACTAAAAGAGCATGAGATATATTGTAAAATAAAATCTCTAATAGTAAATTATCAAATAATTCCGAGATTGTTATTTTCTAATTTTTAAATTAAATTTAAAATTATAAAAATTATATAATATTTTCCAATTAAATTGTTATCAATTTTTAAGTCATTTTGTGTCCCAATGCAACAATCTACTCAACTTTGGCAACCTATTGAACCAAGAATATTAGAACATTTAGAGCATATATCTATTGGACCTAGAAAATATAAATATTTTAAAATTCAAATAAATAATGATGATATTGCTAAAAAACATTTACTCAATTGGTATTTCCGAACTGATGGAATTATTCATTTTGGAATTTTCTTTGAACCTTTTAAGAATGAAGGGAAAGATATTAATGAACAAAATGGTATAAATATATTATTTTTAATTATTTAATTTTATTTTTTAAATTAGGCAATTATATCAAACATAATGGCATAATTACAACAAATTCAAATAATCGACCTTCTATTGAATATTTTGAAAATAATAAGGAATGGGTCTATATGTGGTTTAAATTAACTGCTAAAATACATCATGAAGTAATTTTTAAATTTTATTTAAAAAAATAATAATAATTTTTTAATAAATTAATTTTAGTGGGATTATATAGAATGTAATAAACCAGGAATTTATTGGATAATATTTTCAAATAATCATAGTTGGTTACATAAACGTTCAGTTGATGTTTTAATAAATTTAAATATTGAAAATAATCAAACAAATATTATTAAAAGAATTTGGCATGAAAAAAGAGAAACTGAACTGGAAAATAATGATTTGATAAAACTTTTTCAAATGAAAAATAATTAAAAATAATTAATTAAATTTAATAAAAATATTTTATTTTTTAAATTTTTTAAATTCTGGGACTGTGTGAATTTTTGATTATTTGAGTTTATATTTAGACCATAAAATTAATTTTATTTTACATCCTTGATAGATTTATTTTAAAGAAAAATATTTAATAATAAAATTTATTCGTTATTTTAATAGTAATTAAAACATTAAATTTTTCTAAATTCATTTTATAACTTATTAATTATATAATTATTTAATTATCTCACATTAATATTCATTTATTTACGCCCTGAAAAATTTAAAAAAAAATTTAAAAATTAAAATTAACAAACCTCCTCCCATTCCTCCCATTCCACCAAAACCACCACCACCACCACCTCCATAACCATAACCTGGTGCAGGTGCAGATTCAACCATTTTATTAAAAATAGTTAATAAAATAAATAAAAAACAGAAAATTAAAAATAATTGAGTATTCATTTTTAATTTAATTTATTTAATATATTTAATGTTTTTTAATTTAAAAATAAATATATTTTTGTTTCATTTTATATACTAAATTTTATTTGATTAAAAAAATATTAATTTATTATTTTGAAAGTTTTGTACCAGTTTTATTTTAAAAATATTAATTGTCATTTTTTTAAAATTAATTAAATAAAATTAGTAAATTGTTTATTAGTAATACATAATTAAAAAATATTTAGAAAATTAACAATAATTAAAAAAGAAATTTTTATTCGCAAAATTATAATTAGTAAAATATATAATGATTAATTAATAATAAATTTTAATTTTTTTTTAATTTGCAGATATTATTATTTAATAATTAAAATAAATTTAAAAAATAATATTTATAAAAATATTGATTAAAAAAATTATAATTAATTTTTATTTAATTATTTAGTTATTTCAAATATTATTAAGTATTTTTGCCATTGTTCGCTACTATTTTTCAAATACCCGAAGTTTCCTTTGAAAGATTCTAATTTTAATAATTCCCTCATGTCAGAGTTGACACTCAAAACTATACTGCACCCAATCGTCTCTTCTACACAGCATCTTAACCAGTCACTTTTAGCCGTTTCAGTGCCGAAAAAAGAAAAAGGGATGTTTCAGCGTTTTTTTTGTATTTTTCTTTCTCTGTCTATTTATATCCCAAGCTATTTTGCTAAAAACTTAAAATAAATCCGATGTAATCGACTTTGAAAGCTCATATCTCAGCTTATAAGCTCAAAGTTGGAAAAATAAGCTCCAATATTGTAGAAAAGTCTTTAATTAATATTTTAAGCAAAAAATCATAAACGAAAATTCTATTTTTACTTTAAAAAATTCTATGTTGAAAATTTTTAGATGGCAACAAATAATAGTAATAAATATTTTCGTGAAAATTTTGAAGTAGGACATGAATCAAGAAGAAACAAAAAGAATGCACGTGTTCAACGAGCAGAAAACGCAGCAGATGCGAGTAAAGTTAGTCGAGAAGATCGAGGTTTTTTAATTAGGTTTATTTATTAATTTAAAACTTTGAAACTTAGCGAATGCAAGTTTCTCAAATTTAATTGAAATGGAAGATTTTGAAAATGAAGATGATGAAAATAAAGTTGAAGACCTTCTTAAAAGGGTTAGGGAGCTTGAATTTAAGATTGAGCAGCTGGAACAAGGTTTTGGGTAATAGAGTTAGGACATTTTTTATTATAGAATTGGAAGCCGAAAAATCACAAAGTAGAATTTTAAAAGAGAAACTAGTGGAAAAAGAAAGCTCTCCAATTCCTTGCACAATTCCATCTGGTTTGATTGCCCCCTCTGGTTCATGCTTCAGGCCAATTCGTAGTTTATCAAAAACTGGACTTAACAGAAGGGCAAGCCTAGAAGCAACCGAGATTCTTAAGAAACATAAATTTAAGCCAGGGGATTCCCCCGCTAAAAAGTTTGTCAAACAAATCAAGGAAAAGCTTGCACCATCACCAAAAAAGGTTTTATTTTCATGCCGTCTACATTTAAAGGCCGAAACGGCATTTTTTGTTATGTTTAATATCGTGAGTATGTACTGACGAGGCCGCTCACGTTTAAATCCTTTTTAGATATCCAAAAAACTGCTACCAGAAGAAGATCTGCTTATCTGCGTCAAAGCAGGAATCTCTTGGAACGCTAGAAAAATAATTAAACGTGAACTTTTGAAGAAAGGAATGGATGTATTTTGTAGTACTACAAAGGTTGAGGATAAGAACAAGGAAGTGTCTAGTCATCTGAATTTTGATTGGTTTGGCCCGGATCGAATTTTGATTGCGACCAACTTAAAAGAATTTATTCAATGGAGGCTTCAAAATTTGGAAGATTCAAAAAGGCTTTTTCCGAGGACGGATGGTAAGATTGGTATTGTGATCACAGGTTAGTTTTGTCATTATGGTTATGGGGTTCAGTAAAATTAAGGTGATAAAGGAGGTCTTCAAGCAACAACAAAAATGGGGGTCCAATTTTCCGATGTAGAGCATCCAAACAGTATTCTTTATTATTTTATCGAATCTCCTCTTATTTTAGGTCCATCTAATGTCTCA
The DNA here is from genome assembly GCA_015183035.1 of Meloidogyne chitwoodi. Lineage (NCBI taxonomy): Eukaryota > Metazoa > Nematoda > Chromadorea > Rhabditida > Meloidogynidae > Meloidogyne > Meloidogyne chitwoodi. The sequence continues at coordinate 1,608,188 of JACZZP010000016.1, forward strand.
ATAGTAGCAATATATTTTGGTAATGACGACAGAAAGTCACTTGAACGTCTAGGACCCCTATTTGATCAAATTCGACAAATAAAAGAAATTTATCTTAACAGAATGAGAATTATGGAGGTTGAATGGTTCCTTTGTGGGGATTATAAGTTTATCTGCTCCTTTTTTGGCCACAAGGGTGCTTCTGCGTCATATCCATGTGTTTGGTGTGAGGCGACACGACCTTTACCTCCAATCACCTCAAACCCTCGCTCTTTGGAAATGCTTGTGCCTGGTCAAATGAGTGTACATAGTATCCCTCTTTTGCCGATTTCGCCCGACAATATTATACCTCCGTCGTTTCACATTTTGCACGGACTTGGACAACGACTCTTGGATCAGGCTGAGCAAGCTGTGATCCAAGGTGGAAATGAAATAGAACTTTGTCAATGGTTAAAGGTATTTCTTATGAGAATGTATATATGAAAGATTTCCCTAGGCTGCCAAAGTACATAGACGCAAAAGGGCTCAAAATTATACAGGAAAAGAAATCCATAAATTGCTCACATATCCAAATCCAGACGATATTTCTCAACTTATTCCTGACCAAAACTTAGCCGATACACTTTCTCAGTGTATGTGGTTATTAAAGGATATTGCGTCATTAGGTAAAGCAAATTCAATCACCTCTGAGGAACTGGAGCGTCTAAGAAAAAAGTGCCATCGTCTTTACCAAATGTGGTCTGTATTGGGGTCCTTGGATTCAAGTCAGAACATTACCCCAAAATTACACATTTTATCTGCTCATTTTTGTGACTTTGGAGAGAGGAGAGGTACAAAGAATAGGGTACGATATATAAACATTTTTCAGGGTGGGTTTCGGCAGTTAGTGAACAGGGAATAGAGCATCTCCACCATAGATTCAATTTGTTAAATCTTCGTTTCCGTAACGCTGGTACTCATGAAGCAGAAGCAGAAAGAATTATTAAATATCATACAATCGCCAATTTCCTCCACGATATCGGAATGGATCCATTAGAAAATTATGAAGAAAACGAGGAATAAAATTTTTATTTTTTGTTTGTTACAATATTAATAGGAAAACAAAAATATATATTTTTACACTTTATTTTAAATAATTACCACTAAGGGGACTCGAACCTTGCCCTTTTCTTCTTCTAGTCGGAGCGTTTCCCAACTACACCAAAAGTACGACACACGACCACTAGTGACTGCCCTAGTGCATTTTAAGCTGCTGTGTTCTAAATGACTTTCGCACTCAATGCTTAATTAAAAAAGAACGCTAACTGTCTGCTGGCTTTCATTTTTAACCACTCTATTTTTCAGAACCTAATTTTCCTAAAAATCCTCTTTGGGTTTGGCTTAACTTAACGATCAGAGAGGGCATTTGTCGTATAGAACAAAATGTAGTAGTAATCAATGTCAAGCAAAAAAGCGCAGAAGTTTAAATTTTCTAAAACACAACAAAGCAAAGTTCAAATTCACCAATTTCCTCCACAGAAAAAGCAAGTCAACTTTTGTAATTTAATTAATTTAATGTATTAATTTTAAATTTTATGTTAACAAATCTTTCTCCTTTTCAATTAAGTGATAAGGAAAAGACTGAACTTTCTAATGGATACACTATGTCACTGCATAAATCATGGCCTGATCTTCAATTAAATCAAAGCAGGCTATTTTTTGAATGTACTCTTTTTCTCTATTCTGTTCTTGCCTTATTTTTGCAATATTTGAATCTTTATAAAACTTTATGGTGGCTTCCCAAAAGTTATTGGCATTATTCATTGGTATCTTTTCATTATTTTTGGGTAAATGCGGGAGATCTACTTTTAAAGTGGAGGGATCATAAACCTCTGCACTTGAGGATAAGATCTGTACTCGAGTATCTTTTTCCAATAAATCGTTATTAAACTTTATTTCAAACATTTTCAGAAATATCATCTCATAAATCCTTATTTATTATCTTGCATTGGACTTTTATTGGGCGTTCGGGTTACGAAATGCTTTTGGGATGCGGTTTATAACTTTTCATTTTTACTTAATTTTCTTATTTTATTTTAGTTAAGTGAAAGAGTAGATTATTTATGTGATGGTCAAAATGGATGGCAGCTTACTTATTGGAAAATATTTGAATATGCTTTTGTTAAAACTCCATTAACCACGATTGTTTGCACTAGTTTTTTGTTCAGTTTTACAAAAATCTTTTTGGAATTTGGAATTAAGGCGCCTATTTATTTTCTCTTACCGTGAGTTCATTTAAATTTAAAAATTAAATTTAATAAAGTTTACTAGTTTATTTTTTGCTGTTTCACAATTTGACTTTAACTGAATTGACTGCTTCATTTAACTCAATTTTATCAAAAATATTCTCTTGCCTTTTTTCTGAAGCATTTGAGGAGTTTTCTGATCTTCTAACAAAGGTGATCTCTGGGCCGCAATCACTAATAGATCTTGAATCGACAACACATTTATGCATTGATATTCCTGGTTTCTTTTTAATTTGTTTTAAATAAGAGGACTTTTTTATTATTATTTTTATATTTTAGCTCGAACTCGGGAAGAAGCATTTTTATTATTTAAAGATTTTGAGAACAGATGCAAATATTGTGTTTATACAGGTGTTCTAACAGCATATTTTGCAATTTTTATGCCTAGAGCTCTTCTACCGGTTTTTAAATATTTTTTATTTAAATAAATAAAAAAAAATATTCTTTTAGATGAGAACAGCATCTGGTTTTACCCAGTATATGTTGATTGATGACATTTGGACTTTTCAACTATTTTCAATAGTTTCATTTACTGGATTCTCCCTTTATGTAACTTATTTGTTTCCAATCAGTTATTTTGACTTATTATATCGTTGTGTTGTTCATTTGGGATTTTGGGAGCAAATTCAACCGCCAACTCAACAACAACAGAATATTTCGAATAATCCTAGTATTGGGAGAAGTTCGAAAATGACACATAATTTTCAAGAAATTTTTGAGGATTTTAATTTGTAAGCTTAAAAAACTTTTTATTGATAACTTGAAAAATAAGGCTGTTGATCTTAAAATATTATTTTTTACTCTAATTAAAAATATAAAAAGGTTATCTTTTAGAGATAGTCAACCTTATGAAGATGGTACTCGTGTTGCCCACAATGGAAATTTTTACATTGCAAGAAGTCATCCACATTTCAGAACAGTTACTGCTGAACCAAATAATGAAGATCAAAAGAGATTTTATGTAATTAAATTTTTAAATTTTTTTTTTTATTTTCACTCTTTTTCAGAGAATTGCAAAGGATCCAGTGAAATTGGTTACGTATTTATGTATTTCTCAGAGTTTGATGGTTGCTTTTGAATTTTGGCTTTTATTATTAACCAGCGATTGGCAACAAATTGTCACTTTAGTTTTGCTAATGTTTGCAAATTATTTACTTTTGGCAAAAATGTTTAAAGATCGAGTGGTAATTGGTCGAATTTATAAACCATCATCAGAAGATTTGCAACTTATTAAAAGATTACAAGAAGAAATGGATTCAAAAAATGATAATTATACTAAACAAAAAATAAACTGACTGAGATAACGATTTGAGATTTTTTAAATTTTTATAATTATTTTTACTAAACGAATGTAAAAAATTACAACTTTAAATTTTTTACATAAAATAACTTTTGAGAAGATATAATGTGTTTGTTTATATTTTTAAATAACATCACTTTTTTAAAATAAATAAACCTTTTTATTCAGTTAAAATTTACAAAATCACAGATATTACTAATTTCTTCTTTTAATCCTGCATATTGGCCTTGAAAAACACCAAAATTATCACAAACGAGTACACCTTAATATATTAAAATTTTGAAAACTTAATTTAAAAATTTCAAACAATTTTTTAATGATTCCTGTATAACTTCTGTAAGTAAATCACTACAAGAATTTTCTTCCAAAAATTTTTTCATTAATGTGAAAAGGTGAGAAAATAAGTCAGCAAAAGTGTTCAAACTGTTAAATTTTATTAAATTTATATTTCTTTTTTTTTAATTATTAAAAAATTAAAAACCTTGTAATTTGTGTAAGATTGCCAAGAAGAACTTTACAAGTAAGTTGAATTGCTCTAATTCTTGCCTCTTCCATTCCAATTGGATCCATAGAGGAAATTGGTGGACTGTTAAATATTTTTATTTAATAAATTAAAATATTACCCAGTAAGTAGTCTGCTCAACAAAGGAAAAAGAACTTCAGCAAAACAATCCTCCCAATCAGTTGGAAGCATTAACTCACCCAAAGTTGGTAAACGGAATGCAGTCAAAAATAAGAAAAAAATAATTTTAATTAATGTTAAAAAATAAAAATGGAAAAGAGAAAAAAGAAGGATCCGACTAAATATTATTGTAAATATATTACCCCCAAAGCTTCCAATGCTTGTTTTCGTATTAATCGACGGCAATCACAAGCCATTCTAGCGATTGCTTGCATTAATGGCCTCCAATATTTTGACCATAATTCTGTTGTTGATTTTGTTTCAAGATTAGTAGATTTTATTTTTTCATTTGTTTCTGACCAATCTCTAAACAAAATAATTGAAATTTTAAAACAAAAAAATTTATTTTTAAAATAAATATACTGATATATGTTAGCAGCACGTGTTTGGAGTTGCGTACAAATGTTTAATAACTATATAAAGTTAAAAAATTATTGGGATAAAATTACAATATATAAAAAATTCAATTATTTTACTAACTTGTAAAGAAGCATCAACATAACAATTTGCAAGTCGTTCTTGATCATTCATTTTATCTTCTGATTCATTTATTAATGTATCATTAATATTTTCATTTGTTGTTTTACGTTGTTTTTGAACATTTTCATTGGGAACATGAAATTGTTTTGAATTTTGAGAATTTGAATGATTTTGCTTATTCGGCGAAGAAATGTTTAATGATTGAATAGGTGTTGCATATCTAAATATATTAATAATATGATAATAAAAACAATTATTAAAAAAAAATTAATTAATACAAACCTTCCTCCATCCATACTAGCTTCTACCATCATTCTTAAACAATGAATAAATAATCCAAAATTTTCTGGTGTAATATGTGCAGCATCTCTTCCCAAAAATCCAAGAGTTTCAACAACTTTGAGGAATGATGATGAATTATGACGAGATAAATTTGGAGTTAATACAATTGTTCCACGTTTGAAAAAAGAAGAGCTTCGTGTATAATTTGTTTCTTCAGAAGATGGAAGTTGTAAAGATGGTTGAGGTGAAGGAGGGGAAGAAGAGACTGGATGTCCAATCTGATAAAAAAAAACATTTTTAATTAAAAAATAAATAAAAAATATTTATTTACATCCACCAAATCAAAATCATCATCTTGATAGCTAGCAGCCCCAACAGCTTCCAATATTGAGAAAAATATACTCCAATGTTCTGTGCTATGTACATTTGCTGCATTTGCCCGTAATAATTGTTGAAGTCCATTTGATATTTGTTGTGAAAATAGAAGAAGATCTGATGGTCTTAACTCCAAAATTTTCCTGCCCATGAAATTAAGAACATCATTTGCACAGCAATTTGTGCGGTGCTGAATGGTTTGATTAAAAGCTGAAAAGTAAATTTATAATAAGTTAAAAAATTTAATAAATTATAACTATTTTCTTGCTGTAATTGTTCATCTTCCACAACAATAACCACACTCTTAGTTAACGCTGTTCGTGTCACTGGAGCAGTTTTCACTTGTTGTTGTAGATGACCGAGACGAAAAAGATTTCGATTGGCAATTCGAATTAATGCAATAATTGTCCTTTCAGTTATTTGTTTGTTTTGAGTAAAATCAGGGCTAAGTAACCATTGTAGGTGATCACGAACTAGAGGCCAAACTTGTGCCAAACGATCACGGTTTTCAAGAACAATGCTAATCTAAATAAAAAAATTTAATAATTTTCTAATTAGATAAAAATTAAATCTAAGCTTTAATATCCAATTCATTAAATTAGAACAATTTTGAAATAAATTTTAGTTTCAAGAATTACGAAAAAAATCTTACCATTAATTCCAATAAAAAAATCAAAGCTTCCTCCTCTTCCAAAGTTAATTTTATTGGAGTAAATTGATAAATAACATTTTGTCGTTGTTGATTAATTGTTAAAGATAAAGGCTGTGGAACTTGTCCTTCTTCAATTTTATTTTCCTCATTAATCGTTGATTGAGTATGCATTGGAGGGGGAGATTTTGAGGGTGAAATTATTGGTGATAAAGATAATATTTTTTCATTTTCTTGAATAAATTCTGGAATTTGTTGTTTTTCAGGTAAAAGAGCTGCTGCAGCAGAAGTTAAGTCAACAATAGAGTCATCATCTATTAAAATTAATAACAAAACTTTATGATAAAATTGCCAAAGTTATGGATTAAAATGTAAAACTAGTGTCAGTGCCCAAAATCTAACTTAAAATATTTTAAAAACATCTAAACCTTGACTCTGACTTCCCTGACTTTCATAATTATGTTTGTTGTTGGATTGATCAGTATTTGAGTCAATTAGCTGAGTTTTTTGTTGAATTGGAGCTATAGCAAAAGAGCAATGTATGATATTGTTGACAAGTTCAGTAAATGCTGAAGTAGTTAAATAACGACTGTCTGTTATTAGTTGCTCTGGATGACATTCAGCAATTAAAGATATAGCTGCCTATAAAAATAAATTTGGGAGTTAGTTTTTTAGATATAATAAAACTTTAAACAAACTTTGCAAAGTTCTTGCTCATTTTCAGATGTTTGACATTTATTTGCATCTGTTTCACTTGAAATCGAAGAAACACTAAGGCCTAACCAACTAAATAATCCACTTTCTTCTTTTTTTGGTAAAATTGGTGGACGCTTAAACTTTTCCTTAATAGAAATAATTCCTCTTGAATCAACAAAATCTTCTAATTGTAATAATTTTAAAGGAAGTAAATTAGCACGTAATAAATATAAAAGACAATCTAAGACATTCTTCCAACCCTAAAAAGCAAAAAATAGAGAAAATCGATAAAATTTAATTGCTAATTAGAAATATTAATTAAGTTCTTGTGATTACTATAAATCACCCACAAACATATATCTTAATAAATAAAAAATAAAAGAAAACCTCTCTTAGATTGTCACCATAATTATGAACTAATTCAAACAAAGCTCTTGCAGCCATTTGAGCTTTTTTATTACTTGCAAAATTTATTGCCATACCTTCAGAAGTGTATTGATTATCAGAAAAAGCTATAAAAATTTTGATTAAGGTATTTAAGAAATACATAAATTATTTTAAAAAATACAGTTAAAATTAAGCGTAGAAATTGGTGCACTAGTTGCCCTAGGAGGTGGAGATAATGGACTTGCCACAGAAGTCATATTTGAAATTTTTACAGACCTGAAAATTTAAAAAAAAATAATGAACTTGAAAGGAAAAAATATAAAATTTCCAACAAAAATAATAAAAAATGGAAAAGAACAATAACTTTCAATTCTTGGCCCACGGCAGCTTAAAATGCACTAGTGCAGTCACTAGTGGTCGAGTGTCGTACTTTTAGTGTAGTTGGGGAACGCTCCGACTAGAAGAAAAAAAGGGCAAGGTTCGAGTCCCCTTACTGGTAATGATTTAAAATAAAAATTGTAAAAATCTATATTTTTATTTTCCTATTAATATTGTAACAAACAAAAAGTAATTTTTCCTTTCACTTCGTCTCGTTTTATCTTCATTTCTTCTCAATTTACACTTGTGAAACGCATTTTTTGCTTGAATTATTAATAACGCCATACATAACTTTTTAATTTCATTCAAAATCATCGCGAAACCGATTTTAAATTAAAAATTAGACATTTTTCCTACTTTTGACCGGATGAAAAAAAATTTCACAGGATAACTTACGAGATAATCGACTTTGAATTTGGTAATTTCAGTTTTTAGCAAAATAGCGGGGTATAGAAAGAGACAGCGAAAGAAACATACAAAAAAATGCTGTAACTTCCTTTTTCTTTTGTCGCCACTGAAACGGCTAAAAGTGACTGGTTAAGCTGCCGTGTTGGCCTAAATTTGGACAAAATGCCAGTCAATGTTATGGACAAAATGGTCATAGGACAGAATTGAAACACTTTGTTTATCCTCATATAATGCGTCTGAAGACATTTCATCTACAGAAATTGCACGATATTTCGTCCCAACAGCAAAAAATCGTGGGTTCGGTTGAACGAAATGTAGTTTTTTTGCCGTAGAGGCGAAATGTCGTGCAATTTTGTTCGACGAAATGTACAGGTCCCATATAATGTGTACAATGTTTTTTTTTGAAACACTTTTGCAAAAAAAAATAAATCCGCATTTCTCATTTGATTTTTTTAAATAAATTTCTATTCTATTTTTAAGAAATTAGTAAAACAGACCTTATTGCAAGGCTCTTTATGATTTCAGGTTAACTTTTTAAATTTAATAATGTAAATAATTTTAGAAGTGAATATCCTGGAGAATTGAATTTTTTAGCAAATGAATTAATTTATATTATTAAAAAAATAAATAATGAGTGGTGAATCTAAAATAATCGGAAAGAAGTTTCCTATTAGCTTTGTTGAGATAATTTTGCCAAATAATTAAGAGGTTTTTTAATTTTAATTTTTTTAAATCTCATTTCTTTAAAAGACTTGTCAGTTGAGGCTGGGAATATTTCAAACAACGAATCCTTTTCTAATTCAATTGGGTAATTTATTATTAGAATTTTAAAGAATAATATTTATTTAGTGAAGCAACTGTTCTCGATTTTGAAGCAGATTTATGATGAATTAAATGTTAAATCAGGTGATGGCCTCCAAATTTCATCTCTTATTGATAATGAATGGGCAAATTGCGGTCTAAATTTACGAGAAAGACTGTTACCATTTCGTTATGTAATTGGACAGATTTTGTTTGATAAAAATCAGAGGACAAGGTTTATAGATTTTTTTAAAGTTTTCGGAGAATTTATAGAAAAATGGAGAGGCATTAAGTAACTCTTTCACTTTTTTTCCTCATTTATCCCACAATTTTATTTATTATTTTAATTTATTTATTTTCAGAACAGTAATAAACAAATTGGACACTCTAACTAATAATTATCGTATAATGGATGTTGAATTATTAGCTGGTGATGCTGATTATGAAACTGAGTTTATTGAACATGGAATTCGTTATAAGCTTGATTATTCAAAGGTTGGAAAAAAATTTTTAGAAGAATAATTTTTTGAAAATTAGAATTAAAAATAGTCGAATATTCAAATAATAATAGTGCAAGAGAAATTCTTTAAATAATCTACAAAATTTTATATTAATTATTTAATTTTAATAAATTTTTATTAAAATAAAAATAAATAATATTTTATAAAGTTCAGACTAACTAAAGAATTTCTTCTCAACTTAAAATAAAATATTTAAATTATTAAAATTATATTTAATTCTCAAAAATTATTTTTCTCTATTTTTTATTTAATATTATTCTAAATTCCTCAAAATATTATTTTTTAAATTTATTTTTTTAAATTATTTTTCTCTATTTTTTATTTAATATTATTCTAAATTCCTCAAAATATTATTTTTTAAATTTATTTTTAATTTTTTTTTAATTATTTTTCTCAATTTTTATTTTATTAATATTATTCTATTTTCTCCAAATTTTTTTCTAAATTTATTTTTAATTTTTTTTAATTATTTTTCTCAATTTTTATTTTATTAATATTATTCTATTTTCTCCAAATTTTTTTCTAAATTTATTTTTAATTTTTTTTAATTATTTTTCTCAATTTTTATTTTATTAATATTATTCTATTTTCTCCAAATTTTTTTCTAAATTTATTTTTAATTTTTTTTAATTATTTTTCTCAATTTTTATTTTATTAAATATATAATTTAATTAATTTATATTAATTTTAAGGTATTTTGGAACAGTCGATTAAATTCTGTTCATTCAAAAACTGTTGAAAAATTTGATAAAAATTCTATTATTTTTGATGTCTTTTCTGGTATTGGTCCATTTGTTTTACCTGCTATAAAAATTAAAAATGTTATTAAAGTTTATGCTAATGATTTAAATCCTTCTGCTATTTATTTTTTAAAACAAAATGTTAAATTAAATAAGGTTAGTTTTTTTAAATAATATTTTTATTAAATTATTAAGTTATTTACTTTCTCTAATAAAATAGGAAAATAATATAAAATTTATATTTTTTGTTTAATTTATTTTAATTTATAACATTTCTTTTTAAGATTTCTCAAGAACGTATTGAAGAATTTATTTTAAATGGATCAGAATTTATTAAATCAATTATTCCTGAAAAAATAGTTTTTCATTGTAAGAAATTGGAAAATGAAGATAAATTAATAAAATATACATTTCATATAATAATGAATTTACCTGGATATTCTGCTGAACATTTAATTTATTTTAATGGTTTACTTTCAAAATATAAGGAAATTAGGTTATTTATTTATTTATTTTAAATAATTCTAATTTAAATTTTAGATCAAAATTTGAAAATAATTTATTTAATATAGTAAAGCTTGTTGGGCCCTTGATGGAATGATGTTATAGGTCCCGTTGTGGCGTGCGATGTTGTATAAAGTATCCCCGATGTTTGGGGCCCCAAAGGTGCTGTTTATTGTTGTTCCCAAAGGTGTTAATATCCCCAAGGTCGATGCAGGCATATAAGCTAGAGGGAGCGTGGAAGGGAGGCCTTTCTGTTATATATTAGTTGGTCGGCGTCGAGGCCGACTTCCCGGGAAGCGCTTGGATGTTTACTCTACGCTTGCAATTGATCAGCGGAGTTCTCACAGAGTGACTTTGCAAAGTGACTTATTTTCCCTGCTTCCTATTTCCTTATATGCTGGGACTTTGTTCATCCCCTTTCTTATATTTCCATCTTTGGCCTGGCAGGATCAAAGTCTGCCTTACATCTCCAACCCCGGGGAAGACCGTCCCTGGTCTTAGTTCCCAAATTTCTTAACTCTAATTTTCCAAATCATTTTTCCCATTTTTATTTTTAATTTATTTTTCACCTACCACCGTTTTACTTCATACCACGTGCCCCGAGTTCTGCCTTCAGTTTCTTCTGCAATCTCGAGCCAAGTGCCCATATTTGCCACATTTCATACATTCTCGACCAGTTCTTTCTCTCTGCTCTTTCTTGTTTATTTCCCTAGTAGCCATTTCCACCAGGTTCAGTTCTTCGATTGATCTTCCTCTTCTGTCTAGCAGTACTCCATTGCTTCCTCTTTTAGGAGTACTGCTTTCCATTACATTTAGGTAATTTTCACTTACTATTGGCGTATGTTTCGTGGCTTGTTGAACGAACCGCTTCCACACCACTCCTTCTTGTATGGCATTAAAGTCGGAGATCAGCACCAATCCACTTTGAGATCTGGACAGTGCAACAGTGGCTCTTCCTTTGTCCTTTAGAAAGTCTGAGGTGTCGGCGCGCGCAATTGATCCAGGAGTTTTGCAACGTGTGGTGACGACAACTACTATTTTCTGTTCTCGCGCCTGGTAGGCGTCTATCGTAGTTACCATTATTTTTAAATCTTCTTCTAGAAATCTTTCTCTGATCTTTTCTGCCTGATAAGTGTACAAGCATAGTACGACTATTCCTTCAGCATTGTGTTTGGAGAGAACCTTAACAATTTCTATTGCTGCTTCTGTTTGTTCTGGTGAGCTCATCGAATATGATGTGGTGTCATCTAACTGAGCAGTGACGGACTCCAATCCAAATCCGCTTTGAATTACGCTTGGCAGATCTTGTAAGTGTGTTCCAAGTTGACGGACATCGCCTGTTAGTAGTATTGACTGTATCAAAGGCATTGAGCAGATTAAATGAACAATTATTGAGAAACCGCACTGAGTAACTTCATCCACTATTAAGTGTGTTGAGGTTGAGTGTGCTTTTTTAATTCCTAGGCACATGTGCACGGTTCCAAATATGACGTTTTTAAATTCACGAGACAGAAGTATTTCACCCACTTTTCTTTCTTTAGTGTGTCTTGGTCGTTCTTTTATATTGGCTAGGTAGTCAGCAACATCTCTCTTTTCAGAGCCCTCCAGTTGTTTTTGGAAGTCGCCTTTAATTTTATTTTCAAGTTGATGTTGTTCTAGAAGTAGAATTTGTTCGCCATATCTTATACGAGCTGTAGAGGCGAAGAAAGCGAGCATATCAGTCCCTAATTCAATTTTCTCAGTTTCTTCAATTATTTTAGTAATCGGAAGATTAGCCATTGCCGTCGCAAGTATGTGTGTTTCAGGATTCTTGTGTACTGCTGCTGCGATGCAAACAGAGGCGAGCCGGGTCTTCCCGGTTCCCGGGGGTGCCTGCTGAAAGTGCAGGCGCCCCCGGCCTTCATTCAGAAAGTTGGCCAGTGTATTTTGTTGTTCTTCATTTAAAGTTTTGACGCAGTCTAACTCATTAGGTATCGCGCCTCCAACCGCGGGGTCGTCCGACCCTGGACGTCCAAGTAATCCCTTTAATATTTCAGTTCTTGGTGTTTTTTCTTCTTTTATCAATTGAGTCGGGATATGCTTTCCAAATGTATCCGCTTGATCACGGTATCCACCTGCATTCTCCGCAACTTGTATTATTGTTGTTGTGTCATGGCTCATTGCTTCATAGTCTTCATCATGGTCGTAGAGACCTTCATTTGCTACTAAAATTAGTTGAATTTCAATTTGTAGTAGGCCATCATCTCTTTCACATTTTTTGACTTCTTTTATATATCCATTTGCAAAAGACTTCCTTTCAAAACCAGTTTTCGCTGTAACTGGAGTGTCCCTCGTCCATATTGACAGAACTTTTGCAATATGAGCCTTCTCATTATGTATGTGGTTAATTAAGAATAATTTTCCTTTTTCATCTTTTAATTTCTTTACTTTTCCAATATAACTCGTTTCCATTCTTGTGACTTCTTCATTTTCTGCTGCTGTCATTAGTGCTGCTGCTATTATATCTTCAGCCAGTTGCATTTCCTTTAAGGTGTATTCTTTCTCAATTGGAAAGACTTTTGGCAATTTGGACTGAGTGAGCCAACGCCATTTTTCTTTGAATGGTGTTGCACATGCGAGTATATGCGCCTCTTCCCTCGCCATTATTTCAGTTCCAAGTCTAAAGGAGCTGCCAGGCGGGACTACATAATTAGTACCTATCATCCATCCTGCTGGAATGGACGCCAATTTTGTTGTTATAAATTCCGATTGTCGCAAGTTGTCCATGTTTAAACCTTCCCAGCACTGTGCAGAATACAGAGCAGAAGTTCTTTCAAGTCCATAGGCGGCAATTTTCATTTTCATTGATTTACTTCCTTTCTTTTTAAAATCAACTACAAATCCTGTTTTTGTTTTCCACTCAGCAAATCTTGCATTTTTAATGAATAGAGTTGTTGCTTGGTATCCTAAAAGACCCGTTTCTTTTCTGTACCATGTGTCGTTCGTCAATTGCCTCTTTCCCTCAAGCCACTTAAAATCTGATATGAAGATCGAATCACCTGGAAAGAGAGGTCTTTCGAGATCATCCGTGAGTTCATTTGGCACTTCAATCAAGAACGGCCAATTTGTGAGTTTGTCAGGATTAGGCACCACAGCAATAGTTTTCTTCTCTTGAATTTGTGAGATGACGTATCGTTTAGTCCTTTTTTCTTCCACAACTTCTTTTGATTTTTCTGAGAATTCTTTTCTTGGTTTCTTCTTTACTTCTTCCCAAGGATTATTTGCGAATTGTTCTTTTGGATTAGCATCTTTTTCTTCATTTAAATTAGACCAATTTGATGGTTGTTGAGACCATTCTTCATTAGTTTTGTCTTCTTTTTCTTCTTCATTATAATCTAATTCCATTTCTTCTTCAGAAGCATCTAAAAGTAATTCTTCCATACTTTTTGTTATTACCATTCGTTCTTCTTCTTCTGCTTCCTTTAAGAGTATTTTAACTACTGGATCTTCTACATAATTTATTTTTGTTTTGTTTGACACCGGAGTGTCCATGGCCGAAGCCGATTTTTTGTTTGACACCGGAGTGTCCATGGCCGAAGCCGATTTTTTGTTTGACACCGGAGTGTCCATGGCCGAAGCCGATTTTTTGTTTGACACCGGAGTGTCCATGGCCGAAGCCGATTTTTTGTTTGACACCGGAGTGTCCATGGCCGAAGCCGATATCGATGTTGAAGACATGTTGTTTGACCCACCAGATTCACCATTGTCGTCCAGCCCCAATTTCTTTAAAGAGCTGAAAGTTCCACGACCTTTCTTTTTAATTGATTTTTCGTCCATTATCTGAAAAGAAAAAAAATTAATTTTAGTGAAATTTTAAATTAAAACGCGAAATGTGAAATAAATTGTGTGATACGCGTAAAATGAATAGATGTAATATGGAAAAGTTAATGGTTATGGAAAAATGTTTGAAAATGTGATGATAGAAAAAGAGATATATGATGTTCGAGAAAAATGTATGAAATTTTGGAGATAGAAATGATAGAATTTTTGAAAGATTAGAATAGATATGTAGATATGCGACTCTAACCTAATTTTCTGGTTTTTTTTTTTTGACTTTAAACTGAAAACTTTTTCCTCCGAGGGTTTTTCCTAAGGTTATATTTATTTTTATTATCTTGAGCTACCTGATTTGTCTGAGGGAGCGGATCGTCAGTCAGGAGTTCGGGAGCGGATTCCAAACTTACGTTTTCTGGTTCTTGATTTTCTTCAGCTTCTCTTAGAGCTTCTTCTTCTTCATGTGATATTTCTGGTGCTGTACACGCAGGAGTAAGAGGTTCAAAACATTTTTTGAGCTGGTTTATATGGACTTTTTTGGATATGCCCTGGGGCGAATTGCAACTTGTTATTGTTACGTGTATCCCTTCAATCTTTATTACTCTAAAAACCCCTTTCCATGGCATGTTAAATTTTTTGGAAGTTCCTATTTTCCCGGTGTAATTTCTTAGTAGTACTCTATCCCCTACTGTGATTGTAGGATTTCTAATTAACTTGTCATATTGAGTTTTAGATTTTAAAAGAGCCTGTTTGTTTGCCTCATCTGCTGCCTCCCAGGCGCATCTGAGGGACGTTACTAGTTTTTGCTTAAATTCAGAAATATCAGTTAGTGCTATTGGACTTTGTACTGAAGGGTCCAGTATTTGATCAATGCAAAATATTGGATCCCTACCAAACATTAAAAAGAATGGTGTTTCACCTGTGGACGCATGAATGGATGTGTTATAACAGAAGCATGCGCAATCTAAAAATTCATCAAAATCTGGTTGATCTTTGCTTATGTATTTTGAGAGAATGTTATGAAAAGTTCTAAAAGATCTTTCAGTTACTGAATTCCCTTGTGACCAATGTGGAGTGGCATAACTTTTATTTATGTAAAGCATTGAACAGAAATTTTTAAAGAATTCGCTTGTAAATGCGGTCGCATTATCAGTTAAGAGTTCAACACATCCCCCAAATTTTAAGTAACAGTTTGAAAGGAATGCTTTCGCAAGAGTCATTGCTTTTGTGTCTGGTACCGGAACAGATATTACATACTTGGTAAACCAGCATATTATGTTCATTATGTGTCTATTGCCATTTTGCGTTAAGGGAAAAGGTCCTGCTAGGTCTAGCCCTACTTTTGCAAATAGTGTTGCGGTTGGTGCCATTTGCATTTCTGCCCTATAAGGAGGGTTAGGTGAATGTCTGAGTTGGCATGTTATGCAATTGCGTGTCCAGGTTAAAATATCTGCATGCATTCTTGGCCAATAATATTTCCTACATTTTTTGAGTGTCTTTTTAAGATTCATGTGACCACCCCCTAATTGTGATGAGTGAAATGAGTCAAAAATGAGAGCTCTTAACGAGGCAGGTACAAATACCCTTGGTTTTAAATTTGGGATTTTTTGACAGAGTACGTCCCCTATAATTAGTAAATTTTCGGCATTTAATACAAATTTTTCATGTTCAAGAGGTGATATGTCCTCAGGCATTTCTCCCGTTTTTATAAATTTAATATACCCTGCGGCTTCTACGTCATCCTTTTGTTCTTGTTTCATGTCAATTGCATAGTGTTCATCTTCCTTTCTCAGAGTGAGTACAGAAGCAGAATGTTCATCTATTAGTCCATCTTTGATGGGTAGCATGAAGCATATTGGGAATTCTGCGATGTCATCCAATTCGGTTTGTTCCTGGTCTGGTTGTCTTTGTAGTCTTGACAGTGCATCTGCAAGAAGATTTTCCTTACCTGATACATGTACAATTTTGATATTGTAGTTCTGAAGTTCAATAAGCCATCGAGCCAAATTTGGACTTACTTCTGCTTTCTTGAGTAAGTATGCAAGAGGTTTGTGATCGGTATGTAGTTCAATTTCTGCCATGTAAATAAATGGTCTAAATTGTCTTAAAGAATATATTATAGCCCCTAATTCAATTTGTACGGGTGCCCATTTGCGTTCTGATGCTGTTAGCGTACGACTACAGTATGCTATTGCGTTAAATACGTTACCTTCTTCATCTTTTTGCATTAGAGCCCCTCCTTGTCCAGTTAGTGAGGCGTCTGTGAAAACATGAAATGGTTTTGAGTACTCAGGAAACACTAAAACAGGTTTGCTTGTTAGTATTTGTTTTATTTTGTTAAACGCCTGCTCTTGATCTTCAGCCCAATTAAATTCTATTTCTTTTCTAGTTAATTTTGTTAGCGGTTCAGTAATTAGTGAAAAATTTTTGATATGTTTTCTGAAAAATGAAGCCATTCCTATTGCTTGTCTGACTTCTTTTACTGTAGTGGGTGCCGGCAAATTTTTAATTATTTCTACCTTTGACAGACTGGGTGTGTACCCATTTGCGTTGATGGTATACCCTAGAAAGTTCATTTCTTTTGATGCAAGTATGCACTTTTTCGGACTTATTTTTAGAAAATACTTTCTTAATCTTGTAAATACTTGTCTTAGAGCTACTAAATGTTCTTCAAAGTCTGGTGCTTTTGTAAATACTAAAAAGTCATCTACGTATGCCAGGACGCAGTCATCTAAGCCGCTTATTACGTGCGCCATGATCCTTGCGAATGCGCTTGTTGCGTTTCTTAGCCCAAAAGGCATGTGTGTCATTTGGTATATTTCATTTTCCATAATTACACCACATTTTCTTGAAGCTTTATCGGTTAGTCTAATTTGTAGGTACCCACTTGAAAGGTCCAGAGATGAGTAATAGTGACAATTTCCTATTTTCTCCATTATTGATTCTAATCTTGGTAATGGGAAGTGATCCGGTACTGTTATCTCATTGAGTTTTCTAAAGTCAATACATGGTCTTAATCCCCCATCCTTCTTTTGTACTAGAACAATATTTGAGACCCATGGTGTGTCTGATTTTACCATTACCCCTGATTTCATGAGAGCTTCTATATGTTTTTGAAGTTCTTCCTGATATTTAAATGGAACTCTGTGTGGTCTAGAACTTATGGGATCTTCAGTTGTAGTGATTATATCATATTCCCCTGCTAGACATGAGCCTAAATCATACTGAGACTTACTGAATATGTCTGAAAATTCTTCGCAGAGCTTTTCTAATTTTAATTTATCTTCCCCTTGCACTGCACTTTTCGAAAAATCTATTTTAAATGAAGGGTTTACCTCTAATGTGTTGACATGTTCGCATATTTCTGGGTTTTTCACCTGTGATAGCCATGGTCGTTCCTCACATGACCATAATTCATCAGCTAAAGCAACATGCATTCCCTTACATATATGCTTTGGCGCAGTTGTTGGGTTTGCAATCAGTATTTTTGTCTGTTCACTAGGCAAGACCACTGTTTCAATGAGTGTCAGATGGTCCTTCTCTAGTCTGTAGTCGAGTTTATGTATTAGAGCAAATTTTTCAGCCCCTTCTGTTTGAACTTTTACTGAAACGAGTGCATGTTTTCCTGGGAAAATTGTTTTAGATTCAACCGCAGCGACGCGCATATTTTCTGAAGGTGCCCTGGTTATACTTAGACATTCAGGTTTATTTCCTATCTTTATGGATTTCTTGTTAAAGTCGAATGTAATCGGAGGTAACATTTTTAATATATCGCATCCAATTATTATTTGATAATTTCTACTTCCGGTTATTTTGTTATCACTAACAAATCTTAGTGTTACTAGTAATTTAACCCCTGCAATCTCTAACCATACCTCAGCTTGAGAGTGTACTGCTATTTCATGCCCTGAGGCTGAAGTGATACTAAGGGTTGCTGGATATAGACTTAGTCCTAAGGTGTTTGCTATAGAGAGTGGTGCTATGGAGATGCTAGCCCCAGTGTCAATAAGGCATTTTACTGACTTATTGTTTATTGATACCTCAGTAATTGTGGGTCCAAGTTTAAATGCGTTAACTAAAATTTTATTTGACACCTGGGTGTCCATTGACGAATCAGAGTTTTCACTTAGAGACATAACATTGATTGTATGTTTTTCTGTTTCCGAGTTTGGAAACTTAGATACCCTTGGAATCCAAGTTGTTTCTTTCTTATCTATTTTTATCATTGGAATTTCTTCCTTGGTTTCACAGATGTTGGTTTCTATTATCTTGGGTGCCCTTGGCGTTTTAGATAAATTTCTGCTAAAAGGCCTGGTATTTCTACCAAATAGCATGTTACCTAGTTGTCCTTGCCCCAGGTAATTTTCGGCTGCTTTGACCCCCCATCTTAGAAAAAGGTCCAAGGTTAAAATAGCTACTATAAGTGTGATGACTAGTTTCCATACCCATGTATAATCACCTATAATTTCCGAAAACAGGCTTTTCCCAGCGTCTTTCCATTGTTCTGAAAGCGTTTTAGTAATTAGCATGTCTTTTTGTTCTATGCGATACGAGATTTCGCTTGCCTTTACCCAATTAGTCATAAATGCATGTGTTTTTAAATCAGTTAGATTTACTAGTATTAATTGATGAAATGAGTGCGATTTTATTTCTGGAATGCTATAGGATTTTATTTCCATGAGATTTATTGGTCGAGGATGTATTATTTTATACTCCCCTGAAGTTTGATTTACCTCTAGAACTGTATGATTAATTTCTAAAGTAATTTTACCTACCTGCAAACAGGGTGCTTTTCGTGCTGTTGGCTCAACAATCATTGTTAGAGGATTGAGGAACGCTAGCTGATCCTTTTGTTCTGTTTTGAATTGAATTGGGAGTAAATCAAAACATTCGTCCATTTGAGTCGCGGCAAACTTGTATTCTTCATCTTTGAGTGGTATGCATGGCCATATTCGAAGAAGTGTAGAACCTTCTCTTTTTGCAATTAGATAGTCGTTGTTGAAGATCATTCTTGCAAGTCCAGTTGGATTAGACAGATATGCTGCAATGGCCCATTCTTTTACTAAATCTAAATGTTGGCAAAATGTTTTTAATGAGTGCGTAAAAGTAAATGTTAAAGTATTAGCCCATTCTTTGTCTAAATATGTAAGCTTAGCTGCCATCTCTGGAGATGTTACTAAAGCAAGCTTTTGATCCGTATAGCTACGCTTTGTACGCCTGCGAGTTACAGTTGCCAACCCTTGTTCAGAAATTTCCAAAATTTTCCCACAGTCAATAAATTTTGGAGTTGGTTTTTCAAAGTGTAATGCGAGTTGTGCATCATCAGATAGCCATGTGTTATCTAAAATTTTACCTTCCCAGGATCCAATTGGCATATACCTACACATTCGGTTATTATCAGGTTGCCAAATTAGTAAAGTGTTTTCACTTAGTTCACAGTTTCCTGTGGCATAGGAGCAGTTATTGCTTTCCCCTAGGGATGTTCCTATTCCTTTTTCACCCCAGTGCGAGTTAATTTGTATGTTGAACAGTAAACAATTTTCAGCTTGTACTGTGGACCACCAAAATGACCCTATAAGCCACATTTTGGGACTTATGTCTATTTTGTTTGAGGTAGTCCATAATTCATTTTCTTCAGAAAGTTTACCTAGGCTACATTCCTTATGCTTAATCATTCGAGAGCACTCCTCTTTTCCCATTGGGAGCATTTCAGAGCCTACGGGTTCATTAACTGGTACATTAGACAAAGTTGTAAATTTTCTTACGGTTTTTCTAATTTTTCTACAAGCCCATCCTTCCGTAGTGTATTCTAAATCATTTAGCATATATACGTCCCTAGTTTGAGAGATTGGTACATGAGATACGTTGGGAGCCGGTATTGGACATTCTGACATAGTTGGGAGGGACCATAATGTTGATTGTTTTTCAGTTTGGCATATCATTGGATACTGCGGAATTGAAAGTCTTTCTATAGCGTGCGAAGGAGCTATAATCGCTAGTAAAAGCATAATCATTGGAAGTAATTTTGGACTAATTTTGAACGATTCCCACGCCGAAATGGAATGTTTTTCAGTTTTGTTAATTTTAGGTTCCTGGGTTTTACTTGTACTTTGTTCCATTTTTGATTCTCCATGCAAGACATTTACATTTTGAGTTTCATTATTTTTAAAATTACCCACCTGAAGATTCCTTAAAGTGGTTAAGATTTCACTTAGCATACGATTTTCTTGAGTTGAGTTCTGATTTTGATTTGATGATCCTGTTCCGAATGTTCTACGTCCTTGATCACCTCGCTGTATTTGAAAGTCTGCAATTCTTGATCTACAGACACTTGCGAAGTGGCCCACTTTTGAACAATAGTTGCACACTGGTCTGTTATTCCAACGACGCTCATTTGTTGGAGTGCGAATTTGATTTCTGTTTCTCTGATTATTTCTAAAGTTAAGAGAATTATTTTTGTTCGAATAATAATCATTTCTGTTAAAATTTTGTTCTGAATTTTGACCAATTTTTATTTTGTTTGGATTAGCAGGGTTCAAGGATTGAAACTTCCCTGGTACATTGTACACGTTGAGTTCTTTATGAGTCTGAGAGTCTTCCTTGGTCGTACCAAACATCGATCCCATGCCTCCAGCCAGCATTATTTCCAATTCTCGAAGATCTAAACAAAGCTGTTCGAACCCCCGATCTGTTTGAGAAATATTTAGTAATTTCATGCAAAACGCAATATTAGGTCGCAAGCGTTCTAAGAGTAACTCACATAAGTATCGCTCTTTGTTTGTACCTGTAATATCAGCTGCAGATGCCAAAGCTAGTGGTCTGAAGCGCGACAGAAACTCTTACTGACTCACTTTCATGTTGTCTACATACTAGCAATGCTCGCCTTGAGAGAGCACGTCTTTGCGGAGAGTCTAGTTCGCTTCTTATGTTCTGTAAAGCTAGTTCACACGAGCTTCTCTGTATCTCAGTTAAATCTTCAAAGATGCGTTTGGGTGTATCTTCCAAAAATAATGACAGTCGAGCAAGTTTCTCTTTTTCTGAAAGTCTTGACCCAAATACTTCCATTCTTTCTAAGAATCTTTTTCCCCACCTGTCAAACGAAATTATATTATCATCCGAATATACCTCAAGAGTCGGAATTCCTTCATGGCTGATCATGTTCAGTGTATGAGTGCCTTCATCATTGATTGGATGAAGATGACTTCCATCAACTTGAGACTCTTCTGCCCAGTTGTTTTCTGAAATATTCGAAAAGTTTAGTTCATGAATTTGACGATTCATTAATGTTTTCGCAATTTTGGTTCTGTTAGAAGGCGAGACTGATCTTGCCTTTCTTTTTGACAGTTCTAAAATTTCTTTTTCACAACTTGTTATTTTCTCACCAAACGTGGTAAATCCTTCATTAACTTCCTCAGTGAGATTGCTTAATCCCGATAAGTTTTGGTTTACCTTTCTGTTGATTACTCGAAGAGATCGATTTACCCCTTCTTCAAGTCGTATTGTTTCACCAAAGACCAGTTCGAGATCCTGCATCTTCACTTGTGCCGTGTTGGCCTTCGACATGAGAAGTTTCTTGTCAACCACGTTGATTAGCGACTCCTCCATGATGGGAGTAGACGAGCTTTTATTTGACACCTGGGTGTCCATGGGCGTGCCCTGAGCGTTGCCTTCCGTTGTAGACATGAAGACAGGTTCTTGAATCGTTGTTTTTATTTGAGTTGCTTGTTTGCTTTGAAAGAATTTTTTTTTGAAAAATCTGAAAATTTAGAAGTTAGAACGCAAAAAAAATTTTAATTGAAAGATTAAAAATTAGAAAATCAAAAATATTTTTGAATGATTCAAGGTTAGCTAAATGCTGGTGTATTTATCCCTTAAGTCCTAAGCTAAATTGTCCAAGATCCTGAATGTTGATAAAATGATTCCCATTGTTGCTTTTAAGTGATTTGTGGACAGAAAGGAATCATAGTCCATTTCCGCTTTCCCATTATTACTATTTTTTAAAAAAAAAAAAGATTAAATCTCTGTGCATATTGCCCTTTGTCCCTTTTTTTACAGAGATTAACTCTCTTCGAATTTCGCCCTTTGCTCTTTTCTTTTCAGAGATTAATTTCTTTGAATCTTGCCCTTTTGCCCCTTTTTCCCATTATTATTATTTTTTTAAAAAAAAAGGATTAAATCTCTTTGCATATTGCCCTTTGTCCCTTTTTTTTCAGAGATTAACTCTCTTCGAATTTCGCCCCTTGCTCTTTTCTTTTTCAGAGATTACTTCTCTTCGAATCATGCCCTTTGCCCCTTATTTTTTGAACTCACACATTTACATAATTGTATATTAGAATTAGAGATAAAGAGGTAGAAAGAGAAAATAAAATTTTCGAGAAAGAGAAAAATAAATTTTCCGAGAAAGGGAAAAAATTAAAATTTTAATTAAAAATTTATTATTTAAAACAGGCTTGTGCACTTTTGGTTTAATGGTTATAGCGTTAGCCTATTTTGTTAAATTGCTTTTGGTTCGAATCAGACCTGTGCGAAACACCGAAATTTTTCCCACGAAACGAAACAAAAAAAAAAAAAAAAAAAAAATTTTTTTAAAGTGTTTCGTTAACAAAACTAATTGAAGAAAAAGTAACGAAACTAACGAAACAGCGAAACGAAACGAAACGTTTATTTAACATTATAAAATTTTCTTTATGCTAAAATATTCTGAAAATTATTTATAAAGGGAAATGTATTTTAATAATTCAACAAGTAAGATAAACATGGCATTTTCTAGTAAAAATCTCAAAAATTTTACTCAAAACTGGAAATTTTTTTTTTTTTTTTTTTAATAAATTTTGTTTCGTACGTTTCGTGATAAATTTGAGTGTTTCGTCATGAAACGAAACGAAGAAGAAAAAAAAATAACGAAACTAACGAAACAACGAAACAAGACGTTTCGCACACGTCTAGTTTGAATCCTTTAATAATTCTGAGTATGTTAATTACTGTTAGAGTTATTTTTATTTTTTTTCAATATTAATATGAATATAAGAAAGAAAAATAAAAAGTTTTGAGTAAAAAGTAAAAAAAAATATTTTATTTAAATTAATTATTTAAATTAAAATTTATTTAAGAATTTAATTAGTTGATTTTAGACAGATTATTTTATTTAAATTTAAAAATTGAAGAATTAAATTTTATTTAAATTTAAAAATTGAAGAATTAAATTTTATTTAAATTTAAAAATTGAAGAATTAAATTTTATTTAAATTTAAAAATTTTTGATGAGTTAATTTTATTTAATTAATTATGATTGAAGAATTATTTTATTTATATTAATAATAGATTTTTGATGAGTTTCTTGAATAATTAGTTTTATTTTAGTAAAAAAAAAAGGAATTAAAAAGGATTAATTAGTTTTAATTAAAATAAATTTAAAAGTTTATTATTTAAAAAATAAATTTTGTCAATGAGCCAAAAACTAACACAATAGAAAATATATAGAATCTAATAAGGCAATTTTTAAATAAATTTTAATTAGGCTAATTACCAAGGATGTCAATAAAACAAAATAAAAATATAAAACTAACTTTTGATAAATTGATTTGGTATTTTTATCTAAAAATGAATCTATTTTTTTGGATTGACCCTTTCGAAAATTTATAAGATTGACCATTTTGAGATTTATAACATTGACCTTTTCGAAATTTCTGGGATTGACCAGTGTGCACCTGTTTTCAAATAGAATAATAAAAACTTTTATTATTATAAAGACATTGAAGATGAAATGTTTGTATTTTTTGAATTGTGATTTTTGAATAATAATAAAAAAAAAAAATTTAATTTAAAAGAGGAAAGGGATTAAAAAAAAAAAATTTTGATTGGTCTTTAAATTACGGTTTAAATGATTTGAGAAGAAGAGCGAAAAATTAATTAATTTATTTATTTATTTAAGAGTTTGAGTGAGAGTTGTTCTAAAATGAGTATTTAATTTTAATAAAGAATCTAAAATTATTTTAAAATAAATATTTAATTTTGATAAAGAATCTAAGATTATTAAAATTTTGTCCTAGTTAGTTAAAGAAAAGAAAACACTTTAGTGAAATTATTGCGAATATATTATTTTTATTTTTTAACTGTAATGATGGAATAAATTCATATTTGTGTAGTGAAGAAATGAGTCTCTTTTGAAATGCAATTTGTGTAGATATAACAGAAATAAAAGATTTATTTAAATTTGTGAATAATAGAGAATTATTTTTATAGATTGACATTTAAAAAAAAAATTTTAGACAGATGTTTGAGACAGATGTTAATAAAGTTTAAGGATTAGTAATATATAAAAAAAAATTTTATATGTGTTCCCTACAGCCGCCATTATTTTAAAAATAATAAAAAAATATTTTATTCTTTTTTTTCATTTAATGGATGAACTTTGATTTTTCGACAATAAAAAAAAATTTTCTTTTATGTGAGAACGATTTTTTTTTTTTTTGAGAGAGAAATCAAAATAAAATGTTATTCATATGACTAACGAGAGAAAAGAACAATATATTTATTTTTTTGAGAATAAAAATAATAAGAAAAATGTTGCAATATTAATATGAATATTAAAAAGAAAAATAAAAAGTTTTGAGTAAAGAGTAAAAATTATTTTATTTAAATTTAAAAATTGAAGATTTCAATTTTATTTAATTAATTATAATTTAAAAATTTTTTTTTTTGAAGAATTAGTTTTATTTAATTATAATTGAAGAATTAATGTTATTTAAAAATTTTTGAAGAATTAGTTTTATTTAATAATAACAATTTTTGAAGAATTATTTAAATAATTAATTTTAAAATAATAATTTTTTTGAAGAATTAGTTTTATTTAATAATAACAATTTTTGAAGAATTATTTAAATAATTAATTTTAAAATAATAATTTTTTTGAAGAATTAGTTTTATTTAACACCTGAGTGTTTTCTGCGCCCGAAGACGTCTTTCATCCTCCAACTCCTCTCGCGCCTGGATCCCCCTTTCCCAAGGTACGGGCCCATACCCAGGAAAAGTTGAGGTGCTACCAGTAAAGCTTGTTGGGCCCTTGATGGAATGATGTTATAGGTCCCGTTGTGGCGTGCGATGTTGTATAAAGTATCCCCGATGTTTGGGGCCCCAAAGGTGCTGTTTATTGTTGTTCCCAAAGGTGTTAATATCCCCAAGGTCGATGCAGGCATATAAGCTAGAGGGAGCGTGGAAGGGAGGCCTTTCTGTTATATATTAGTTGGTCGGCGTCGAAGCCGACTTCCCGGGAAGCGCTTGGATGTTTACTCTACGCTTGCAATTGATCAGCGGAGTTCTCACAGAGTGACTTTGCAAAGTGACTTATTTTCCCTGCTTCCTATTTCCTTATATGCTGGGACTTTGTTCATCCCCTTTCTTATATTTCCATCTTTGGCCTGGCAGGATCAAAGTCTGCCTTACAATATTTTGATCCATTGCCATTTCTTTGTTAAAGCAAATGACGATCTTCCTTTTATTTGGTATCAAAATGAAGCAAAAAGAATTATTTATGAAAAGACTGGAATTTTAAATTTGGAAATAAAAGTATTTATTTATTTATTTTTTAAATAAAATTTTATTTTATTTTTAGGAATTAATTTTTAATAGAAAAGTTTCTGCTAGAAAGAATATGTTTTGTGCAAGAATATGTTTTCCTATTGAATATTTTTTTGATAATAATTTAAAAATAAATAAAAATATTATTGAAAATAATGAAATAGTAGAAAATGAAGAAATAAAAATTAAAAGAAAGAAAATTATTTAATTTTTTTGTTATTTTTTAATATATATATTAAACATTTTATTTTTTTAATATTTCACTTAAATATAAGAGATATTTGATGTTTTTTTAGATTCAAATTTCATTAATTTGATAGATTTTTGTAAGTATCTCAATGGATTTGTTTTTTTTTGAAAAGAGAAAAAAGACGAGAAGTTTTGTTTTTTTTTTTTGAGATATAGAGAATTGATATTTTTTTTAAACAAATAATAAAAATACAAAAAATAGTTTAGGTAACTTTAAAATTCAAAAGCAAAAATAATACATAATATTTGAAATAAATAAAATTATAAAAATTAATTATAATTTTTTATTATCAATATTATTTTACTTATATAAATATTATTTTTTAAATTTATTTTTAAATATTAAATAATAATATCTGCAAATAAAAATAATTAGGAATTTATTATTAATTAATCATCATTATTTTATTAATTATAATTTTGCGAATAAATAAATATTTTTATTTTTTTAAATTAGTTAATTTGCTAAATAAATATATTATTACTAATAAATAATTCACTAATTTAATTAATTTTAAAAAAATGACAATTAATATTTTTAAAATAAAACTGGTACAAAACTTTCAAAATAATAAATTAATATTTTTTTTAATCAAATAAAATTTAGTATATAAAATGAAACAAAAATATATTTATTTTTAAATTAAAAAACATTAAATAAATTTTAAAATTTTAAATTAAAAATGAATACTCAATTATTTTTAATTTTCTGTTTTTTATTTGTTTTATTAACTATTTTTAATAAAATGGTTGAATCTGCACCACAGGGTTATGGTTATGGAGGTGGTGGTGGTTTTGGTGGAATGGGAGGAGGTTTGTGTGAATTTTAATTTTTTTGAATTTTTTTAATTTTTCAGGACGTAAATAAACAAAATTGATTAAATAAATTAAATAATTATAAATAATTTTTTAATAATTTGTGAAATGAATTTAAATAAAATGAATTTAAATAAAATGAATTCAAATAAAATTTATTGTTTTTAATATGAAGAATAAATATTATTGTTAAATATTTTTATTTTATAATTTTATTAAGAATAAGAAATTAATTTTATGGCCTAAATGTATTAAAAATTCCAAAAAACTTAAGAATATACATATTTAAAAAAAACTAATTTTAGAGTTTTTGTTTAAAAAATAATTAAAAATACGTCATTATTTCTTAAATTAAATAAGTTAATTGAAATGTTTTATTGTAGTTGAAATTTGAAATAATGAAAAATTTTCGGTGCGACAGAATTAATAAAAATTTCAATTTTAAAGTCAAAAATAATAGAATTTTTATCAAATTGTTTAACAGTTTTTGAATGAACTGAATTTAACGACTGTTCCAAAATACCTTAAAATTAATATAAATTGATCTTTTTAAAGTTTCGGTTTAAAATAATTTGAAAAAATAATCTTTGAGAATTAAAAATAATTATTAAGAAGTAAAAATAAATTATTAAAGATTTTATTATTAGAAAAGAAATTTTTTAATTATTCAAAAGTTTATACTTAATCATTAATTTTTATTTTAATAAAATTTATTGTTAATTAATAACTGATTTCTTTAATAATTTTAAAGAGTAAAAAATATTATTTAATCATTTGTAATCATTTGAATATTTTTCTAAATGTTGAAATTGCTAAAAATTAGAAAGGTTCTTTTTTTTAAAGTATAAAGTAAAATTATTTTTTTTATTGTTGTGAAAAGACATTATGAAATCTTATTATAAAAGCATAGTAATTAGCACTTTTCTTCCTCTCATATATATATATAATAATTTAGCCTTATTATCCTATTCAAAAGATGCCTTATTTTCTCATTCAAGTCTTCATTCTTCAAATGTGTGAGGTATTATTGCTAATCATGATGGCTTTAACTACAGCCAATATGCTCATCAATTGTTGTAAGCGAAAGGTACGTATTTTTGATAAATAAAAACTAATATATTTAATACTTACTAATTTTTAGAAGAATAAGCGAAGTCTTATTGTTCGCCATAGTCAAATTGATAATGAAAATAATAACAAATCTGTTGAAGAAATTGAAGTTAGTGAAAGTTCAATTTCGAAATTTTCTGAAACAACAAATTCTTCATTAAATAAGAATATATCGTTTATTAAATGTTTTAAACGTTCTTATATGAATATAACAAATGAAGGTAAAAATTAACTAAATTTTTTTATTAAAATATTTATTTTTAAGAAAATATTGCAAACATCAACAATAAGTTCACGTATTTTGGTACAAAGACACCAAATACAAATAAACCAGAAGACACTAATAATTACTCTGAACCGCTTTCTGCCACCCATGAGTCGGGACACGTTTTGTGTGCCTGGTTTTTACCAAATGCCTTGAAAGTTTCTAAGGTTAATTTAAATAATATTGTTTTTTAATTTATTAAATTTTAGACGACAATTATCAAAGAAGGAGCGCAAGGTGGCCGAACAGATTTTACCAGCTCAGTTGATTGTGGAAATAATTTGCAAATCGATGATTATATTACGATTTTGTTAGGAGGATATGCAGCCGAAAAATTAAGAAATGGAAACATTACGACAGGATCTGGGACGGACATAAGTGTTGCTACGGAATGGGCTCTAAAGCAAGTTAGTTTGAATGTTTATTTATTTAAATATTTAATTTTAATAATTAAGATTGTTAATTTTGGAATGGACGATGACATCGGTCCTATTGATTTGACAGAGTTCAAGTACCTTTTGTCTGGAGAAATCTACAAACTTGTCAAAACAAAAATTTCTTCATCGTTAAGTAAGGCCATGGCATTGATCGAATCTAAAAAGGACCTTCTTGAGAAGGTACCTTTATTTTAAATATTTTTAATTTCTTTTAAAATTGTTTTTAGTTAGAAAATGCAATTCTAAAATACAAGGAACTAAATCATCAACAAATAAAAGAGTTAGTCAATTATATTCTTTTAACAATTATCATTTTTTTATAATTTTAGAATTCTGGGTCCAACAACGAACGAAGAAAATAATTAAAAAGAGAAGATTCAAATAAATAAAATATATTCTAATAGTGATTTGTCTCATTTTTTGTTTTTCGTATTCCTTGTAAATGTTGAGTGGTTAATAATAAATAATTAATAAAAATAATGAAGTTTGAAGATTTAATTAAAACTTGTTTTAAAACTAAAAAGTTTGTTTCATTTTTTGTAAATACCTAAGTCAATATTAAAAAACAAATTGAATAATAAATGAAATAAAAAAATGAAATTAAAATATTAAATAATCTTTTTTCTTTTAATTTTTATTTCTTCATTTTCTACTATTTCATTATTTTCAATAATATTTTCATTTATTTTTAAATTATTTTTATTATCAAAAATATATTCAATAGGAAAACATATTCTTGCACAAAACATATTCTTTCTAGCAGAAACTTTTCTATTAAAAATTAATTCCTAAAAATAAAATAAAATTTTATTTAAAAAATAAATAAATAAATACTTTTATTTCCAAATTTAAAATTCCAGTCTTTTCATAAATAATTCTTTTTGCTTCATTTTGATACCAAATAAAAGGAAGATCGTCATTTGCTTTAACAAAGAAATGGCAATGGATCAAAATATTAAATAAATTATTTTCAAATTTTGATCTAAAATTTAAATTAGAATTATTTAAAATAAATAAATAAATAACCTAATTTCCTTATATTTTGAAAGTAAACCATTAAAATAAATTAAATGTTCAGCAGAATATCCAGGTAAATTCATTATTATATGAAATGTATATTTTATTAATTTATCTTCATTTTCCAATTTCTTACAATGAAAAACTATTTTTTCAGGAATAATTGATTTAATAAATTCTGATCCATTTAAAATAAATTCTTCAATACGTTCTTGAGAAATCTTAAAAAGAAATGTTATAAATTAAAATAAATTAAACAAAAAATATAAATTTTATATTATTTTCCTATTTTATTAGAGAAAGTAAATAACTTAATAATTTAATAAAAATATTATTTAAAAAAACTAACCTTATTTAATTTAACATTTTGTTTTAAAAAATAAATAGCAGAAGGATTTAAATCATTAGCATAAACTTTAATAACATTTTTAATTTTTATAGCAGGTAAAACAAATGGACCAATACCAGAAAAGACATCAAAAATAATAGAATTTTTATCAAATTTTTCAACAGTTTTTGAATGAACAGAATTTAATCGACTGTTCCAAAATACCTTAAAATTAATATAAATTAATTAAATTATATATTTAATAAAATAAAAATAGAGAAAAATAATTTAAAAAAATAAAAAATAAATTTAAAAAATAATATTTTGAGGAATTTAGAATAATATTAAATAAAAAATAGAGAAAAATAATTTAAAAAAATAAAAAATAAATTTAAAAAATAATATTTTGAGGAATTTAGAATAATATTAAATAAAAAATAGAGAAAAATAATTTAAAAAAATAAAAAATAAATTTAAAAAATAATATTTTGAGGAATTTAGAATAATATTAAATAAAAAATAGAGAAAAATAATTTTTGAGAATTAAATATAATTTTAATAATTTAAATATTTTATTTTAAGTTGAGAAGAAATTCTTTAGTTAGTCTGAACTTTATAAAATATTATTTATTTTTATTTTAATAAAAATTTATTAAAATTAAATAATTAATATAAAATTTTGTAGATTATTTAAAGAATTTCTCTTGCACTATTATTATTTGAATATTCGACTATTTTTAATTCTAATTTTCAAAAAATTATTCTTCTAAAAATTTTTTTCCAACCTTTGAATAATCAAGCTTATAACGAATTCCATGTTCAATAACCTCAGTTTCATAATCAGCATCACCAGCTAATAATTCAACATCCATTATACGATAATTATTAGTTAGAGTGTCCAATTTGTTTATTACTGTTCTGAAAATATTTTAAATAAAAATAATAAAATATTTGGAGATAAACAGAGATTAAAAATAAAGTAAAAGAGAGGATATAATTAATTAATGCCTCTCTATTTTTCCATAAAATTCTCCGAAAACTTTAAAAAAAATCTATAAACCTTGTCCTCTGATTTTTATCCAACAAAATCTGTCCAATTACATAACGAAATGGTAACAGTCTTTCTCGTAAATTTAAATGTAAAATATGTCCACACTGTTCAAAACCGCTAAATTCAATGTCTTCTGTTAAAATAGCTTTAAAACAACTTTTTGCATTCCAATCTTCAAATTCCATTTGGTAAATAAAATTTTCAATTTCAACTTTTGAGTCAATCTGTTTTTCAATTTGTTCAATTAATTCTTCTTTTTGCTTATCATTTGCTTCAGAAAATTTATCTGGGTCAAATAATAGTCTTTTAAAATTATCACTTTCAGTAGCTCTAAAAGTCTATAAAAAATTATTATCAAAAATTAAAAAAAACCTTTAGCCTTGGCAAGCAATCAAGCCTTAACTCATTTACAGAAGACAACCCAAGAATTCGATTAATTAATCTTGTAGGAATTTTAATTGAAGGAAACTCAACTAATTTACTTCAAAAAAAAGATTTTTAATTTTAATTTATTTAATAAAAAAACCTGAATTTGTTCTTTTCTAATTCCAACATTCCTTTGACTGAATTTGGAGGACTGAGAATTTTATTGATTGAAGCAGACATTTTAGAATAGTAATTAAACACAGATTGTATTAAACGATAATTTGTAGAAGACAAAATCATAAATGTCCACCTTAAAAAATATTTAAAATATTTTTTAACAAAAATAATATAAACCCAATAATCTTTTTAAATATCATTCAAAAAAACATTTTGAAAAATTTCTGATGTAAGAAAAAAATAAAAAAATCAAAGAAATTTATACTTTTCCTATTTAAACAATAACTCATTTATAAATGAAATATATTTATAAATATTTTGAGATTAAAAAAATATTAAATCTCAAAAATAATTGTTATAGAATAAATAAAATAATATAATTATCAAATTTTAATTTTTATCTTTATTTTAACTCCCAATAAAATGATCCTTTTGATTCAAATCATCAAAAACCCTTTCCGTTACAAGTGCTAACATTAATCTCTTAACTGAAGATGAAGTTCCCATCAAGTTCTCCTTAAAAATAAATTGATTTAAATTAATATTATAAAAAGGAAATTCTCTTATGAATATTTCCCTCATAATCACACACAACCCCATATCCATCCAGATTAAAATAATATAATTCCAAATAGCTACCGTCCCAGCAAATCAATTTTTTTAACTCTGTAAAGAAGCCCCCTCCTTTAAAATTTAATTATACCTTCTCATAAGGTGGCGAAATCGTAATACAATTGACACCACTACCGATTGTGACTGTTCCTTTTTTCCTCTTTGATTTTATTAAATTTTTTGACAGCCATTCTGTGCTTCCATTTTTGCCGTCTTTCAAATAATTTTTTTCTGCCTCTTCTCCTTCTTCCTTGAATTTTATTCCATTTTTTTTCAGTGCATCGATCAACCGTTTCTTTTTTCCCTGAATGAAGTCTTCGAATATTTTTATTTTCTCAGAGATAGTCCTACAAAAGGAAATTAAATTTTGAGGAGGGCGCTTATAGTCAAGAGCGTAGCCAGAAAATTGCTAGAGAAGGTAGTGAAATTTTTTTAACCTTTTCCTAACCTGAGCGAGATATTAAAAATTTTTTAATTGAAAGTCTCGCTACGACCTTGAATTTTAAATATTTTATATTTTGGAAGGAACCGCTCATTTTCCCGATTCCCCTCATCATTCATATCCAACTCGCCAATAGCCATTTGTTCCGAACAGTCATCTACAGTTTCAGCAATTGAAGGCAAAAACAAATTATTCATTCCTGTTCTGAATTCTTCAGTATTTTCATTAAGTCCCATAAAATTATTTGTTTCATTGTTTGTTGTTATATTATCACTATTTTGCTCTTCTCCAATTTCCAAAAACTCCAAATGTTGAACAGAAGTGCCGGGAATAAGAATAATATTTGTTGGTTCTTTTTGTACTGATAAATAATTTAAAATTAAAAAAAGAAAAATTAAAACATTTTGCAACATCATTTAAAAATACCATTAGTCTCGAATGTTGCAATAACCAATGAATGGCTTTCAGGATCACAAGTATACAAATTTCCAAAGACAGGAGAACATTTTGCTTCCTTGACAAAATCAACACGTACTTGAGCACCCAACTTATCAATTATTGTTTTACTATCAAACATTAAGAAATACTAAATTTTAAAAATTAAATATTTATTATTTTTAATCGTAAAAGAAAAAATAAGAAAATGTTTGTAAAACCTCAAAATGAAGAAAAAAATTTAAATCAGCCGGCAACTAATCGGCTTGGACGATTTGCCGCGACTTGCGGGCTTGCGACGAGTTGGGCTGTATCCGCTTATTTTATTTAATTTTCCATGACTGGACGACATTTTTAATATATTTTTTAGCATACATATGTTTTATAGTATACATAAATGAATAACCAACTAAATTATTTTTCACCTTCAAATTTTACAAGGCCGAATACGGAAGGTTACTAACGTCTCCTAATTTTTAAATGAAAATTATTTAGTAAATTGGGCTCAACTTGCACAACGATGGATTTACTCCCATCAGATGCAACAGCAGCAACAGGCATTTATTCCTCCACCACCTGGGCCCTATCCACAGCAACCACCACCTCCATTTCCAACTCATCCGCCTCCAGGTTCCTATATTTTCTGTTCGTGATTACTCTTTTGATTTAAGGTCCTGGTCCTCCTTTGCCATATCATCAACAAGAACGTCCTGTTCAATATCACCAACAGCAATTTTGTCAACCGCCTCCTCCGCTAAATCAATGGAGATGGATGGGCCCACCACCAAACATGAGCTATCCTCCGCCGCGTTACCCACTTTGTGCCCTCACATCGTCTTCACAGAATTATCCAACAAATTTAGAAAAACAATCAAATGATGATGAAGAGGTTCTTTCCTTATTCATAAATAATAAAAATTCTCTTTAAGTATCAAGCTCATTATGATCCATCACTTGAACAAGATGACACTTCTGAAGGCTTACAACGTTTAAATCAAGGAGAATCTGACTCAAGCAACTTACCTGAAGGTGCCATGAGTCATTGGATGGCTGATCAGTCATGGGCTTCGGGCGTTTATTCTTCAAATTATATGCCTGTCATTGGTATATTTACTTTGTTTTTTGTTAGTTTTGAAAAATCATTTTAGATATTCAAATGCGTAAA
The DNA here is from genome assembly GCA_015183035.1 of Meloidogyne chitwoodi. Lineage (NCBI taxonomy): Eukaryota > Metazoa > Nematoda > Chromadorea > Rhabditida > Meloidogynidae > Meloidogyne > Meloidogyne chitwoodi. Next base: position 1,642,515 of record JACZZP010000016.1, read on the forward strand.
AAACTTCCTTATTGGATTTTAGAAGGCTTGGAAAAAGCTGAAAAAGAAAAGAAGAAAAAGCTGGAGAAAGAAGAATTGGAAAAGCGTAAGAAAGAGGAGGAAGAAGAAAAGAGGAAAAAGAGAAAAGAAAAAGGACTTGGCAGATTTGTATTTTGCATTTTTTTTTAAATTTAAATAGTAGTTTTTTAGGATTCTGATAGCGAAGAGGAAGAGGATGCAGACAATGATGTTATTAAAAAACAAAATGGTAATTCTTCTGCTCTTCCTGAAAAGCGACAATTTCGTGAGTTTGTTCAAGATGAGGTAGAAGATACTCGAACTGATGAGGAATTGAAAGAAGAAGCGGTATACTTTTTCTTAAATTTTGAGGAGATAGAAGGCTCAATCAAATATTTTTAGATTGCATTGATGCGCAGCTTAATCACTAGCGTTCTTTTGAGTGTTACCAATCGAGAAATTGAACGAATAGCTGAAGAGCAATTTACAAAAGCGAAGAATAAAGGTAGAAAAATGATAATTATCTGGAGATTAATTGTTAATTTATGGAGCAAAATCTCTAAAGATGACTTTATTTTTACGATTAGGAATCATTTTCAAGTTCAAATTTTGTTTAGCACAACCAAAGTTACTTGCAAAAAGTTCTGCGCTTGCCGCATTGACCTCTTTATTTGGTAAGAATTAAAATGTATAATTTCTAAAATGTGCAATCTCTAAAAATCGTTTAATTTGTACTATAATTCCAACTAACTAAGCAATTCTTGTGGAATTATGGTTTTTAATTATTATTGAAGAATTAAATAATTTAACATTAATCTATTATTTTAGTCAATAGATCTGGGCAAAGTTAAATAAAAAAACGCCTTTTTTTGCCATAATTCTGCATATTGCTTTCTCAACTATTATCAATTCATGCTTTGTCTCCTGTAAAGGGCCTCGAAACTACCAAATTTTTATTTTTCTGATTCTTTTTAAAATTTTAATTACTTTTTCGATGCCCTCTGATCCTCTCTTTTCTTTTTAATTTAAATTTCGCACAAAAATTGTCTTTCATTAAAATTGAAATAAATTTTTATATCAAAAATTTGTACTCAAAAAAACATTTTATTAAATTCAAAAAAATAGTACTAAAAATTAAATAACAGATGATGAAGGCGATGGGTCTGGCACTGATGGAGAAGAGATGCCGATCAAAAATATTTCTGAAAAGTTGGAACAACCAGCAGAAGATCATTCACAAACACACAACAAAGTAACGGCGGAAGCAGAAGAAAGTTCTGTGGTTTTTAAGGTACCATTGGCCCCGCAACCGAAAAGGTTGTTCATTATGTTAAAATTAACATTTTGACTTGAAACTTGAAATTAAAAAACAAAATTAAGAGAATTAATAAATTTATTAAAATAAATAATAATTTTTATTTATAGTGCAAAGGTGGAAATACCAAAAGTAGTGGAATTGAAGCAGCCTGAGCCGATTAATTCAAATAAAAAAAGCAAAGATGATGAAAGCAAAGAACATAAGATTAAAAGGGAGCCAAAAGCAGCCAAGGTTTTATTTAATTGCTTAAATTTAAAAATTATGATTGGAAGTAAGAAGCAGGGTCGAAGGTTTCTCCTTTAGGTTTTGCTGTGCTAACTCATTTTATTCTAATAATATTTTCTAAATTTGTTGCTTTAATTTAAATTATAGGAAGATGTTAGTTTATCATCCAAACATTCCAATAAAGAAAAAGATCGAGAAAAAGAATCAGATCGTGATCGACGAAAAGGTGAGGAAAGAAGTTCTGGAAGGCGTGATCGAAGCAAGGAACGAAAACGTGACAGAAGTCGGGAACATTACAGAAGCAAGGATTATGATAGAGGAGGAAGAAAAGGCCATGATCATGAGCGGAACAGGGATCGAGACAGAAGGCGATCAAGAAGTCGAAGTCCAAAAAGATATAGGAGCTCATATAGAGATCGTTCTCCAAGACGTTAAATTTTTGTTTTATAATTTAATAAATTTTAGATATTTTGTAAAAGTTTAAAAAAATGTTTTATAACTTATTAATTGGGTGGATTATGCCTATTTATTTCTAGAGATAACTCATCGGATATTTATATATTTTTTCCCGTATACTTTTCTTTTTTAAAAAATAGGCATTCTCTCCTATTTTAGAGTATTATTACATTCATTTTAAGCTTTTACAAAATTTAATTTTGAGTGAAAATTGAAAATAATGCTTCAAGAAAAATAGCAAATAAATTAGTTAAAAGAACAAACAAAAATATTAAAAAAACTCATACAATAACTTTTATTATTATTTAATATATTTTTATATATTAAATTAAATTTTTTCAAAAATGTTAAATAGGAAAGCCATTATTTTTAAGCTTCTTTTTATTTTGAAAAATTAAAGATTAAATTTTCTATAATGTTGTAATTGGAGTTTCTTCAGTAGAAGTTAATGTTTTTGATGGAGAATGAATATTTACCTAAAAATAATAACATATTTTAACTATTTTATTGCTTTACTTTAGATTTGTATCTTGTAAAAAGTGATGCAATAATTTCTCCAACAAGAAGATCTCCGCCATTTGTCTGAAAATAAATTTTTGAAAATTCTGTAAATTTGAATTTTATTATGTTTATTCCTGGCCACTCTAAGGGTATTGACTTATCTATTCTTTGAAGAAAATTTCAACTCACTTTTTTATCTCTGCGAATGTGCTTGAATAAAAGTTAAACTTTTTTGCTCATTTTATAAATGCAAAAGAATAAAAAAAGGCGATTTGCTTATTGCCCCAGGAAAAAAAGAAAGAAAATAAAAAATTAAAAAAAGAGGTCATATAAACTTAAGTATTACCCAAAGTATATTATAATCTCCTAAGTTGTGAGCTTAAAAATACTTTTATCGAGGCCCTCTAGCATAGATACATTTCTGTAAATATTATAATTTGTCTTTATAATTGATTACCTGAATCATTCTTAAAAGAAAAATTCCATCTGTCCGTAAAAAGTCAATAAAACTATTAACAATGTGAACTTCAAAAGCATTGCTAATTGGCTCAATGACACCCATACAACGTAAATATTTTGTTATAAAAGTTCTTTTACATCCAGGTAAAATAGTAGCTGTTGACCAATAAAAAAGACCTAATATTGAAAGAATTCCAACAAAAAGAAACCAAAACCAGAAAAAGACAAAAACTTTTTCATTAAACCTGAAAGTTTAGAGAAAATAAAAAAAATTCTTCTTAAATTAAATTTTTCCAAAAAAATCGAAATTTTCTTTTCTTAAAATATATTTAATTAAAAAAAAAAACAAACAAACATATTGATCATTAAAACGCATTGTACAGTCCATCTGTGTATATTACCCAAAACACGTACATTAAAGTCACACATTGTCACCCGAGGGAAATGTCCAGATTCACTCCATTCTCTTCCATTCCAAATATCTTGTAATATTCCAAAACCCCAATAAGTATATTGAGGGCCTAGAAAAGCATTTAAAATTAAAAATTGCAATAAAATATTTGCCACATAGAGAAATTTAGTAAAAATATATAAAAATGTTAGATAAACTCCAGCACGCTTTCCAAGGCTTGAAAGTAACTGAAAATAAAAATTCGAAATTTTCACTTTTAGATATTTTGAAAATTTGGTATTTTGTGATAATTTTTATTAAAATTTAATTTAATTATTTTTTATAGAATTTTTTTTCATAAAAAAAAAAATAAATTTCAAAAACACTCACCATTGCTGCTAAAAAATAAAAAAAATAAAATTATTTTTAATAATTTTTTTTAATTTTCTTACAAGTTTTTAGCTCTCTTTGCATTTCTAAAGCTTCCAAAATATGTGTAGCTGCTTTATTAACCTTTTTAATTATTTTAATTTATTTATTTAAAAAATAAACAAACTTGAACATTTCTAGTATTTTTATCAAATTTCTTTTTTACTAAAGCAGCACTATTTAATACACTTTTAACATTTATTCCTGTATTAAAATTAAATGCTTTCCATAAAAATGAAGGTAAATAGAAGAAAAGTGCTTGTGCAGCCAAAACTAGGGGTACCTTTATTTAAATTAAATTATATATATTTAAGTATTATTTTATTTACTAATTCAACACTAAAAACCTTTATTTTCCCCCTAGAATTTAAAATTTATTATCTTCTCTTTAAATGTCAAATTATTTATATCCTCACATTCTTTGTCCCCATTTTATAATATACCTATTATTTTTTTTATATTTTAATGGTATCCCAAATATATATTTATATTCTTTTTAACCATTTTATCTATTTTTTATTTTTTACCCATTGATAATATCCAATAAATATATTTTCTCTAGCTGCATAGGAATCATCAATGTGTTGATCATCCATCGGAAGAAAATATGTTCCTTTTACAAAACAATAAGTTTCGGCATATCTGATAATTAAAGGAAAGAGTTTAATTTTAAATATTCCTCAAAATGAGTGTACTTATATAATTATATTTCCCTTCCCTCTACCCTACAACCCTTATTAATCCTTTATTAATTACCAAATTTACTAAAATTATCAAAATGTGTAAAGTAATTTTATTATTATTTTTTAGACCTTTTAAATATCAAAAATCATTTCTTTCTGAAAAATAAACAAACTTTTCCCAAGCTCCAGTAAATTCTGGGGGTACCCAGCATTGTATAGGTTTTCCAACATATTGTGTAGCTGCTAAAGTTATTGCTGCAAAAAAAAGCATAATTGCTGTATATTGATAATTGAGACGGTCAATTATATCATTTGATTGATAACTTGAAGAAAAATTAAATTTTTTTTAATTTTTAAAAAAACCTTCGTCGAATTTTACTCAAATAAGGAGTTAATGCTCCTATCATTTTTTAAATAAAATTTTTTAATTTTATTGAAGAAATTAAAAATATTACATAAAAATGTCTCTAAAATTAAAAAAAAAATAATTTTAATTTTTGATGAACTTTTTTTCTTTTTTTGTTTTTACAGGACAGATGTACAAAAAATAAAATTTTATATTTTAGTTAACTTATAGGGGGGCCTGTACATTTCGTCGAATAAAATTGCACGACATTTCGCCTATACGGCAAAAAAACCACATTTTGTTTACACGAGCTCACGATTTTTTGCCGTTGGGACGAAATGTCGTGCAATTTCTGTCGACGAAATGTCTGGACACGATTTGCAGCACAACTTTTATATAAATAAATAATGTACAACTAAATAAAAACATTATTATTATTTTCTTCTCTCTCATTCACAATCGTCCTTCAAAATTTACGCCCGCGCAACCAAAAATTATAAAAAATATAAATAAATTTTGGGGTAATCAATAAATTCGATTTTAATGTATAGACCAGGCGTAAAACATTTTTAAATGAAAAAAATAAAAAAGGATAAAAAGAATGATGTAAAAAATATAATAAATGTTGTAAAAATGAGGAAAATTTTGTTAAAATGATAGAAAGAGAGATAAAAAGAAAAAAATTGTAAAACCATTTTTGGAGAGAAAATATTGTATTTTTATTTTAAATATCATTTGACTCTCCTCCGTTGGTGTTACTAAATTTAGAAGTCTTATAACAGTAAAAAGATAATGTAAAACATTGAGGAAATAATTCTGCGGGGAACGGAGAATTTATAGAAGAGGGGGAATTGTCTGCCGGTAAATTGTCTGTCTGTGAATCGTCTGTCTGTGTATCGTCTGTCAGTTGCCCATATATGCGGCGAGAGAAGATAAAAAAGAAAAAATAAATAAAAATACCAAGAAAATCGAATACCAAAATAAAATATATTTTTTACTGATCGATTTAAAAGCAAAAATAAACCATTTAAATAAACAATTTAGACATTTCTCTTATGGTTTTGCATTTTTAGAAGAATAATAAAAAATAAAAATCTCTTCCAAATAATAGAAACTAATTTATTCCAAACTTAAAAAAATTTTTTTTTGAAAAAAAAAAATTCATAACAAATTTTCAATTTATAGACTTATTATTTTTTTTAGTAAAAGAATAAATCAAAAACAAAATTTTTTTTTCTAAAGGTATTTTGTCTTATTAGAGTTGTTCTGCCTCTACAAGAGAAAAATTAGAATTTATAGTTTAATATTCCTAAATTAATTTTTAATTTATATATTTACTTTAAAATAGCACCAAAACTAAAGATGAACCAAAATTTTTATTTTAAAATTTTATTTTTTAATTTAGGCCCTTCAAAATTTTGGGATAGTTTTTTTACTTTTTTTAATTTTTATAGAGGATAGAAAGGGGAATTATAACCTTTATAACACTTAAAATATTTTTACTCTTATTATAACAATAAATCTTCATTTCTCTTTATTTTTTATATCATATGATGCAATATTTTTATTTAAAATATTAAAAATGATTTTTAATTTAATTTTTATTTTTTACTTAAAAAATATTTAAATAAAAAGTACAAATGCCCTCTTTGGCATTTTCTCATATTCTCTTCTCTTTTTTATTTGTTTATTCTTTTTTTTTATCTTCTCATGTGCTCTTCTGTGGGGCATCAAAAAATACGCGTGGATTTTTTAAAAGAAAAAAATAAAGATAAAAATGAATAATCCACACATCCGAAAAACATAAAAAACGATTGAGCGGCCTTTGCCTCTTTTTAAAATGACCTTTCTCATTAAATTGCACTTTAATTAATTTTTTTAAACTTTTTTTTTTAATTTTTTATTTAAATAACACAAGTCTCGATTTAAAAGCACTTTAATAAATTAAAAACATTTAAAAAAAATTTTTATTTTAAAAATCTTTTCTTTAAAAAACATTAATCTCGACATTTAAATTAAACAATTAAATGCCTTGTCTGAAATAACTATTCAATAACTTATTTACTTTCTCAATATTCAGAATAAACCCAATAAAAATTTAGAACTCTAAATGTTGAATTACTTTTTCTTTTTTGAACAATCTGATACATTCTTCAAAAAAAGTTAAGGAGTGAAAAAAATTTGAATTTAAAAATCACTTCTACGTTACCTTTAACTTTAATTTTGAATTATAAACTTGTTTTCCCCATTTGGCATTCCGTATATTTTAATTTTATCTTTTTTTCTTTTTCACTGTACTATCTACCAGCTGGCACTGAGTAAAACTTTTACGGATTTTTATTTCGAAATAGTTTGCTGCGTTCTTTTATTTTCTCTTTCTTTTTTTCGTCTCTGTTGTGCCTTTTTTCTCTTTTTCTTTTCTTACGAAGGTCAAAGTTAGAGATATTTGGTAAAAATAATGGTGGATTTTTTTTAGCCATGGCGGTATTCCCTTTATATTCTTACTTGTATGTTTATATACTTTTATCTTCGCGTGTTTACTTTTAGTAGTTTATTTTTTAAACTTTTCGGGTTTCAGTGGTGATTTTTTTGTTTATTCTAGTTTGTTTTTGTTTATGATGATTCATTCTCACCATTTTATGATTTGTGACTTTTTATGTTTTTTACGCATAGTCCATTCTCTTTTTTAGTCCACGTTTTATTCCCAACATTCAAGAATTTTTTTCTTCTTTTTGTTTACTTTATGCCGCTTTTCTTTATCACTTTACCCCGCAATATTTAATTTTTTTCTATAATTATTAAACTCCTTTAGTAATTAATCATCACATTTTTACGTACTTTGCTTTATTTACCTTAACAATTTTAGCTGTAAACAAAATCTCACATGTCACATTCTTATTCTAATCATCAAAGAATGACTTCAAAACCTCCTAATACTTTAACAATTCGTAATTTTGATGGCAATACTTTGCAAAATGGTGGAGGATTTGTCACTGGGAATGGAGCTCATTCATGGCAGACAGAACAAACTATTAATCTCGAGAATATTAATCTTGATGAATTTGACAATGAACACTTTAATTTGGTTAGTTTAAAGCTTTTTTGTGGAATCACTTCTCTGTCAGGGCAATTTTTCAAAAGATTTAATCCTAATTTTAATTAATTATTTTTAGTTAAACTTTATTACTGATGGCTCTTCACCTCTTGAAGAATCGGCTCCAAGGTTGGATGACGATGAAATTCAAAAACAAAAGGCTGAAGCGCTTTATGCTCAATATCAATATGATCAGATGATGTTCTCGAATCCACACTTACAGCAAAGAAATGGTTTAGAGCATTTATTTGACATACCTGAACATTTACTTGATACATATCTTTCTTCAGATTTTGTACCTAATGATTTTGGAGGGACTGCTTCTGTACCTTCTTCCTGTTTTGGTGAAGTAGATGGTGGTTCTTGTCGTGACGAGGAAGAGGACGAAGTTATGTCTCGAATGTTGGAGCCTCCCAACAACAATTCTACATTGGTTCCTAGTACTTCTAATAATTCGATGCAAAAACTTCTTCGTTTACCCATTGTAAAAGAGGAGCCTTTCAAAGATGAACCATTGGAACATGTATTTCTTTTAAATTTTAAAGATTTTGCTTGGTTCAGTTGTTGGCCCTGTTCTGTTTAAGATCAACTATAAGTGTTAGTTTTTGATTATTTGCCCTTTTGCTAATAGGAAATCGAATTCTATTAAAATTGAATCCCAGCAGTTTTGTTGAGCATTTAAATTTTAACAATAAATCCATAAATAACAAAAGCCAAATCAATCGAAAACATTCAACTGTTGATCTTAACTAACTATTAAGATTATAAATTTTTACAATTTTTTAGGAAAATGGAAATTGCCAAATTTTTGGCTCTTCTTCCTCACGCGCTTCAAGTGTTGCCAGTAGTGGTATTTACACTTCAGTACTTTCATCATCGCATTCCTCTGCAATACCACGAAAATACAGAATTAAATCAGATAAAGAAAAGTCTAATCCAAATTATAGACTTAAACGTTTAAAGGTTTTTTTATTATTTAAATTTTGATTTGTATTTATTTTTATCTTTAGAACAACGATGCCGTACGACGTAGCAGAGATAAGGCAAGGCAACAACAAACGGCAAAAGAACACAGACTTTTATTTCTTGAACATGAGGTTTGAGTTTAATTTTTGTAATAGTTATCTTAAATTTTTTATAAAAAGTTTTGTTTGGAATCATTATAGGATTTTTTATCTTATATATTCCCTTCGTTACATTTTTTATTAGATACTTTTTTCAGGAATGATCATTAATTTTTCCCAAATCTTTCAATTTATTTATTTTAATATTATAATTTTAGACACGTGAACAAGCAGTTCTAATAGAAGAGCTAAAAGCCCAAAATGCGGATCTTCAAGATGGATTTCAAAAAATTAGTCAAAATTGCAGATGTGGTGTTGCTTCAAGTAGTATTAATGAGCAAAGGCATTAGATGAAACTCTACAATGAGATTTTTTATCTGTCAGTGTTTTATAGAAAAACATATTTTTTAGTCAAAAATTCTTCCGTTTTGTCCTAATATATCTTTTACTTATTTTTTATCATGGCTAAACTTTAAATTTAAAAAATATTCGAAAAATAGAAGAACTTATTTGTTTTAGTTATTTTATTGAAACAAAGCTTTTTTGCCATGATATAAATATAGATTTAAATCTCTTATGCATTCGAAAAAGAATCTAATCCCCATAAATAAAATTTATTTATATTTGTTTTTTTTTTGAGAAAACTTTTCAGAAATTTTCTTTCACTTTTTCAGTTTATATAATATTTTAATTATTAATATTTTTGTACGAGAATAATGGAAATACTATTTAATAAAAATATTTAATCTCTTTAATGAAATACATATTTAATTATTTTTGTTGCGTAATTTAAACGCGAAAACAAATTAAATGAATGATTATATGGAATACATGTCTAATCCAATTTAACTATATCTTTAAAATTCGGAATCCTGTTTACCATTTAATAAAATTTTTTATATTGAATCATTTTTTAACAAATTAATTTTTTAATATCTGTCCTTAATTTAATTATTTGCTTTGTATTTTTTCTCAAACATTGGAAACCGTTTTTTATTACATATAAATTACTTTTAAAGGTTGTAAAGAGATGAAATAAGATGTTAGGAGAATAGTTTAGTTGATAATTGTCCTAGGCAAGATGGAAGTGCTTAATGGACTTCGATACTACATATGGCGATGTTTAGGTCTCAATTATATTTTAGAATTTAAGCCAATAAGGCATTTACAGAGGCAAGACAAAGAGCAATTTCTAGTAGTATGAACGAATTTCTTGTCAGCACTAAGTGAAATTGTCAATAATACTATAAAAGCGAACTTTTAAATCATTCTATAAACAACGGATAACACTAATCAATCGCAGCCGACGGCGACTTCACAATGGTTCAAAAGCGTTCTACAGCAGCAATAGATGATCAATTTTGGAAAAGTATTGGCCATCCTCTCGAATCTTTCTACGTTTCTAAAACGTCAACAAGTCAAGTTACGACCGGTGCGTACAAAGACCTTAGAGTGTAAGTACTAAGTTTCTTTGCGATGAGATTTTCTTTTTTCTTTTTTAGAAGTGCATATCTTTATTGCCATTCTTCTAACAAATATCAAGCAGTAGTAAAGAGGCCGAACTGTTCATGGACATTTGGACATGGACGAAACAGCGACCATCCAGTTCCGGATCTTTATTTGAGATTAGGTGATTTTCTGTCCCAGTTCACGAAAAATATACTTGAGGTTGTTTAAGTTAAAAAGACTTGTAGAAGTTGCACATTTATTTTTTAGGATTTGTCGCACTGTTATGATGAGGATTTGCTTCATGAGTACTCTAAGAGTTGGGCCGCATACAAGGAAAATTCGCAATTGGCCGCCAAAATCTTTGACGATCTGAGTACGAGTATGACTACACTTTCCATGGGATACTATAAAGTGAGATTTTCTTTAATTATCTCTAACAAATAAATTACTTTCTAGTTTGCCCTCTTAGTCTGGGACAGAGAAATTGTGCGTAAAATGTACCGTAGAATTACTACTGCTGCATTATCTTACGTCAAAAAGGCACGTAATGGGGCCGAAATTCAACGAAGATTGGTTAATGATTTCGTTGATTCCTTAGGTATTTAATTAATAATCAACTTGAACCTTTTAAATTTCTTTTTCTAGTTGAAGTTGGTGTTCACGAAATTGAAGAATTTAACGAAGAGTTTAACTCAAACGAACAGGTTGTTGCTGTCTTCAAAACACTTCCTGAGACTTGCCGTCACCCACAATATCGGGAATGGTTTCTTAAACCTTTGCTGCATCAAACACATCGCTACTATCTTGAATGGTCGTCCTCTTTCTTAAAGGATAAAGAATTCTCCAATTATCTAGATATGGTAATAAATATTTTAAATAATTTTTTATAAAATTTTAATTTAAGGCACAACTCCATTTTGAAGAAGAGGAGAGTTTCTGCAGCAAGGACAACCCTTGTTTTGACGTCTGCACGTTGGTGCCGTTGTGTGTTGTTTGTGCTGACGCTCTTGTCACAAAGAATATTGATAGGTAATAATCTTATAAATTAATTTTAAATTTCTTATAAAAATTGTCAGATTCTACACGGAGTTTGTAAATTTTCTCAATGATCAACAAATTAAGTATTTGCTTCATATTTACGATATGTGCAATCGTGTCCCTTCTACGCTGGAAAAGTTGAAAGAGTTGCTGGCAAGATACATTGGAAGTATTGGACTTAAGACAATCAATCAAATTGCAGATAAAGCTGAAAAGGTGAGAAAACCAATTATTTTACTTTTAAAGTTTTTTACTTTAGAGTCCTAAAATATTTGTTGGAACAATAGTTCAACTTCACGACAACTTCAGCAATCTAATGAAAGAGGCCTTTCGCACTAATAATGAATTTATGGCAACAATGGAAGTAGCATTTGTTGGATTTGTAGCAGAAAATAAATTAACAAATGGAGGGAAACTTGAAGCAAAATCATCTCGTTTAGTTGCAAATTACTATGATCAATTGTTGAGAAAAGGCGTTGCGCAAGAGGAAAGAATTTCTGGACTGGAAAAAGCTGTTAATTCTTTTTATTTTAAAAATAATAATTATTATTTTTTAGATAATTGCTTGCAAATATATTCGAGATAAGGATACCTTTAATGACCACTACCAGAAATTGCTATGCAAACGTCTAATCTACCAGCTCAACGATGGAATTGATCAGGAAAAGTCTACACTGACAAAACTACGCGAAAAGTTCCAGTGTCCAAAAGTCCTTGATTCAACAATTCATGATTCCGAAAAGAGTTGTGGAGAGATGGAAGATTTCAATGTTAGTTTAAAAATATATTTAATAAAATTTTAATTTATTTTTTATTGTTATAGAAGATGAAAGAATCTCTTCCTGTAAAGGACTTCTCTGTCGTTCTTTTCTCGGAAAAATCATGGCCTTTTCCTTCTACTGCCAACTTTACTTTACCTCCTCAACTTAGCGATTGCACAAATGGTTTAAATGAAAAATAATGTTATTAAATATTTTCAAATTTAAGCCTTTGAAAAATATTACAAAAAGAAATACAATAAAAAGCGCAAACTCACGTGGATCTTTCAAGTGTCTCGTGGAGAATTAACTTCGATGGATGGAACATTTGACAAGAAATATGATTTTCTGGTATATTTAATAATAATTAATAATATTTTAATTGAAATAAAATTTCAATTTTTTAGTGCACAACTCAGCAAATGGCCCTTTTAATGCTCTACAATAAATATGATTCATGCACGCTGAGCAAAGCTGTCGCAGAAATAAAGCTGCCAAAAAATCAACTATTGTCTTTGCTGCAAATCTTATGTAAAATTGGCTTGCTCAGCGAAAAGGTTCATGGCACATTTTGCTTCAATAATGAATTTAAAAGGTTTTTAGAAATATATTGTTTTAAATTATTTTTGATTTCAGTGAAAAGACAATAATCGACTTAATTCGTGCTGTGGCTCCGACTAACACTGGAACTCAACGAAAGGAAGGAAATGCAGCACAAAAACGTAAGAAGGACATATTTCGTGAATCTATTATTGGATCGGCCATTGTTCGTATATTGAAGGCTCGCAAAACACTTAATCATGTTGATTTGGTTGCTCAAGTTAAGAGTCAGATTAGTCGAAAATTTGTTATTAAAGTATGTTTTATAATTTAATATATATATTTTGCCTAATTTTTAATATTTTAGACTCGCATGATCAAGAATTCTATTGAACAACTCATCAAAGAAGATTATATAAAGCGAAGCATGAATAATAATGACATTTATGAGGTTAGTTGTTTTTAAATATTTTTTTTTTAATTTCAACTTTACAGTATAATGAAGCAGAATGTGAAGAATGAGTGATATTGTTTTTATTATATTAATGTATAGGAGTATATATATTTTGTAATATTTGTGTATTATTTAAAAATAAATATTTTTTTAAAATTGTTGATTTATCTATTTTTACATTTTGAATATTTCTTCGTTCAAACTAAAAATAAATACAAAAATAAAATAATTTGGTCCTTTCTTTTCAATGTTGGAAATAATGAATTACTTCCTATCAGGTCTAAACAAAATTGAAAAATATAAAGTGGAAGCAATAGAGCCTATTAAAAGGAGTAAAAGGATATACTATAAAAGGTGAAGACGACAGTTTGCCCAGTCCTTTTACCTTTATTTACTATTAAGCATTAGATTAATTTAATTTTAAACATAGAATATATTAGAATAAAAAAATATTCATCCAATGTAAAAATAATGTATTTAATTAATTTATTTTTTAAAGATTAAATATTTTCTTAAATTTTGTGTTTTTTATTTTTAAAGTTGGAATAAATATTTTTAATAAAAACTTTGTCAAATTTTTTATTTTTTGAAATTAAATTTTATAGATAAAATTAAATTTTAACAAAATTTAATTTTTGTTTAATTTTTTTATGACTAATAAATTTAAAATAATTTATTTATTCTTTACTTACTCAACCAACCTTCAATCCTTTCCTCTTTTTTTTTTCTTCAAAATTAGGGTGACCACCCAAAATGTTATAAAATTACAAACAGAGACTGCAAATGAGGGCCAATTTTTGTGAAATAAAAGAAAAAAAGAAAAATGGCATTTTCTTTTAAAAAGGCCAATCAATGTTATAGCACCAAAAAGGCGTTGCTGCACAAACCAAAAAAAAATAAATAAATAAAAATATATTTTAAAACAAATGTGCTTTTTTAAAAAAAATCTTTTTTCTTCATTGTTTCAGTATTTTCTTTTTTTACTTTATTTTTAAGATATATTTGTTGACAAATTTATTATGAAAAAATAAAGAAAAAGTTTGTCAAAATTTCTGTCAAATTTATTTTCTTTAATAAAATTATTATTTATTTATTTATTTATTTAAATTATTTTTTTTTTAATTTTAAAGTTTAAGTAAAAAAAATATATTTAAATTTCTTTTACACTCACTAATTTCTTAAATATTTTAACAATTTGTTGGTTCTGATTTTAATAATCTTCCCCTTCTTAATTTTATTTTTTTAAATATTTTTTTTTCTTTTATAATTCTTTTAATAATTTTTATTAATTTAAATTTTATTTAATTTATAGGAAATAAATATTTCCCTTATCTTTTCTGTATTATTTTTTAATTTTAAAAGTAATCACGTTCACTTAAATTCTATCCATTTATTTATTATAATATTTTTACTTTTTTCATATCCATCCACTAAACTACATATTAAAAAAAAATTTTTTTCAATTTGTTCTCAACAGACACAAATTTTGCCCTTTTCCGTCGAAACAAAAAAAGTTTCAAATTTCACAAAAAAAAATAAATAAAAAATTCCACATATTTTAAAAAATTAAAAAATGAACCAAAACATTATTTTGTCAAACCATTCACAAAATAAAATGCCAAAAAAACCTTTAATATGTTGTCTTATTTATTTAATCCTTTGAAAAACCATTCATTCGTTTATTTATTTCATTCTTTTTAATTAAATTTTTGAGGGAAAAGTAGAAATAAAATGCTGAAAAATATTTTTTTATCTCCCTTCTGGCGCATTTTTCTACCGAAAATTTTTTTTATTATTTTATTTTTAATGTATAAATTTATTACCGTTGCGAACACTTTTGTTGTTTTTTTACTAATTTTTTTAATTTTAATTAAATAAATCCAAAATTTTATTTTTTTAATGAATTCTACAAACAATCCAACTAGAAGCTTTTTTAAAGCATTCAGTACACAATTATATCTTAAAAAAGCTACAAGTTGGATTTTTCTAAAATAAATAGCTTTTATATAAAATTAAATTTTATATTTTTTATAAAATAAAAACTTCGCAAAAATATACTCAAGTTATTCTTCTTTTTTTAATTTTAATTATAAATTTATTCCTTGAAAAGATAAAAATTTAATTTTTAAAAATCTGATCCGAAATTCAAAAAATTATATATCTAAATAAATTTTTATTATATTCATATTCCTCTTTTATTATTTAATAATCAACATTAAACTTCAATTTTCAATTCAGTCTTTTTAAAACAATTTAAATAAAATTATGTGCTTTGACCTTTAAAAATATATAAAATTTCTTTCTTTAATGTATTTTCTTCTGAGAGGTGATTAATAAAAAGAGTGTTTTATAAATTGAAAGGCTTGAAAATTAAAAAAAGAAAATGATTAATTATTTATAAATAAATAATGACTTAAAGAAAAGACTTGTAAAGAAGATGAAAAATTTTTTTTAATTTAAAATAATTAATTTTTCAAGGGAAAGTGTACAAATATAATTTTAAATTAATATTTTTTTAATTTTTTGTTTGGCACTGAACTGACCTATTTAAAAATTTTATTTAAAAATATCAAAATTCCACCTCCACAAAATTATTTTAGGAATGTTTTTATTTAAATAATTTCTCCACAGCTGTTCTAATTTTATTTTATTCCAAAACAATTGCCCCAAACAACTGCAATTTTTAATGCTTTTATATTAAAACTTTTTTTCTTCTCTTATAAAGTTTAAATAAAATTGTCTGCTTATTTATGTGAATTCTTTAAAATAAAATATTTATTTATTTTTTTTTAATTAAAATATTAATTTTTTAGATTCAAAAATTAAAAAAAATATTTATTTAAATTAAATTTTATCAAAAATTAAATAAATATTTATTATTTTGTATAGCACCTTTTCTACAAGATTACGCCTAAGAAAACTTTAATAAAATAGCCAAATGAAGACCTAATTTTCTAAAATTTTTTATTTATCTCATTTATCTCATTAATAATGTCATCTAAAAATACTTAAAATTTCATAATTTTTGTTGACCTTTAAAAATAGTTATGGTCAAAAAACCCCCAAATTTTCTCGAAAAGTGACGCTTTTCTTCAGTTTTTTAGTCAAAACTTTAAAAATAAATTATAAAAAATTCTAAATTTTTTAAAGAGGTTAACTAACATTGTAATAAACATTTATAAAACACTTTCTTTATTCTCTAATTATTTTAGGTTGTTCAAAATCTACAAATTGCTTCAATTATTATTTGTTCTAAAAATAAAATAAAAAAATCTTTTTTGCAACAAAAAGGCTTTTTTTATTTTTTTATTTATATTTTCAACTAAATATATACAATCTTTATAAAAAAAACAAATCTCTAGAGAGATTTTCTTTAAAAAAATATATAAATAAATATATTTATATTATTTGTAGCTTTTTTCGTTAAATTTAGGCAACTATTTTTTATTATTATTTTATTTGCAACTTTAAAACTTTGTAAAATTATAAAAAAATAAATTAATTAAAATATTCCATAATTATAGAGAAATTTATTTATTGAACTATAGGATTTAATAATTTTAAAACAGAACATTTTATTGAAAAAGAAATTAACTTAAAAAGAGGTTAATTAATTAGAATTATTTTATTAGTACTAGAGATAGGAATGTTCAAAAATCCTTAATTTAATTTATTTATACCTGGACCAGACTCTGAAGTGAAGGAAAAATCCAAGCATATCTCTGATTACTATACATCTTATTTTTTATTTAATTTTGGAATAACTAAGAGAGATTATTAATTAATTAATTTATTTATAAAAATAAAGGAGACTGAATTATTTTATTTAAAAAAGTGTTGTTCAATTGCCAATAAATAATTATTTTATATTTTTAAATAAAATTGTCCTCACTATAACAGACTTTTTGACCAAAACTTTTTAATAAAAATAATTAATTAATATTTTAATAATTTTAAATAGTAGACAATAATCATTCAAGTTAATTAATTAATTATTTTCCCAATTATTATGCTCATTTATAAAAGAAAAATTAAATTACCTCAATGACCTTATCTTCTTTATTTTTTATCTTTTTATTTCCCTTTTTTCTTCTTTTTCCCTATTTTATATTATTTGACCTTTTCTTTTATTTCTCAATATATTCAATCAATCATCTTATTTATATTCTTTTTATATTTTTTCTAGTAAATTAAACTTTTTATCCACTTTTTAAAACTTTTAAATGTTTATATAAAAATAAATAAATATTTATTTTTTTTAATTTCTAATAATTTCAAATTATTATTAATTTTCTACACTTATTTTGATTTAATTAATTTATTATTTTTAAAAATTGGTCAAATATATTTTATACATACACTAGATGGAATTAATAAAAATTTATATTTTCTTTTTTATTCAAACAATTCAAAGAAATAATAAAAATATTAATACATCTAAATGTCTGCAATAAAAAATTCACACAAATTTTTGTCCGCAATTTTTAATCCGCAAATGTTATCTGACTTTTAGCTAAAAGAGAAAGAAGCCTTTTTTAACAAGTAAAAAGCACTCTTTTATTATTATTATTTTAGAGCAAATATATATTGGCCTCTTAACTTTCGTTTTATTTTTACTAACATATACCTATAAATATATTATAAACTATTTTTTTATTTTTTTCTTAGCTTGGTTTTATTTGTTGCGTTGAGTTAGAGGTGAAGAGGTAGTCAATGAATATAGCTTTTGTTTGAAAATATTAACATAAATATTCTCTTTTTTTATATAGGCAGCACATTGACAGTTTAAAAAATTATTTTTTTTAAATCTTGCGCATTTCAAAATTGTTTTTTTTAATCCTTAAATAGATTGGACATTTTGACGCCATTAATGTTAGCAATTATTTTCTTTTATATAAATAGTTTTATATTTTTTTAAATTATTTTTATTAAATATATTCTCTTTTTATTAGCATTTCTAAAAAAAATTTTTTTTTGCTAAATACAAATAGGTATTTTTAAAGCATTGGCGCCGAAATGACCTCTCCGTTTGCTTCATTCTTTTTTAAATAAAAAAATTTTTTTTATTCTTTTAAGAAATGAATTATTTATTTATATTTATTTATTTATTTACACGTTCGTTGTAAAAAATATTTAATTGTTAGAAAGCTTCTTAAATTACTAATATTTTTTTTTTAATTTTTTTTAATTCAATAGGCTTTAATATCCAATTAAAAAATTAAATATTTTTTAAAATTTTTTTATTAAAAATATATTTTTTTTTAAATTATTTTTACCATTTTATTCCAAAATTTAATTATATTATCTAAAAATATATATTTTTAAATATATTCTTTGGTCTCTTCCATGTTTTTATTAAATTTTTATTTACTTTTTCTTTTGAATATATTTATTTATTATTTTTTAAATTTAATATTAGAATTAAAATTAAAATATTTTTTATTTTAATATTTTAGAAATGCCTTAAAAATAATAAAAAACCTTAAAGTGGCTAATTAAAATTAATTTAAAAGAATGTCTTCTTTTATTTCAAATCCATTTTTTAATAATTCTACAAATAATATTTTATCATTATCATCATCATCAACTTCTTCAAATAATAAAAAACAAATTTCTCCTTTTCTTACTCCTCAAAACTTTCGTCGTTATAATAATGCAGCTGCAACAGATGAAGAAAAAAAAATAAAAAAAGAAGAAAATGAACAAATAATAATACTTAAAAAACAACAAAAAGAAATTGATAATGAACATTTTTTTGTTGAAAATCCATTTATTACACAAAATGATTGTATTAATAATGGAGGACTTTTTGATAGGTAAATAAATGAAAGAAATTATAAAATTTAAATATCTCTGAGAAAACTTGCAATAATTGTATTAAAATAATTGAAAGAGTAATGAAATAAAAAATCTAAAAAGTCTCGGTATAAGTAGGAGAGATTGTGATAAATAGGAAAATTAATTAAAATTGTTGAAAATTAAAAATTCTTTTTTCTATTTTTAAATTTATGCCTTTTTTGGCATTATATATATTTAAATAAAAAAGTGGACATTTGGTCCAATTAAACATTTTTATTAAATTAATCTTTTTCCTTGTTATTTAATGCTGAAATCCTTTTATTTTTTAATAAAAATAAATTAATATTTCAATTTTTTAGTAAATTTTATTTAAACAAAAATATGCAATTTTTGACAAATAAAAATATTAAAAATAAAATTGGAGAAACCAACAAATCTTTGGAATTTTCTCAAATTATTACTATTGACAAACCTTTAATTAATAAAAGCCCTTTATTGGGAGCAGCAAATAGACGTTGTTCAGCACCTTTTTCTTCCCCCGTTTTTGTTAAAAATAATTTTATGTAAATTTTTAAATTAATTTTTTAATTTTATTTTTTAGCCGTATGACACAATCCTCATCAGCAGTAGTTGATTCAATGAGTTCTGAAATTTCAACAGTTGTTCCGTCAAATGTTATTTCAACAAAAATGCTTCAAGATTCTGGATATCGTTCAACCATATTAAATTCAAATTTGGAAGATGAAATTGCTGCTGAAAAGGAAAGACGAGAAAAACGCGAGCAAAAGAGGAAACAACGAAAAAAAGGGTTTATTTTATTTATTTTTTAATATTAAAAAGAGAAAAACAAGATTATATACCTATAAGAAAATTAAAAAAGCGGGGAAAAGTTATAATTTTATTAGTTTTTTAAATAAATAAATTGAATGTTTTGGAAACAAAATATGTAACATTTAACAAAAAATGACCTTTCAAATTTAGCGTAAATCTATTAAAAATTTGACAAGAAAACAAATTATTTTTATTTTTTATAAAAACTGGGTTAAATAATTTTTATTTGAGGGACGTTTAGACGTTGACAATTTGGCGTAGAGTTTATTTTTTAGTCTTTTTAACATTTTTGTTTTTTTAAATTAAATAATTTTTGTTTATTATTTAAAGTATAATTGTGTTATATATTTTCTTTCCCAATTTGTTTATATTTCTAAAACTAAAAGTTGAAAATCGGATAAATGAGAAAAGTCATGTTTTTCATTTTTTTATTTTATAAAATTATTGGATCATTCTGGTCCTTTTTAAAAAAATAATGTACACATTTATACCTTTAAAATTATATAAGAATTATTAGAAATTATTAAAAAATAAAAAAGTTATTGACTAAAAAAGAATATTTTGACGCCCAAAAATTGCGCCAAAATATTCTAAAATTATTTTATTTTAAAGAAATAGTAATCAACAAAAAATTAATAATAAAAAAGAAGAAAGAATGACAGGAATAACAAATAATAATAATTCTTCTTCTTCTTCATCAGTT
This sequence comes from Meloidogyne chitwoodi, assembly GCA_015183035.1. Taxonomy (NCBI): domain Eukaryota; kingdom Metazoa; phylum Nematoda; class Chromadorea; order Rhabditida; family Meloidogynidae; genus Meloidogyne; species Meloidogyne chitwoodi. The sequence continues at coordinate 1,663,050 of JACZZP010000016.1, forward strand.
CCTTCATTTTTAAGAAGAACTTGTAGTAATGCAGCAAATGGAATAGTTTCTTCAATAAAACCTTCTGAATGGATGATTGGAACAGCAATTATGATGAAAGGTTCTTCTTCTGATGACAATGGTTTCTTTAATTAATTAATTTATTTTAAAAGAATTAATTTTTGAGGTCTTGACATTTTCTTTTAATTTTCAAAATTCTTCTCCAATTTATTAAAAAATTATTTAATCATTTTTTATTTAATTAAAAAATGTATTTAAAAATGATAAGAAATAATGAGGGTGTATAATTTAGTGTCACACATAAAATTAAAAAAAAAATAAATTATGGGAATTTTTCTCTGTGATTTTGTAATTAGTTCTTTTTCTTTTTTTTTTAATAAAATTATATTTAATTTAAATAATTATTTTTAAAGTAAAAAAACCTCGAAGAACTCAAAGTATTGGAAATAATAATATTAATAATTTACCTTCTTCATTTCTTTATTCTACTGGTTGGATGGTTGAAGCAGACCTTTCTAGTGATGATTCTGATAAAAAAGAAGTTTTTGGAAATACTTTTGAAGGTTTTTTTAAATTAATTTTTTAAAATAAAAAATACTTAGAAATTAAAAAAAAAAGAATCAAAATTTTAAATTAAATTAGCAATTTTCTCCTAATATTTTCTCTTAAAAAATTAATATTTTTAGTCATTAAAAAAATATTTGATATATATTTTTAAATATTTTTTTATTAATTTCAACGATCAATTTCTTTGATTTATTTTTTATTAATATTATTTATTTATTTATTTATTTATTTAATGTTTCCCTGACTACTACACCTACCTCTACTTATTGTTTTTACTTTTCTTTCTTTTTAAATATATTCTCGCAACAATATCTTCTTCTCCTCTATTTTGGTCATTTTAGAATTATATATATATTATTTTTAATGTCCACAAATAATTTCTTATTTTTTTATTCATCTCTAACCTTTTTCTTTTTTTTAGTATCCACTAAAAAAGGTTTTTTGGTCAGTTTTTATTAAAAGAGAGGGTTTATTTGTACAGATTTAGAAAGGAAAAGTATTATAAATAAATATTTAAATATTCCTCTAAATATTTATTTTTATTTATTTTTGTGTGTCCAATCATTTATTTAAATATGACATTTTTATTTCTTTTTTTTTTTAATTTTCTTTTATAAATAAATTTCCGCAAATTATATAAATATTTATTTTTAAATTAATTAATTTTTTAATTAATTAATTTTTTTAAAGAGAAAGTGATTTTTTTGAATAATTAAAAAATAATTAAATTATTAAATATTTGCGGATTAAATTTGCGGACATTTATATATAAATAATAATTTTTTAATAATTATTATTTTATATTAAATTTATTTTTTTTTTCAAAAATTAGCGTTAATTCGTTGTAGCATTTTTTGAAGCATAAAAATAAAGAAAAAAATAAATAATTATATATATAGTGTGAAAAAAGTAATTTTAATAATTTTAGATAATTATATATATTATTATTATTTAAGTACAAAATTACCTATAACTTATTAAAAAATTAATTTTATTAATTTAACTTATTTTTTATTTTTATTTAAATAAAATCTCCTTTTTAATTTTTTGTTAGATTTATATTTTTCTTATTTGTGTAACAAATATCTTTTTTTTTCTGCTTTTTTAATTTTATAATATATTTTATTTTCTATTATTTTTTAGTTTTATTTAATTAAAATATAATTTATTTTTAAATACATATGTTCACTAGAGACAGGTCTGGATCCAGACCTGGATTTTTCTTGGATCCAGAGTGTTAGGGAATGGAGTAGTCTAGTATAAAAGGAGCTGGTAGAACTCAGTCAGTCAGTCATTTGCTGCCTTATTCCACCTTCACTTTATTGTAATAACCTTTGTGATAAACCTTTATTGTTAGTCTTGTCGTATTGTATCCTACTTGAGGGAGTCTGGTCCAGGTCAATAAATAAAATCCAGATCAAGGATTTTTTAGAATTCCCCGATCTCTAATGTTCACATTACCTTTTATATAAATTAATTAATTATTATTTGTAATAATATTAAAATAAATATAATAATATATTTATTTATTTATTACAACCAATCACTTAAAAATACAAAAAGAAAATAAAAAGAATATATAAGCTTTCTTTTAAGTGGACATGAATTGGTTATTTATTTTTATTTTTGAGAAAGAAAAGATTTTCTTGTATTTTTTGTTTGGAAAAGCAGAGAATTTTTAGGTGAGAATATCTCTTATATTTTAAAAAAAAAAGAAGAAGAAGATGGACACAGGGCCGGTTAAAATAAAATAAAGAAGAGAAGATGATCATTTTATTTTTTAAAATTATTTATTTATTTTAAAAAATAAATTAAATTAATAATATTAGGAATATTTTAATGAAGAATTTTTTTTTTAATTTTTTAATTATTTATTATACCCATTATTATAAATATATTTTTTCATAAAAATTATTAAGGCTATTTGATGTTAATAGTCTCATTTTATTTTAAATTATCTCTATTATTTTTATCTTTTTTTTTAATTTTTAAAAGTTATTTATTAATTTAATTTTTTTTAATGTTGCGCTTTTTTATGTGACAAGTAAAAAATATACTTAAAAAAAAAAAATTTTTTTTTTGTATCAATTTTTAAATAAATTGACCGTTTTTATTTTTTATTGTTATTTTTTATAAAAAAATATTGACCGCATATAAAAATTTTATTTAAAATTAACGTTATTTTATTTTTTACTTTTATTAATTAAAAAAAGATTTTTTGTCGGTTATTTTTCTTTGATTTTTTCTCTTATCTTTACATTTTTTATTTATTTTTTTATTTTCCCATAATTGATAATCATCTAAAGCATTATTTTTTTAATTAAATTAATTAGCTAATCTTATTTTAAAATAAATATAATTTTTTATTTTAAAACATTCTCAATCTGTTCTCTAATTTATTTAATATCTTTTTTTTAATTTTAACAAAATAAAATTTATTTAATTATGTATATCTATTTTAAAATATATTTTTATTTAATTTTAATATTATTTATTTAAAAATGTATTAATATACTAAATAAATAAAAATATAATAAAATAGCGCTTTTTATTTTCAAACCAAAATAAAAATAAAAAATTATATTATTTTTGGTTTATTTGTCCTACAGATTTTAAAGGAATTACTACTATTATTATAAATAAATATATTCTTTATTTGGCCTGACATTTTAATTTATTAAAAATAATATATTTGTATTTGGTTAGTCAGTCAGTCATCTCCCGAAAATTCTTTTTTTTTTTCTTTTTTTGGTACTCATTATTTTAAATTGTTTTTTTTTAAACATTTCCTTCTAAAAAGCAATTATTTTGTAATATTTTTGTATTTTTTAATAATTTTGTACAATTTAATTAAAGATTACAATAATGGATTTATTATTAGTCAATAATAATAATAATTCTGATTTTTTAATTGATAAACAATTTATTATTAATTATTCTGTTTTGCCCCCAAAACGTCTTTTAAAAGTTCAATGGCCTGAAAAAATTGCTGATGGTAAAGGATAATTTTAATATAAAATTAAATTAATTTAAATTTATTAAATTTTATTATATTTTTTTAATAGATTGTATTATTGAACTTGATGGTCAACGTAAATTGGCTATACAACGATTACATGAATTATTGCTTAGTAGATTCTGCTTTATTTCTGGTTATTTTTAATAAATTATTAATATTCTGATTTTTACAAAAATTAATATTCTGATTTTTACAAAAATTAATATTCTGATTTTTACAAAAATTAATATATTCTGATTTTTACAAAAATTAATATTCTGATTTTTACAAAAATTAATATTCTGATTTTTACAAAAATTAATATATTCTGATTTTTACAAAAATTAATATTCTGATTTTTTAAAGGAATGAAAACTTGCAAAGGCTATCCTCTTCTAACATTTCCAGACTCAAGGTGTTGTCTAAGCTTTGAAAATTATCAACTTTTATTGGATTATTTATTTCAAATAAATCGTGAAGAGTCTTTTGATCCTTCAGAATTAGATAATAATAATGACAATAATAAAATAATAATAAAACCAGAATGGATTATTATTATTGACAGAAGACAAGATAGATGGTCTTCTGTTAAAACTATATTTTCTTTTTTAATGGTTAGTTTTTATTTTTTAATTTAATTTAATTTTTTAAATTATTTTAAATACACAAAAATATATTAATTTCAAATTTTTTAAATTAATTTATGGTCAAAACCTAATATCTTTTCTTTAAAAAATATTTTTAAATAAATTATAAATTCTCTTTTATAAATTTTAAAAATTCCATTATTTCTAAATTATTTTTTAACTATTTTTTCGCTAATTAATTATATCTCATACTTTGCAATAAAATAATTTATTTATTTATTTTGTCAAAAATATTAAAGTTCTTTTTTTTCAAATTTTATTTGATCATTAAATTGTTTTCTCATTTCTCTCTTTATTTTTCTCATCCTTTTTATTTTATTTGAGTGAATCTCTTCTGTTTATCCATCCGCATGACCGGACTAATCCCCTTTTATAAATCTTGGATTGTCCTCTCTTTAATAAAAAATAAATTTCTCATTTTCTGCGACCTGTGAGCTACTTTTTTGTTAAATATTAAATATATATTTACGTGAACTGGTCTCTCCAACAGTGAGAAAAAGAAGAAAAAAATAAAATTACTTGTTCACATGATCATTTGACTCATAAATATATTTGTAGGGGTTTTTTGGAATTATTTGTTTTATTTATTTATTTATTTTTAATGTGAAGAAGTTGTTCTCTTTTTTTTAATTAAATAATTCAAATATATATTATTTATTTATTTTTTAAGTTTATTTTAATTCTTTTTTTTTTTTATTTTAAGTTTGATTAATGATTCACAGTTTAAATAAATATATTTATATTTTTTAAAAAAGGATAATTCTTTATATTTTTTACTGAATTTATTAAAAAAATAAAAAAAAAAATTTTTTTTTTAATTAAAGATTTGACAATTTGAGGGAAAAATAAAGGGAAATAAAAATATTTATATTTCAATTTGTTATTTAAATTATTTATTTTTATTGAAAATTCTTTTTTAATTTTATATAAAAAATAATTATTTTTTTTTTTAAAAATTTTTTTTTTTAAAGAAAAATAAAACTTGAGGGCATTAAAAATAAATGTACCTTTTTTAAGCATAAAATGTTTACTTGGCAACATTTCTAAAAAAAATAAACTTTTTTCTTTTGTTTAAATAATAAAAAGATTTTCTCTTTATTTATTTTTGGTATTTTTTAAAATAAACATTTTTATTTTTTTAGAATTATTTTCCCGAAACAATTCATTTAATTATTTTGCTCAAACCAGAAGGTGTTCTTCAACGTGCAATAGAATACGGGTATAAAAGTTTATTGGATGAATGTGAAAAGTTTAAAGTAAAATTAAATTAATTATTTATTTATTATTTAATTATTTATTACCTAATTAAAATTATTTAAAAAAAAATTCTTTTTCTTTGGGGATTACTTTAAAATAAAAACTTTTGTTTTTAAAAATAAATCTAAAAAAAATATTTAATTTTAAAATATTAAATAGGTCAATATTTGTCAAAGTTATACAACACTTTACGAATTTATTGAACCTGAAATTTTAACAATGGATTTGGGTGGTTCTATTAAATATGATCACATTGACTGGACAACATATCGAATTGTAAGTAATATTTTTAAATATTTTTTTTATTTTTTAAAGTAAAATAAATTAAATTTATTAATTTTCTAAAAAATTTTTATTCATAATTTTTTCTTCTTTAATCAAAAAAATCCAAATTTAGGTATATTACTATTATTAATTATTAAACACATTTATTCTTCTTATAATTAATAAAATAATATATTTTAATTAAAAATTAATTTTTAATTAAATTTAATTTACTAATATTAATTAATTTATTTTTCTCTCTCTCTTTTAAAAACTTTAATAATAAAACTTTTTTATATAATAAAGGAAGTGTCCACTCTATTAAAGCCTCTTTCATCCGTTCTTTTTATTTTATTAAATAAATATTTATTTTTAAATATTTGAGAAAATCCTCTTTTCTTTTTCAAGAGCTTTTAATAAATATATTATTTGATTTTTATATAAATATTATTATTTTATTATTAAAATTAATATGTATGTCCGTGTATTTATATACTTGAAAAATATATTATTATAAATATTTATGTACAACTAATAATACTATTTATTTATTTTTTTATTAAAATAATTTATTTTATTTTATTAACACATTTGTGTTTTATTTTAACTTTTAAAAAAATTAGAAAAAAAAATGTCTCGAAATTTATTTGGATTTTCTCCTCGTTTTCCTTCTTTTTCTAATAATAATAATATTACTTGTATTAATTATTTTAATTTTACATCAAAAGGAATGGAAGGAGATTTATTTAATTTTATTTTACGTCCTAAAATTATTTCTGATGAAAATAATAAAGAATTAAATAAAAGAAGAAAAATAATATTTAATTTTGGCATTGAAAATGTGTTTGGCATTTTATTTATTTTTTTAATTTAAAAAGAAAAGAAATGATAGGGGATTTTTGGGTTTAAATTAGTGACCGAAATGATTCTGTTATTCGGGTAAAATGGTCTCTATCTTCACACACACTCTCTCATTCTTTTTTATGCATCTTTGACCATTCTCCGACTCAACCCGGTCATACCCGGTTTTATAGCACGGCTGTATTTACAGACACAGAGAAGAATGTGCGGTAAATTCCGCAAATGGTGTCTGTCTATACAGCCGTGCTTTTAGAACCGGGTATGACCGGGTTGAGTCGGAAAAAGGGAAGAGTTGCATAAAAAGAAGGAAAGAGTGTGTGAATATAAGAGACCATTTTACCCGGTAGACAGAATCATTCCGGTCACTAGTTTAAATCTCCAACTTCTTTTTAATTATATTTATTTTCTCATTATAAGGACAAATTCTTTTTTTTTTAATACAACTTTTCTTTGTTCTAAAATTTTTTTTTTTAATTTTCAAGAGAAATTTTTAATAAAATTAAAAAATATATTTTAAAATTTTATTTTTTTTTAGGAAATAGAAAGAATGAAAAGTTCAGCTCGTATAATAGCAGAATCATTGGGTGACTTTGGAAAATGTCTTAGAGAAACAGAATTACCAAATGATGTTAAAACAACAGAAAAAATATTAGAAATTCAACAACACGAAAGAAATGCAATAAAAGAAGATTTTCGTATTTCTATTAGAAAAGGATTACATTTACTTAGACAAGCTAAACAACAAAATAATGAAAGGTTTTTTTTTAATTTAATTTAATTTTAAAAGGAAAATAAGTTAATTAATTAATTAATTGTCTCTCTAACTCTTTAAAATTAAATAATTAATAAATGTTTTTTCTAAAAATAATTTAAAAAAAGGTAATTTTTATTTATTTTTGAAGCTTTTACTTACAATTAGTCCTTAATAATTAATTATTTGTTTATTAATTAAATTTATTGATTAAAAGAAGTAAAAATAGTTAGAGAGGGAACATTTTAAATTTATTTAAATTAAATTAATTAATTTTTAAAGTTTAATAAATGAAAAAGAAGAAAAACAACAAATATTATTATCTCCTTGTAGTCTTCAAAATATTGCTGCAATTGAAAGAATGATAGCACAATTACAAGATACTGAAAAAAGTTTTGATAATTTTTGGCAAAAACATCGTTTAAGATTAATTAATTGTTTGGAATTGAGACGTTTTGAAGATGAATTTAGAAAGGTTTTTTTATTTATTTTTTATTTTTTATTTGGTAAATAAAACGAGAATTAAATAAAAGATTTATTTTCTCTCAAAAATTAAATAGAAAATTTTTTTTTAATTTAAATTTTAACAATTTTTGAGGGAAAAGAAAGTTTAATTTAATTTTCTTTAATAATATATTTTATTTTAAAATTCTAATTTAATTTTAAAGTTACAAAATTGTTTTGCTAAACATATGCTTCGTTTAGAAGAAAATAAAGGAGAAGTAGGAAATAGTGAATTAAGTGCTATTCGTTTATTATTTGAACATAAAGAATATAAATCTAATGCTATGGTTTAATTTAATTAATTAATTAATTTAAATATTAAATATTTAAATTTTAGGCTGATGTTTTTGAAGCTAAAACACTTAAAGAACGTGGATTAATTCTTTCTAAAAAAGAATTGACAGAATCATTAAATACACAAGGAAGTGACAGGTTTTTTTATTTATTATTAAAAATTGAGTAAAAATTAATTTTAAATAAATTTTAAATTAATTTAAAAAATAAAAGAAGAACATTTAGTGTATTTAAAAAATAAATTTTTATGAATTTTATTATTTTTTTTTAAATATATCTAGGTAAATATTGTGTGGTAACTCTAATAAAATTTAAAAATAATTTTTTACCATTTATGTTTTTCCAAATTTGTTTTTTCTTACACTTTTTTCATAAGTAAAGAGACCTTTAAATACTCCCAAAGGTGTATTTATTGGTTTATTTACTTTCTCTTTTTTTCTTAAAATTTAAAAAATATTTTTTTATTTATTTTCTTTTAGTGTTGGCCCAAAATGTGAAGAATTAATAAGAATGGCTAATGCATTAGAAAATTGTTTAGAAATGAGAACTCGAGCACTTGAAATTAGCCGTCAAATGCATTCACAAATTGGAAAAGTTTGTTTTTTAATAATTTAAATAATTTATTATTTTAATATTAATTTTAATTTCTTTTTTTTTCTGTTTGTAAATATATAATTTTGCTTCTGATTTAAAAAAAAATTAATAATTTATTATTAACAAATTTATTTTTCTTTGCTAACACATTTTATTTATTTATAAATAAATATATTTATTTATATTTTAAAAATGTTTTATTTTAATTTTTCCTCATTTTTTGTTCTAATTTTTAAAATATTTTTACTTTTAAAAAAAATAATAATTTTTTTTATTTCCTAATTTTTATGGGTTTTTCCATTTTTCAAAAACACTTAAAAAATTATTTTTTTTTTTTAAATCTTTCAAAAACAAATGAGAAAATAAAATGTTTTTTCTGGGTGGTAGAAAAAATATTTATTTATGCCTTAATAATTTTATTTTTTAAGTTAAAATATATTTATTATTTACTCCCCTACATCTGTACAATTTTTTTATTAAAATTTTTTTTTATTTTTTATGGATATTTTCGCACCGAAATGTCCTTTTTTTAATAATTTATTTTTTTTTATTAAAAATAATATATTTATTTATTTTCTATTTTAAGAAAATAAAAGAAGTAAATACATACTTTTCTTTTATTTAAAATAAATAATTTTTTCATCCGTTCAAAGCTTTAGCCGCCGTCGGCGTTTTTATTTTTAAAAACATTTATAATTTATTTATTTATTTCCTGTTTGTTTTTTCTTTTCTTTTTATCTTCTCTTTTTTTATTTAAATAATATACTTTTATAACAAAACCTTTTTTAAATAAATTATATTTTTATTTATTTTATTTTTTTACCTCTATATAAATTACTATTTATTTTAAAAATTAATTTTTATTTTAGTTTAGAGGGTTTAAATTTCAAACAAAAAAAATAATTTTTTTTGTTTGTTTTTTATAATGAAAAAATATATTTATTTATTTATTATTTACTTTAATTAATTAAAATTTAATTTTTTTTCTCTTAAAATAAAATTAAATATTTTATTATTTTTTAAATAATAATAATTTTAAATTATTTTCTAGGCCAATGATTGGTGCCGTCGTGGTGTTGAATTATTATCAACTTCTCCTTTAGATTTATTTTCTTCTTCTAATAATTTTGGACAAGCTTTAATAAATTTAGAAAATTTTATTAAAGAAGGAGAAAATATAAAAATAATGGATATATTAATTAAATTAAATAATAATAATTCTGATAATAATAATAATGATAATTGTTCACTTATTACACAGGTAAATAATATTAAATTTATTTATTTAATTATTATTTAATAATTTATTTTAAAAATATTTTTATTTTTTTGTTTGGTTTGTTTCTCCTTTTTTTTCCTTTTTTAAAATTTTTAAAAAAATTAAACAATGGCTCCAGGAAAATTGGGCATTGGAAAATTGGGCAGTGAAGAAACAGTACAAATACTTGCAAGAAAATACAAAAATACAAGAAAATACATGAAATACATCAACAACAAAATACATCAGTAACCCAACATTTTTTGTGTTTTTGTATTTCATGTATTTTTTGTAGTTTATTGCAAGTATTTGTACTGTTTCTTCACTGCCCAATATTCCACTGGCCTGGCACTGAGTCTAATAAAACTTAAATAATTAAATTTGATTGTTTTTGAATGAAGATATAAATGATTGAATTCTCTGAAAAGAGTTCTTATAAATTTATTTAAAATTATATGATTTAACTAATTTTATTAGACTCAACTTGAACTGATCTTTTAAATGAAGTATATATCATTTATACTTCATTTAAATAAATTTTGAAAAATTAAAAAAAAGGGGCTATAAACTGAACAAAATTACCCAACTTTTTAAATAAATAAATATAATATTTAAAATAAATATTTTATTAATTTATGATTTTTAAAGGATTTGATTATAAATTGTTTTTTGGGCAACAAATATAGGCTCTATTACACAATATACGTCCAATCGACTTTTTATGCGTCCAATCAACAAATTCGAAAATATAAAAATAGTCTTATTTATTATAAAGCATTTCTCAAGGACTAACAGAGCTTTATTAAAAAATATTAATAGTTTAAAAGAACACACAAGGAATTTAGGCTACTTGGGTAGCCCTTAAGACTAGCATCGGGCACCTTCATGGCACTAATAAAGATATGTTACATTCATCTTTTCAATATATTTTCAGCGTTTCCATAATAACAAAAAATCTTTCTACATATATTGGAAGAGATGCGAATCCAATTCCCTGTTTAATTGGTTAAAACATTTATAATTAATTGAAATTAAATTATACAAAAATTTGAATGGACGTATAAAAATTTAATTGGACGTATAAACTTTTATTGGACGTATATTGTGTAATAGAGCCCAAATATATATATAAGGGGCTCTTTTTAAAATTTAATTATTTTAATTTATTTAATTAATAAATTAATTAATTAATAAAAAAAGGTAAATGAAAGAATAGATGATATTCGTCAATTAAGTTATTCTCGTAGAGATTCTTTAAGAAAAATGAATAATAATAATGTTAATAATAATAATAATAAAATAATAAATCAACAACAACAACAAAGACCTATACAAATTGTTTCACCTGAAAAAAATAAAAAAGAATCTTTTAAACAAAATAATAAACAAAAAGGAATTAATGTAAGTTTATTATTTTAATTAAATTAAATTAAAATTAATTATAATTCTTAGATTTGAGTATATTTTTAAATATATATTTAGTACATAATTATATGAAAGTGATTTTATTTTTTATTTTTAAATTTTTGGGAATAGCAAGGTTCGTACCCCCAATTTTTTTATTTTTCCCAAACTTTTTAATTTTCTTTTTTTGCTTTTGGCATCAAAAAGGATTATTTATGAGAAATTTGAGAATCACAAACAACTTTGTAAATCCCGAAAATCATTGTCACACAAAATCTATAGAATCACTCTAATACACTTTTATAAACGCAATCCGTCTCCAATCTGTTAATCCTTTTACCACATATCACACTTATCTTCCGGAATTTTTGTGGGGAAAACATTTTGGTGATCTTTCAGATTTATTTTATAATTTTTGGCACCATGTTTTATCCTTGTGAACGTTAATAAAAATTAATCTTTTGATTATTAGGAAAAATAAAAAAATTGAAAAATTGGGGGTACGAACCTTGGTATTCCCAAATTTTTTTTTATAATTTTTTATTTTTTACTGAAGAACTTAGAAATTTATTTTTTGTAATTTTTTTTTTAATATTTTTAATATATATAATTTTATATTTCTTTTTATAAGTAAGTTTTACAACTTTTTAATTTTTCTTTTTTTTTAATTATTTATTTTATCTTTGCAAATGATCAAAAAATAAATCTTTTTTGCACATACATGCTTTCTTATATTTATTAAAAATAAGGAAAAGTTTAGTTATATTTATTTATTAAAATAAGGGAAAGAAAAGTATATATATAATTAATTGATTTTGTCTTTTATTTATTTATTTTTATTATTTTATTTATATATATAATGAAGTAATGAATATTTTTAACTATATTTTTTTATAAATATATTATTGCTTTATTATGGCCTCAAAACATCTTCTAAACTACTACTACTACTACTCTTCCCTTTCTTCTTCTTTTCTTTTTTTAAGTATTTACTACTCTTCAGACTTTCTTTTCTTTTTTAAACATCATTTACTAGTTAAGCACACGTTCCCAAGCCAATTAAGAGATATTTCTAACCCTTCTTTCGGATAAATAAATAAAAATATATTTGCGCGAGAATTGGTTAAATATTTTAAATAAATATAGTAAAACATTAATCCTCTTATATAATAGGGGAAGGATAATAAAAAATAAAAGAGTTTCTTTTTTTTAATTAATTAATACAATTACTATTTTATTAATTTACTTATTTATAGTAATTAAAATTGGCCAAAAATAATATTTTTGGGATATCAAGTTGAAATTATTTTTAAAAACTGTTACAAAAATGGCATAAAACTAATACAAAAATTATAAAAATTTCGGGAGTGTAGTCCTTGAAATTCCGATTGAAATCTCTCCAGGAGTCAGTCTCTAATATATCCTTTTATTTTATATAAAATAATTTAATTAAAAAATATATATAATTTATAAATTAATATATTTTAACTTAATTCTATTATATAAATTTCCTCAAATAAAACCCCCAAAATGAGCTCTTACCCTCTTCTAAGTATATTTAATATAATTTTTATTAAATTATATTTAATTACAAATCCTTAAAAATAAATCTCTTTTTAATTTTCTGCATTATTTTTTTTATTATAAAAATTTTCCCATTAAAAGTATGCCGCCTTCTTTTTTTATAAAAATTTAAATTATATATTCTCATTTTCTTTTTTTCTTTTATTATTATATTTATAATCTTCTCTTTTTTATTCTTCTTTTGTCGCCATTATATATATCTAATTCTCATGCAAATCCGCCATTTTTGATGTCTCCAATTTTTTTAATTTTTATTTAAAGTTTTTTTATCTGTTTTTTCGTCCTTGGAAGAGAAAAACTAATCCATGCTTCAATGCTTTTTAAACCTTAGAAAATTATTTTTTTTTTGTAAATTTTTACAAATATTTTGTAAATTTTTTTTATTTTTATACAAACATTAAATATATTATTACTTTAATATAAAAAATGTAAAAAAGAGAGAAAAGAGGTGTTTTGAAATTATTTTTTACTTTTTTTCTTCCATTCCTTTTTAGTATTAAAAAAAATAAAGTTTAATAGTAAAAGCAACAAATAAATAAATAAATAAATAAATAAATGGTACACCTAATTCTTTAAAAGAATTTTTTAATATAAAAATAATATATTATTATTAATGTTTAATGTATTATTTAATATTTGTAGTAATAATATACAAATTGGTTATTTTGTTAAAGTAAAAAGCTAAAAAAAGAACAATAACCGTTGATTGCTTTATGGTTCAGTCGGTTGTGAGTTCGCCTAGTGTAAATTATATAGACAGGTTCGAATCCTTCTGGGGTTATATTGACTTTAATTTTACTTTTCTTTAACAATCTTATTATTATTTTTATTTTAATATTTTTTTAAAATAAAATTCAAGTTTTTAATTTTTTTAAAAACTCGTTTTTAATATTTATTATATTCTTTTTTAATTTCTTATTTATTAACTAAAATTGATTTTTAAATTTTCTTAAATAAAAAATTGTCTAATGCCACGTTTCTCTTTCACATATAACTACTCACATTTATTTATTTATTTTAATTTCTATATTCTTTACCCCCATCCTTTTTTTAATTTTTTCCTTTATAAAACCCTCCAATGCGCTCATCAATATTCTTGTTTTTATTTATTTATTTAAATATTATTATTATTATTACCATCACTTTGTGTACATTCCTTTAATTTCTTAAATTCTTTATATTTTAATTCTTGTATTTTAAATTGCTCTCTTTCATTTATATAATCATTTTATTATCAAAACTAATTTATTTGTTAAAATATTCTTTTTTTCCCAATTTTCTCTTTTTAATTAATTACCTCTTTATAGTCGGCCATAAACACAGAGTTTTTAGTTAATTACTATGTTTTTTTTTAACATTTAATGTTTGAGGAGAGAGAGAGAATTCCTCAAGGAGTTACAAATTACTCTTTTTATTGACTTTTTATTTTTAACTTTTATTTTTATTAATTTTGACCCCTTATTTGATGTAAATTCTATTGCTTTTTTTCTTTTTTTATTTAATGGATTCGTGATGTTTTTTTAATTTTAATTATTTAGCTCAATGTTCATTTATTAAATATATTTTTTAAATTAAGTGTTAACAATTTTATAACATTTTTTTGCCTTTAATTTTCTATTATAACTACTACAACAGCTTTATCTACTACTCTTTTTTTTTCAAAAAAATAAATATATTTTTTCCCTCTTATATAATTTTATTTTTTATTTTTTCTTCAACAACTAAACTATTATGAAGCGTCAATTACCAAAAATGTTATTTAGTTCATTTCGTTCTACAAAAAAGCGACAAAAAGCTCCATCATTAGAAATAGAAAATGATGAACATTTTGAAATTGAAAACCAATTTAATTTATTTTCTTCAAGTCAATTTTATACAGATATTATGGATTGGGAGGGTAATTGTAGTAGTAGTAGTTGTAATAATATTTTTGTTAGTGAAGATGATGATAATAATAATAATAGTAATTCTGTTGTTTTAAAAGATGGAAATTTTGAAAGAAATATTTGGGTTAGATATTTTTAAATTTTTTGTGAATATACATATGTAGATAATTTTATTTATAAACAGTGTTGGTAAAAAAAATTAAAGATAGGCCCGTAGATCTCATAAATTATTTAAAATGTCAAAAGGCATATTTAATTTAATTTTTTGAGGGAAACCACTGAAATTAATTAAATCGGTACTTAAAGATAAAAAAATTAACATTTGTGTTGCCAAACGAGAAGACTTTTGGTATTTCTTAAGTTATAAATTAATTTCTCTATTTATTTTGAGACATTTTATTTAAATTAGACATTTTGATTTTATTATTATTTTTTCTGTTTTCTATTTAGATATTTTTAAAAAATAATTTTAATTCTAAAAATTGATTTTAAACTTTTATTTATTTTTTATAATTTTATTCTTTAATTTTTAAGCATCAAACTTCATTTCAACATCAACGAAAATCCACTACTACTACAAATAATAATAAAAAAGAAAAAAACAATAGTAACAACATTTCACCTATTGATAACTTTTCTCCTTCTATTTCTTTGCCACGTGCCAATTTCTCCCCTCAACAAAATTCATGTTCACCTTTATGCTCACCAATTGCTGGTCCAATGGAGAAGTGTGGTGGAGGTGGTGGAAAAGTGAATTTTGTTCTTGACGAATTGGTAAATATTTTTAATTTATTATTCTGATTTTAAAAAACAGAAAATTATATCAGAATTTGTATTTTCATTGTATTTTATTCTAATAATTCTGGTCAATTGTTTTAAAGCTTTAAAAATCAGAATAAAAAATAAAACTTATAAATCAAAATACAAATTCTGGTAAAAATTCTGATTGTTACTCTTTTCTTTGTTATTTCTTTTGAATAAGGGCAGTGATTAGACTATTTTTTTCTCTGACTTTAAAATTGTTTCAAACCTTTATTTGTTTATATTAAAAAATATTTTAAATCTTTTTTTACATTTCAGTTGAACACAGAATGCACTTATGTCCGTGAATTGGCTGAAATTATTCATTACTATATTCAACCTTTTGAAGCTCTTGAATTTAATGGAACTGATTCACATATTTTGCCAATATTACCAGTGCAGTTTGATGTTCTTTTTGGGAATATTCGGGAATTGGTGAGAGATTTTTTTTTAATTTTTTTAACTAAAATAAATTCCTAATTTTAAAAAATTTTTAGCATGATTTTCACAGCTCAATTCTTTTGCCTGCCCTTCATCAAAATTCAAATTCTGTTGAAGGCGTTTCTACTGTTCTTTCTTCTCAACGTCATAAACTTCTTACTCTTTATCGGATTTATTGTAGAAATAAACCTATTAGTGAGGAATTAAGAAGAGAACATTCTGTTGACCAGAATAAATTTATTCTGGTAAAATTTTATTGTTTTATTTTTAAGTCTAATTACAATTTTCTTTTCCGGAAAATTGTAAATTCTGGTTTATTTCCTCTTTTCCGGAAAATTGTAAATTTGGTTTATTTCCTCTTTTCCGGAAAATTGTAAATTCTGGTTTATTTATCTCTTTGAAAATCTATTTTCTAGGAATGTCAAAGGAGAGCCGGTCATTTGCTTCCTCTCTCTGCTTATTTGTTGAAGCCTATTCAACGGATAACGGTTAGTTTTTTCTGAAAATGAATATTAATAATATTTTCTTTCCCATTTTTTCAGAAATATCAGCTTTTATTAAAAGAATTATTAAAACACTGCCCAGATGCTGGACAGTCATTACAACATGTCCAATCAGCCTTATCTTCAATGTTAGATTTATTATCTAGAATAAATGCAGATATGGAACAATTACATATACTTGGATATCCAGTTAATTAATTAATTAATTAATTTATATTTTTTAAAGGGAGATCTTCGACTCTTAGGTTCACTTAAATTAAGAACAGAATGTGATGTTTCTATATATAAAAGAGCAAAAAGTGCAAGTGCTGGTGGTTTAAATAGTGGTAGAAGAAATGGAATTAAAGGAAAACAGCAGAGAAGACATATGTTAATTTTTTTTATTTTTTTATTTTATTAAAAATTAAATATATAAATTTAGATTTCTCTTTGATGGTGGTGTTCTTTTTTGTAAAAAACGTGTTCAACAACAACAAACATCTCATCAATCTAGCTGTGAATATTTTGAATATAAATTTTATATTCCAATAAATTCTTTGGGTTTTGCCGAATGTTCTCGTTTTTCTGAAGAAAAATTTGAAATTTGGGATATTAATGAAGGAGGACATTCTGCTAGTTGTTTTGCTATATATCCATTAGATGAAAAAGTTAGGGCTAAATGGATATATAAATTAGCTAAATTAACTGTTTTAAATCAACAACAACAACGTTTAATTGAGGCAGCAGCTTTAGGAATACCAAATTCATTTTATTTAGAAAAACAAAAAAGAGAAGATCAAAAACAAAAACAAATTTTTTATAATAGGTAAAAGAGTATATTTAATTTATTTATTTAAATTAAATAAAAATATAGAACAAGACCACAATCATGGACAACTACAAGCTCTTCAGAAGATGGGACAACAACAACAAATGCTCAACAAATTTGTAATAAAAATGGAATAAATAATAATAGTGCAGCACATTCTAATCGTTCATCTACTTCTTCTTCATCTTCTGGTAATTGAAAAAAGAGGGGAAAAATATTTTTAAAATTTAAAAAAAAGAATATATTTAAATTATATTTTTGGAATATATATTTTATATTATTTAATTGTCTTTCGTTATAAGGAAAAGGTTATAAAGACACCACGTATTGGATGACCCTAATCAAAATTTTACCCTTAAAAATGGAAATAACATTTTGGATAACAATCATGACCTGATCCATCTGAGTGTGTCCTCTTCCCTATAACGACAGTTAATGAATTTATTTAATTTTTTTAATAAAATATTTTTATTTGGAATTGATTTTAGAGTATAATTATAAATTAAAAAAATAATAATAATATGTATTAAAATTAAAAAACAATTTTCAGCAATAATATTTGATGATACAATAAATCCAAATAATAATGAAGAAGATATAACATTTAGACAATATTCTAATTCTTCTTCTTCTACTTGTTCAAATAATAATTTATTAAAAAATGAAGAAGAAAATAAAAAAGATATATTAATTTTGCCAAGAAGTAAATCACAACCACCAACAGAATTTTTAATAAAAGAAGAAGAAGAAAATTTAAAAAATAAAAATGAAGAAAAAGAAGAAATAGAAAAACAACAACAGCAAAGAATTGATAGATTATAAAAATTAAAAAAATATTTTAAAAATTAAAAAAGAATTTATTTTTGCCTAATTTATAAAAAAGAAAAACATTTTATAAAAATATATTAGTAAATTTATTTTTTTTTTAATGTATATTCTTTTGTTTATTTAAAAAAGAGAACGATAAATTTAAAATTATTTATTTTAAATATTATTTTTTTAAAAAGTTAAAAATTGGTGGTTATTATTTTAGAAAAGACTAGAAAAAATTGAATTTTACAAATTTGATTTTTTAAATATCTTTAAAAATCAAAAATATTTAACTATTTTTTTAGGTAATAAATATCTATATTTTTTTTTTGTCAGAAATCAGAGAATACAAATAACGTATAAAAGTGAGCAAATTTTATTTAAGTAAAATTTAATCATCCTAATATTTTTTTTTGATTTTTTTTAAGGCGTGCAGCGTCTCTACAAATTAAAGAGGGAGAAGATAATAAATAAATTAATTAATTAAAATATTTTTTTTTTTTTAGAAAAATTCCGTTATTATTCAAAATATATTATAAATTCCCCTCTTTTTACGTTTATTGTATTATATGTTAATTTATGTATTGAAAATATTATTTGTATATATATCATTTAATTTATAAAAGTATTGTAAAATATTTATCGAATAAGGTTTGTAGTTCGGTCTTGAAATACGCAAAACTCTAAAGACCTTTACTTGACGAAATGTCTCCTTTCAGAGTGAAAAGTCTCCATTAGAGTCCAAAGTGAGTGCTTAGAAATGTAAGAGCTATAAAAATTTAGAATAGACAAACTAGTGCTTTTATTGTTTAAAATTTTTATTTTTAATTAAAAAGTAAATTTTCCGTTGTTAAATTAATTAAAAATTCAAAGTTTTATTTAGTATTTTCTCTAGAACTCTAGATCAAGAATTGAAAAAAAATATAAATAAATAAGAGTTTCTCGTCCCAGAGTCGTTTTAAATATTTTTTGTAGAAGGACAAACGGAAGAAAAGGTTATATTTGTAGCAAGGCCTAATCAATATATTTATTTTCTCATTCGTTGTCGACCCCAAACAGCAACAAAATAAACAGACGGGGGAGGAAAAGACCCCTTTACACACACACAAATACATATGTATACAACATATATAAATGTTACTAAATCTGTCGTTTTAAATTCTTCTATTATGTATTGCTTTTTAAATTTACACACATAATTAATATATTGTTATATGTAAGCATTTTAAGTACATAGAAAAAAAGAAAAAATACGCTAGTACCTATTTTACCACAATTTTTTATTTTCTTTCCAATTGAATGAAAATCGCGCAAAAAAGCTTTCAAACTTTTTTTTCATTCTTTACATTTTTGTCAATTATATTTTTTTATTTCGAATTTTCAAGTTTACTTAATAAAAAAGTAACTAAATAGCTTAAAATTGTTTCAAGTCCAAGACTCGTATGGTAAATTTCCTTTTCAGTTGGTCGTTTTGTCGCGATTTAAAATCTTTTTTATCGCACCGAAAATTTTTTATTGTTAAAAAGACAAAAAATCTCGATTCTTTTTAAACCAAATAAAGCTTTTCACTTTTTAAAGAAAAGAAAAGCATTCCGGCAAAACATTTATAATTTTCCCTTTTCTTTTTTCTCTTTGTGCAACAAAAAGAAGACGAGAAAATAAAAAACATTTTTGTGAAAGCCTTTCATTTTTTTCTTTCTTTCTGTTCTGTCATTTTATTTATGTCAGTCCAGTCAAAAGGACGGACATTTTTGTCTTGCCCAGAGGGTAAATTGTAGTAAAAAGGAAAAGCTTTTTTGTGAAAAGCTTTGAGAAGAGGAAAGCCAAGTGACGGCACAGCTGGACAATCTCTTCCCTTTATTTTCCTCTATATATATTTCTTTTATTGGCCATCATCGATTTATTTCACATTTAAGAGAATCCTTTTTGCACTGTTCCGGCTTTTGCCCAATATATTTTTCTTCCAAAAATTATTTGTCTATTAAAGCATTGGAATTATTTGTGCCCGGGACATCTTTTCTTGAGCAAAGGAAATGGGTAAGCTAAAGGAGATAAAAAATACTTAGAAAAGCAAAACGAAAATACAAAATTTGAAATACTTTGAATTTAAAATTCAGAAGTTCCTCTCTAGGTCGGTTCAGTACCGCTAATAAGTGACTTTTTTGAATCTTTACTTTTCATAAAAATTGATAAAACGTGTAAAAACAAAAAATATTTTTCAGGCAAAAAGTGCCAAATTTGCAAGAAAAAATGTTCTGGTGACATTGTTCGTGCTGATGGAGACAAATATTTTCATATAATTTGTTTTGCGTGCAAAAGTTTTTTTTACTATTTTTACCAAATTAATTCAAAATTTTCTCTTTAAGCCTGTGGATGTTCTCTTTCAGAGGCTGGTTTTTATTTAAACCCAGATGGGTCTTATGTTTGTCCAGAACATGTTCAACAGCCACGAAGGCCTGCATCCGGCGATAGTGCCCAACAAACTCCAAAAAAGTCAAAGAAGGGTTTGGGACTTTTTAAAAGAAGTTCTTCACGCGATTCAAAGGATTATTCTCGACCATTGAGTGTTGATTCTAATGTAGCAAAACTTTCAAGAAATTCAATTCTTGCTTCATCCCAGGGTTCTCCTATAGCTACAGCAAGTTTGTTTTTCTTTTTAATTTTTCTTGAAAAGATATAGGCGTCACATGAACGGAGGGAAGTTTTTTTTATTTTTCCGGATTCAGAATCAGTGAGTTTGGAATAGATTCCTTTATTAAAAATGTTATTTTCTTCCTTTCCCAATGGGAATTGCTGATTATTTTGTTAAAATGTTCTTTCATTAAAGCTTGTGCCGGTTGTGGAGATCACCTTCAATCAGGCCAAATACTTTTTGCAATGGGCCAGAATTGGCATGTTTGGTGTTTTAAATGTTCAGAATGTGCTGCTGTTCTCCAAGGGGAATATATGGCTTATGGGGGAAAGCCTTTATGTTTACGAGATTATGACAGAATTGCGTATGTTTATTTTTTTACATTTTTATTTTTTAAATTTGTTGAATAACATTAAAGTTTCTTATTTTTAAATTGAGGATATAAGACTAATGACAAAAATTTTGTAAAATAGAAAAAAAATTTCAGAGGAGTTAAATGTTGTGAATGTGACCGATTTATTGCTGGAAAAGTTTTGGAGGTTATTTTGAATTTTTCTTTAAATTTATTTTCCAATTTTTAGGCTGGTGGATATAAATTTCACCCAACTTGTGCTCGTTGTTCTCGTTGTCAACTTCCATTTGAAGAAGGCGCAGAAATATATATGCAAGGAAATGAAATTTGGCATCCAAATTGTGAACACTATTTAACTACTGAAAATATAGCTGTAAATTTTATTAAAAAAAATTTTTTTTAATTTTTAAAAATTTTAGATCACAAAATCACCAGTAAAAGGTACTAAATTCCAACCTCATTTTGGTCAGCATTTAACATACATGTAAGTAACTATTAAAATAAAATAGTTAAAAACAACGAAGAAGCTGATTTCGGACAAAATTTGCGGACTTTATGCAAATTTAAAAGTTTAAATTTTATTAATTTAAATAAAGGTATATGTTGCCAGAAACTGAACAAACTTATCTAAAACATCCTATAGCTCCAAATCCTCCACAACCAGCACAATTTCATACTCCACATGGGCCAATAATAAAAATAAGGAAATCTCGTTATTCAATGCTCAAAACTGGAATGCAAAAACTAAGTAATATTTTTAAATAATATTTTTAAAATTAATTTTTTATAGCTGAGGATTTGGATAGAACACGTCCTCGTTCTCGTTCATCTTCTGTTGATAATGAAGAACCTATAGAATTGGCACATTATCCTGGTGCTAAAGTGCCTGATGCTGATCATGTCCCGCCTATTGATGTTTGTGGATATTTTTAACTTATTATTTAAAAATTGATCAAAAAATAGGTTTGGACCTTTTTGGATAATTTCTGGTTTTTTTAAATCTTTTATTTATAAGAAAATGACTAAATGTCACTCATGTTAGGTTTATTCTATTTTTTCCAAGAACGATTCCCTAGGGATCATTAGATTATAATATTTCTCCGAAATTCCCTCATATATTTTTTCCATTGGATTTTACTTTTTCCAGTCACTATCATCTAAAATAGGAATTCTTTAAAAATTAAAAAAATTTAAAGAGAGAAGATTTCCCAGCACCGCCTTATCCTTATGCTGTAGAAGAATTAAAAAGACGTTTATCTTCCTCTTCAATAGAAAATGATGATGATGAAGAAGAAGAATTATTAAATTCTGAAGGAAAAATTTTAAAACAAGAAGAGAAAGTGCAAAAACATGTTAAAGTTTTGGATACAATAGATAAAGATTCTTCAATTGCTTATGTTATAAAACAAAATTTAGTAGAACAAACAGAAAGAAAACAACAACGTGGAAATTTAGATCAAAGATTACATTGGGACCCTAGAAATGCTAGTAGAACTCCTTCAGCAAAGAAATTGCCTCATTTAAAGTTTCGATATGATACGCCTATTAATGCTTGTAAATATTTATTTTTTTATAAGAATCAGAATTTTGTTTAAAAAATATCAGAATTTTTGGGAAGGAAAACCAGAATGTTGGTTGTAAAATATCAGAATTTTTGAACACAGAGTTTTATAAAATCAGAATTTCAGAATTATATTTAAAAACCAAAAATCAGAACAAATATTAAAAAATCAGAATTTTTGACTTACAAGGGAACATCTCAACATGCTACACCCCGATTTTGACAAAACCTATATCATTCGAAAGAGCTTATTGAGTAGGTACAGAATCTCATTTTTTACGTGCCCTAGTTAAGGTATCGCAAAGTTACAAGCTTCTAAAGTTTCAAAAATGAGGCTCTCCATACTTATGATCACCTCTATACACTATTTTCCTTTTGTTTTCCATGCAGTGGCCGCCTACCTTCTCTTCTTTATCTATTTTTTCTTGGAGTAACTGGCGGCCGCTGCAAGGAAAGGAAAAGAGAGAAGAGAGGTGATCTTAAGGCCGTAGTAAAGAGTAGAGAGAAAGGGACACTTTTGAAGAGGAAAAGGAACATTTTGATGAAACTTTAGAAGCTTGTAACTTTGCGATATCTTAACTAGGGCACGTAAAAAATGAGATTCTGTACCTACTCAATAAGCTCTTTCGAATGATATAGGTTTTGTCAAAATCGGGGTGTAGCATGTTGAGATGTTCCCTTGTTAATTTGTAAAAATCAGAATTTCTAATTTTTATTTAAATTTTTAATTTTTCTAATTTAATTTTAATTTAATTTAAAGCCCCATCAAGACATTTAAATCGGCCAAAACCTTGGATATTTTGGAAAAATGGCAGTGGAGATGAACGTGCAGCAACTGCAGCAATTCCAAGTTTTCACGTACCACAAAGTCGTATTGGAACATTAAATGGAAGTGCTAGGGCTGTTACAATGCCTGATGGTTATAGTGGTGGTTATTATATTCATGGTGGAGCTGACACTACAATTAGTACTCATTATTCTGATCGTAAGAGAGAGAAAAGGGGAATTAATTAATTAATTAAATTTAAAAATAAATATATATTATTGGCACCGAAATGGCTTTTTTGATAAAAATAATTAAATTTATTTTGTTTTTCAGATTCTCTTGATTTGTCAGCAGGAGGAGGTGCCAGTCCTGCTTATTTACGTAGTTCATTGCCAGATATGTCTAAGCCAGTAAAAATATATCCGTTAGAACATTTACAAACAACGAATAAACAATTACCTGAAGATGTAAAATAATTAAAAAATAAAATTTGTTTTCTTTATTTTATTTAGGTGGATCGTCAACATTTAGAACGCCATTTGGGTAGAGATGAGTTTGATAAATGTTTTGCAATGACTCCAATAGAGTTTTACAAATTACCAGAATGGAAACGTATAAATCTTAAAAGAAAACATAAACTTTTTTGAAAAAGTTTATTTTTTTTTGTTTTTTTTTTTCGTCGTGCATTTTCTGGTCTTTTTTTCTTAACGCCAAAAAATTTAAATTAAAAAACCAAAAAATATATATAGGTAAATATATAGAATCTATATCTTATTATGTCCACTTCCCCTTGGGTTTGTTAAAAATTTAAGAATTTTATCTTTTTTTTTTTAATCTCTCCCACTTAGCCCAACATTTATTAACATTTCTAATATTCTCTAAATATTTTAGTTATCCTATAAATATAAAATAAATCAATTTATTATTTATTCATTACTCTAATGCCTAAATATTTTGTTATTCAGATCCCGAAAAGTAAGAGATATAAGATAGAGATTCTATATATAAATATATTTTAATATTAATAATTAATTTTTAATATTTTATTATTCTTCATTTTTTTCCAAGCGGGATCCCAATAACAAAAAACACACCGTCCACCTTTTAAAAATTAAATAGCTTTGTTGCCCGAAAACAAAAATACAGTGTGGAACTTGAAAGATTTTTTTGATATATTTTGGGAGATTTTTTTGAAAAAAGTTTTTTTCTCTGTAAATATTATTTTAGCTAAAAAGTTCCACAAAATGTTTTAAATACAAAAATATATTTGCTTGAGGGTTTTATATATTTGCAATTTATTTTTATTATTTTTTATTTTGTTGCTTTTTTCTTTTTGCAGATAAAAATATGTGACAAAATATCTACCTAATTTATTTAAAATATTTATTTAAAATTATTTTTAGAAGAAAAGTAAAAGTACTGACTAATTTGTGGTTAAATATTGGAGGGGCAATTAATAGTATTTAAAATTTTCAGTTTTAGAAAAAAATAAATTTTTTTTTATTATATAAACGTAGATTTAAAAAAACATTTTCTTAGGGTAAAAAGATACAATTAAAAAAACTATTATTTCTATCACAATTAAATATATTTATAAAATAATATTATCTATGCATTTTCTAATAAAATTTCTAATATTTTTAAAATTAAAAATATAATATCTAAAAATAAAACTAAATTACTACTAATTGTAAGAAGCAAGGTAAAGAGTAAAAGGATAAAAGCGGTAACTAATGCACTAAATCAAGAAAAAAAAATAAAAAAAAATCACGTATAATAATAATAATATTCAACTACTAGATATCAATTTTTAGTATTTTTTATTATGCATTTGTGTGTGTCAATTTGAAAGTGAAAATAATAGCAAAACCGGCTGAAAAAAAATTTAATTTTAAAATATTTAATTAAAAATATATATATATCCTTACTTTATGATCTCCAATACAATCATCCATAGCAAATGAACGATAAAAATTGTTACAATTTAAAGACAAATCATTATTTAATTGAGTTAAAAGATTACAAGCATTGTCATTAAATAAAATTCTATCACACCAGGCTGGGGCTCTGAAAGAAAAAAATTAAAAATTTTTTAATTTTTGAAGAAAAATTAATATAACAAGTAATATAATGGAAAAACAATTTTTTATTTCCTATAAAAGAGGGTTATTAGCATAATCACTGCAATTGTCCTGTTAAAAAGTTATTTTCCATTAGCCAGATTAAAAAGGTTAGAGAAAAACAGCCGTAACGAAGTGGCCGTTTTGGAGCCAAAAATTAGAGGGAAATCGCCCACACAATAAAAACTATTCGGATATTTTTATTTTAAATAAAATTAAAAAAAAAACCTAGTTTTCATAAAAGTATTATGGCTATCTGATTCTTCACTCCATGGATATGTTGGTGGAAATTGTAAAAATAATTCTTTAAGCGGAAATTCATTTAATTCACAATCATCCTAAATATAAATATTTAAAAAATAAACTTAAAAAAATTAAAAAAACCTCTCTATAAGCTTTCCATTCACTCAAAAGCCATTTTTCATCAAAATATTCAAAACGTTTTCTTCCAACACGTAATACCCAACTTAAATATTTTTACTATATAATATAATTTTACCCAAAGTGACAGGAAAAAAAGTCCTACGGGTTTTTGGTTGGTCCTAGCCCTGGGAAAGTTGCACATCTTGGGGGGTACTTTTTGCGGGGCATATAGGAAAACTATAGACTTTTTGGTGCGGGGGTCGAATGGCACCGAAACGACCATAGCACTTTCGCTATCTCGAAAAAGTTCAATAGAAAGGGGTCAAGGTCTTGCTTGGAGGGACGCGGTTCACGATTAGTGGATGTTAATGGAAAAAAAAATTTTTGGAAAATTTCAACGGGGGACCCGGTACAGGTGAATTCGCAGACGCCCCATATATTCGCCGAGCCTTAACTTGATCTGGAGTTGATGTTTTGGGACCAAATTTTGGGCATAAATGTATCATTCAAGGAAGAATATTTTTTCAGAACTAAAATTTGGTTGGCACTCAAAATTGGCACTGAAACAGATTGCGGGATAGTTCGGTGCCTGCTTTTTGAGTGCCATATATGTCATGTGATAGGGGATGCAACTGCTTTTTGAGTTCCATATATGTCATGTGATAGGGGATGCAATGAGAGTCGAGAATATATATAACATGATGGGGATTCATTTGAGTATGGGGGATTTAGAGTCAGAAAATACCACTGAAGTGGGTTGACAGGATAGTTCAGTGCCTGCTTTTTGAGTGCCATATAGGTAAGATGATAGGGAATGGAAAGGGATTCAAAAATATATATAACATGCTGGGGATTCACTTGAGTCTGGGGAAGTTAGAGTCAAAAAAGTTTCGCGAATAAAAGGGTTTTTTGACCCTAACTTTACAGATAATTTTTTTAAATTTTTCTGTGAACGGATTCGAGGTTTGGGATTATTTTTACCCTATAAAAGTTGTTTTTTTACGAAAAAAATATTTAAATTAATTTATTGAAATTTTTCCATAGGGGTACACCTTTTGCAATATTTTCTGAAATTTTCAATTGACCTTAACTTTACGAGTTTTAATTGGATTTGAATGAAACAAATCTTATTAAATAAAGCAAAAAATTAGTTATTTTTTGAGTGAAGAAAAATTGAAAAAATTTATGGTTGGGTGTAGTTAGGGTCGAATTTATGAAAATTTGAAATTTTTCGGTTTTACGAAAAAATTTTGGAATTTTTGACATGTGATCAGATTGAAAGTATTTTTATAAAATTAAGCATAATTTTTAACACTTAATAGCATTTTAAAATTTTCAAAAAAGGTTCCTTTTGAAAAAGTTATGATTTTTTAAAGTTTTGGGCATAAAATCTAATCATAAATTTTGAGCCCAAAAATGGCATATACCAAATTAATGTAATATGGGCAAATGATATATCATTTGAAAGCCCTTGATGAGCTGATTCTAAAAATATTTTTTGTAAATTTTTCGGGTCAATTTTGACCAAGTTACGGTTGGTCAACATTTGGGATTATGAGGTGATCCATCTATAATGAAGAAACAAGGGCCGAAGGCCCGAGGTGATCCATATATAATGAAGAACCGAGAGCCGAAGGCCTGATCCATCTGTATTAAAGAACCACGGACCGAAGGCCTGAAGTGATCCATCTGTATTAAAGAACCGAGGGCGAAGGCCTGAGTGATCCACCTGTATTATAGAACCGAGGGCCGAAGGCTGAGGTGATCCATCTGTATTAAAGAACCGAGGGCATAAGGCCCAAGGTGAGACACCCATCTTCAATGATGAACCGAGGGCCGAAGACCCGAGGAGTGACATCCATCTGCAATGAAGAACCGAGAGCCGAAGGCCTGATCCATCTGTATTAAAGAACTGAGGGCCGAAGGCCTGAGGTGATCCATCTGTAATGAAGAAACGAGGGCCGAAGGCCCGAGTGATCCATGGTATTAAAGAACCGAGGCCGAAGCCGAGATGATCCATCTGTATTAAAGAACCGAGGGCCGAAGGCCCGAGATGATCCATGGTATTAAAGAACTGAGGCCGAAGGCCGAGATGATCCATCTGTAATAAGGAAACGAGGGCCGAAGGCCCGAGTATTGAAATCCATCTGCAATAAAGAAACGATGGCCGAAGGCCCGAGGAGAGCCATCCTTCTGCAATGATGGAACCGAGGGCCGAGTGCAAAAAGTGTGACCATCTGTAATGATGAACCGAGGGCCGAAGGCCCGAGGTGTGACATCCATCTGCATTGCAGAAACAAGGGCCGAAGGCCCGAGGTGAAACACCCATCTGCATTGAAGAAAAGAGGGCCGAAGGCCCGAGGTGTGACACCCATTGCAATGATGAACCGAGGGCCGAAGGCCCGAGGTGAAACACCCATCAGCAATGATGAACCGAGGGCCGAAGGCCCGAGGTGAGACACCCATCTGCAATGAAGAAACGAGAGGGCCGAAGGCCCGAGGTGAGACACCCATCTGCAATGATGGAACTGAGGGCCGAAGGCCCGAGGAGAGACACCCATCTGCAATGAAGAAACGAGAGGGCCGAAGGCCCGAGGTGAGACACTCATCTGCAATTATGGAACCGAGGGCCGAAGGCCCGAGGTGAGACACCCATCTGCAAAGTTTTAACTGAGGGCCGAAGTCCCGAGTTGATAACATCAGAATGATAAAACATTGGGACAATGGATAATCGTGTATGGAGAATTCAATGGGCATGGTCATTTTGGTGCCCAAATTGAGTGTGGCACTGAAATGGCCAAATAAATTTAAAAAAGGCGTGATTTCATAAGGATAATGGGAAATCGACTATTATGAAGGTGCGAGGGCTGAAGGCCCGAGGTGTAATAAACATTGGGACCCCGGCACATTTAACAAGAATATTTAAAACTTCTAGCAGCGCGCGAAGCGCGCCCCAAAGCCCGACAGGGCTTTTTAACACGCAAAAATATTTCTTACCCAAAATTTTTTTTAACTTTCCAAATTTTTCATTACATTATGCTATTCTTACACCCCATGTACTGCACTACTGAGTAGAGCACGCTTCCACTAGTTTTAAATTAATAATTTTTTTCTCATCTTTTTACCTAACATTTCCTCCTCCTTGACTATCAAAAGGGCTTAAATAAGATTTAATGATTGGTTTGTAATATTCAATAATTGAATTTCTTCTTCTTGTAGATGTAATTAAAGAAGTAAAATTAGTTGTTTTAGATATTTCATCATCATCCAAATCATCACAAGTTCTCAATTCATCTGTTTCTGAACTACTTGCAGATGGATCTGTTGTTGACAAAGAAGATCCAAAATTATTATTATTTGTTAAAATTGTTGATGATTTTTGTTTTTGTTGTTCTTCTTCTATTAAAGACATTTCTTCTTCATCCAAAGTAGATAAATCTGAAGTTGAAGTTGTTGAACTTCTTGAATTTGTTTGGTCAAGTGTTGGGCAAAGTAAAATCTGACGATCGTTTGTTTGCCTTGTAAGTTTCTAAAAAAAGATAAAAATAAGGACATAATTTGCGGACTTTCATTGACAAAAATTTATATATTTTTCTCAAAAATTTTATTTAATTAAATAAACCTTTACAAACGAAGAAAAGTCAAGTCGAAAGTTAAAATCTCCAAAAACAAATAAATTACTAGAGCCTTCAATTGTGCCTCCATTAAATTTTTCAAATTTTTGAAGAACATAGTTGAAGGCATTCCTTCGATTATTACTATAGAGTGTTGGATTCTAAAGTTAAAAATTAAAGTAAAAAATCAAAAAAAAATTAGGGTTTCTTAGGAAATTATTTAAATGATTTTAGGTGTAATCTGAGCAAAAAATAATTTTATATTTTTTTTTAGAAAACTCAATCTTTTTTATATAAATTAATTTACAAATAAATAAAAACCTCCAAAAGATTCAAATTTGATTCATCATGAAATAAATGAATATTTATCAAATCAAAAATCCTTAAATTTTCATTTTTTATTTAAAAAGAAAATAAATAAACCTTTCACCAAATCTCCATCTTGTATGTAAAAAACCTTTTCTACCAAAACGAAAAGACGGCCAAAAATCTCGTGAAAATTTTTCTTTTCTTAAAAATCCAGAACGAACTAATCCGGCAGTAAGAATTAAATGACTATATTTTTGTTCTATAATCGGAATAAATTTTCGCTGTTTAAAATTAAATTGTTGAACTAATTTGATAGCAGATTCGTGAATAAAGAAAAGTGAAGAGAGAGCCTAAAAAGTAAAATTATTTTGTAATAATCATTCTAGGCTAGAATTTTCATTTAAATTCAAACAAAATTTAAGAGATTTATATTTACTACAATTGACGCTAAGAGAATTTTTGTTCATGCGGAGACGAAATTGGAATAAAATTATTTGCTACTTCTCATTGAAAAAAACAAACATATTCTTTAACAATTTCTTAAAAAATCTAAAAGTAACCGTAAATTCTTCAATAAGTTCATATTGAATATCAAGAAAGCAACGAGAAACTAAATAGCCTTTAATAGCCAAAAGTTTTTGTAATTCTTCCACAAGTACAGGCATTTCTTTAGCATTAATTTTGTAATTTTTACCACCACTTTCTAATGAAAAATAATCAATATTTTAAAATTAATACTTATATACCTTGAAGATGTAATGCAACAAATGAAGGACAGTTGTAAGAAATTTCTTTTGTAATTTGACTAAGCCAATACCTACTGCATCCTCCCTTCTATTTATTTTTTAAATTTATTTAAAATAAAAATGTAAAAACATACGTTTTCAAAAAGTGAACCAATATTTGAAGTTAAAAATAAAACTTTATGTTGAATCATTAAAAATCTAATTGAAAAATATTTATTTACAGATTCATGGAGCACTTTCAACCTGTTGATGCTGCGTCAAAACAATCAGCCGTTCTTTTTTAAGCAGTTTGAGCTCGAAAGGCACTCAACAGGAGACATTTGGGTGCTGGTGTTCTAGCAAATAAGCGTTTTAACTATGACTGACAAGTGAAAAAGAAGCAAATAAACCTAGTTGAGAAATAAAGATTTTTAAGTTCTTCATAATTCCGGCAAATGAAAATTTTAGAAACCTAAAATTAAAAAGAATTATTTAAAAATTATTGGACTACATTTTTGAAAAAATTGATCAAAGAGTCACTTTGAAAACCCAATTTCATATTGAGAGCCTTTCGCGCTAAGACTGCTTGAAATAAAAGGAAATGACTTAGTGTCTGCTATTTTTAATTTTTGAACTCTATTTCTCAGATCCTGTTTCTAAAAATCCGCTGTGCTTTTGATTACGATTTTTTCTTTTTAGATTCTTTCTTAATAAATTCTTACTTAAAATTCAATGGCGGTTCGTATTGGAAATGAGGTTGTTATACTAAGAAATTTGTTTTTAGTCGAATTCATTCAATTTTAAAATTTTAGTTGGTGACCTTAATGGGGTCTAATGCCGAAACAATGGGAATTCATTTGGGTACTTACGTATTATCCCTACGCACTTTTGCGGACAAAGTTTTTGCGGACAAATTTATTTATTTTCCTCCTTCCTTCAAATATAGTTGTCACTCAAATTCAAAATTAAATTTGATGGATAATAAATATGAAAGTTAAGAATAAATGTTATTTTACCATTTCTATTACAGTTTATTAGCTATTTTTTTATAATGAAAATTTGGGATTTGCCAACAACTGAAAAAGATGCCATCGAATTCTTACAAGATCGTGATCTTCTACACAAAACTAGAGTTTGTCGCGATGGACATGAAATGAAACTTTATCACAAACAACGTCCAGTTTGGGAATGTAGGAGATGTCGTCAACAACAAGGTGTTCGCAGTGGCAACTGGTTCAGCAATATACCAAACTTTGTTTAGGTACAACTTCGTAGACCCCGAAACTGGATGTAATACTCAAAAAGTGGAAAGGATGTGGGGCAGTGCCAAATGGCGTAATAAGAAGCATCGAGGTACAGCACGTCATCATTTAGAGAGTTATTTTGCTGAGTTTATGTGGAGGAAAATGATTGGTGATGGAGACGTTTTTGAAGAAATTATACTTGCTTGGGGAAAATATTGGGCATTGGATTGATTTTTTGTAATTGTTTTATATAAATAAATAAATTTGTCCGCAAAAACTTTGTCCGCAAAAGTGCGTAGGGATAATACGTAAGTACCTTCATTTGTCTGTTTATGGAACATTGTCACTGTCTACACTGAAAGCTTCCTTTCCTGGCGCTTCTGGATTGAGATACAAAAACCCTTCTGGTGGGGAGCCTATATACATTTGCGTTCCGTAAGATATTTTTGTTTTAAATAAAATATCATTTTCAATAGATTTTGTGCTCTAACAAATTCTTTTTTGTGTCCGAATGGCGGTTGGAATAACAAGTTATTGGAGGTTATTTATGAAGGTTATTTTTAATAGTTACCAAATTAATTGTCAAATTAAACTAGACATTTTGTTTTTTGTTTATAAGCTAAAGTTAATTTTTTAAATTTAAGTATTTTTAGATTCTCGGCCTCGGAGCCCATACAGCAGTGTGCAAAGTAAATTTTTTTTAATTTAATTATTATTAACAAAAAAATGCTAAAAGTGCAAGAATTTTTCAACAATTCTAATCGTAATTGAATTAATTAAATATTTAAAAATTAAAGGATGAAAAATTTATTTTTAACAATTTACCCAAAATAATTTTATTTTTAGAGAATCTGCCAACAATTGAGGAAGTAGAACCTTACAATTTCTATATTGAAGAAGGAACGAAATCCTGCGTAACTTGCATTTCAAATTTCTTCTTTGCGACTTTTCGTCATATGAGTCATCTCGAATATAAAATTGGAGATATTGTGACTATTATTTCAAATGACAATCAAAATTACTTCTATGCAGTCGTCAGATTTATTCAAGAAAGGCTTGATTTTATTATTTTGAAAACAGATAGAAAGATTGTTGAAAAACCACCTCATCTTTGTTTATTGCCTCGTCTCTGTCAGCCATTAATGATTTGTGGAAGAGGAAATTTAGATGCTCAAGTTTGCAGTAGAACTGGATCCGTACATAGGGAAAACCAGATGATAGGTTATATTTTTCTATTTTAAATAATTTGAATGTTTTTAACAATATTCAGAAAATGATGGTAAAAGTTATGGTCCATTTCTAATTGGCACAATACATGCTGTTCCTGGTGATAGCGGAGGAGGTGTTTGGAGTGGCGATGGATTGGTTGGCATTAATGTGATGCAGTCTACTTTTCCTGAACTTCCTCACACAAACGCAGTAAAACATGCTGCAGAATTCCCTGTTGTAAATGTTATGGTGTATGCACATCATTTGAATGAAGCTATGACGGTTTGATTATTTTTGCGTTGTGCATAAGATTATTTTAAATTTGAGCTAAAAATGTCTTGATTTTTTATTTAAAATAAATTAGATTTTTATTTACAAATTTTTAGATTGTTGAAGCTGAAGATAGACAAAAATTACCTAAACCAGAAATAATGGATAGTTTTGGAGGATCTTTGATCTGATGAAAAATGTTATGGTTAAATTTTCAAAAATTGATTTTATTTGTTTATTTTGTTGTGTTTGATCTCGAGACATTAGGTGAAAAAATAATTTAAATATTTATTGAATAAATTTGACTGTATTTTTTACATTTTAAACCATTTGATGAATTGCTTTCAAATTACTTAGGCAAATTTTTATTTCCATCAAAAGAATTGTGCTTTTTTAATTTATTTTAAATTTTTCACGAATTTAATACTTGATTTATGGCAGCAATATTATATATAGTTCCTCGTTCTCCTATTTACAGAGTTTATGTGTCGTCTATTTTACAAAGAAGTTTTCATACTGGAGAGTATCCTTTTAAAATCCCTACCCCAATAAAGGTTTGAATTATTTCTAAGAATAATATTTTTGAATTTTAAGCGTTCTTCAACTGATCTTCTCCAAGCTTTGGCTGATACTGTTAAAACGGATGAAACTGCTCCAAATTTTGCTCTCATAGATGATCCTTATACTATTCCAAGAAGCATATTAATTAAAAAAGAATATTTACTGGCAAAGGTATTCATAATTTTTTAATTCAATGTAAATTGAATTTTAACTAAATGGTTTAGGCAAAAAAAGAAAGATTTTATTTCCTGTAATTTTAAGGAATATGGTCGTCGTACAGCCATTCGTTTAGTAGAAGAATGGCCAACACTTTTTATGCTTGATAGAGATCAGCCTAGATTAGGAGCATTTCGGCCTCAAAAACCTTTAAATCCAGAACTTGTAGAGCCAACAGAACAAAATTTATTACATATGATTTCAAATAGGAAAGTTACTGATGCTTTAAGATTGTATGAGCGTATGGGAGAAAATGCTGAAAATCTTGAAATAAATACAAAAGTATGTATTTTTTATGTTTTGCGGACAAAATTTGCGGATTTCTTTGAAATAATTAAATTATATTTAAATTTATAGATGGACTTATTTAAATTACTTTGTTATTATAATGAAGAAAATATACCTCTTGATGAATTTGAATGGCCTGCAACACGAATTTATTTTTCTCATACTGAAGAGGGAAAAAATAATGAATGGAAAGGATTGATGGTTTATTTTTAAAATTTTAAAAAATTTTAATTTTTAAGAAAGATGGGCCTTGTTTGGCAGAACAACTTTTTGATAAACTACCCAAAACTGATGAAACATATTCTTATTTAATTTGTGGCCTATGCAAATTCCCCAGTATTTATTCTGTTACAAAAGCAAAAATTCTTTACCAGGTTTTTTTATTGAAATTTTCTTATAGTTTCATTAAGATTAGGATTTGTTATTTGAAACTAGAAATGTTTTTTTTTTAATTTTTAAATGTTTTTTTATTGTTCCTGATCTAATTTGAATTTTTATGACATTTGTCCCAATATTTTATTTTTAATTAAAAAATTTCTTTAAATTTTTAGGAAATGATCTCTTCTGGTTTTGTCCCCTCTGAACAAGTTTTTAATTTGATGATTAAGAATGAAGTTAATTTAGATGAAAATGCAAAATTTGATTTAAAATTTTGGTTAAAAGAAATGTCTAGGCTTGGCGTTTGCCCAAGTGTGACAACATTTAATTTTATTTTTCAAAATTTGGCTAAGGTTTATTTTATTTTTCCTTTTTTTAAATTAATTTTTTTATAGAATTCAAAATCAAAAGATTCAAAAACTCCAATTTTTGATGAAAACAAAGATCCTATTAAAATAAAAGAAGAAGATCCCTGGATTTTTGCAAAAATGCTTATTAATGAGATGAAAGTTTTAAATATTGAACCAAGTTTAACAATATACTCACAAATAATGGAACTTTCACCTAATGACATTGTATTAATTTTAATTTTTTAAAAATTATGATTCTATCATTTAAATTTTTTTGAATGAGAATTTTGTTTCCTCTTATTCCTTAGGAATTTTTTAACAAAATTTAATTTAAAATTAACAAAAAAATTTCTAAAAATTATAATCTTTTTTTAGAGTTTCCGAGTTGCTTTGCTTAACGAAATATTTAAAAAATTAGAAGAAAAGTTGGAAAAATGTGAAATTAAAAATACAGACAATGATGATCAAACATTCTTTAAAAATTCTTTAATTATTGCTTCAATTGCACAAAGTGAGAGTTTACTTGATAGAATGATGGAAATATATAATCACAAAAATAATCGAGTAAAGATTGTTATTCCTTTAGATGAAAATAGGTATATTATTTTCTTTTAATTATTTGGGGGAATTTTTTAAAAGAATTTTATATTAATTTTCCTTCTTATTTTTATAATTATTTTTTATTTAAGGTTTTTTGAAAATTATTTAGTAGCAAAATTGTGTTGTCTTACATTAAACAATTTCTTGTTGGTTTATAAAAAATTAGTTCCAAATTTGGTGACTCTTTCTACATTTCTTTTTCGTACTATAACAAAAGAAATTCAAAAAGTTTATTTTATATTAATATATTTATAAAAAAATATTTTTTTAAGAGAAAACCAGATGAATTTTGTTGGCCACTGTTAAAAAGATTAACACAAGATTTTATTGATTCTCATTGTTTTTTAGTAACTAAACTTCAAGTTGTTTTGCTTAAACATTTATTTGAAGTTAAACCAAATGTAAGTCTCTCTTTTTTTAACTTTAATTGGAATAAGGCCTCAATTTCTCTAAGTTTTTATAAAATGTCTTTTAAATAATTAAATTTAATATTTAAAGCAACATTTATCAAGAAATGAAGCTGAAGAATATTTTAATTTATGTAAACGTTTAATAACAAATATTGAACAAAATGATAATTATCGTGCTTTTATAAAAGAAAGAAAAAGCATGCAGATATCTGATGATCAAAATATTTCTGAAGAAAAGGAAGAGGCAATTCAAAATGTTTTAAGTAATGAAGATTATGTAGAAACTTAGGAAAGTGAAATTAGAAAATTAATAAAAATTGATTTTATTTTCTTGTTTTGTTTTTTTAAATTTTAATAATTAAATATATATTTATAATTTTGTATTAATTGTTTTTCAAAATATAATTATTTATTTTTTTCAATAATTTCAATGCAAATGCATAGTATATAAACCACTTAACCAAGTACTCAATAAAATTCGCCCAACACCTCATAATTGATTTTAAATTAATTAAATCGCATATTTACAAAATTTATATAAATATTATTTTAACTTTATTATTTTATTTTCTAAATTTAGAAATTTCCAATCCTTTTTTGCAAAAGATGGCAGAGCAACCGCCAAGGATTAGGACAATGGGGTTTTGCAATCGTCCAGGCTCACCAGTGCTTAAATCTGTGCATAATCGTTTACAAGAAATGTATACAGAGAATGGAAAGGTTTTGATTAAATTAAATTTTTAATTATATCCCCGAGGATGAAGGAGGTTTGTTTCTTCGGGTAGTTTGAGTTGTTATACCTGTCACTAATTTCTCGAATACTTTCCGCTTTAAAATATCCTTCTAAAAATATTAAACCTTTTTATTTTTAGATTCACCGAATAATTCCAAAAAGTCAAGCCATTTGTTTACTTGCCCATATTGATTCTCCAAATTGTATTTGGTTTAAAATGATCAATCATATAACAGAACAAATGAAATTACACAAATCAGTATCATATTTAGAACCTTTGGATATTGAAATTGAATTAAAACCTTTTGTTTATGTAATGGCACCAATTGAAGAAGGAGTTTATTCTAGAGCAAGAATTTTACATATTCAACCAGTCAGATATAAACAAGAAAGGTTTTCTTTTGTTTTTGCACATTTTATTGATGAAGGATATGGAACTTGGATGCTTGAGGTTTATTTATAATTTAGAGAAATGAGATTCTGATTTTTTAAACATTTTCTGATTTTTAGATCAGAACAAAACTTTTTTTAGTTTTAATTAGAATAAACCAGAATTATTATTTAAAATCAGAATAGAATTATTTTCTCAGAATTATTCTGAAGATCAGAATTCTGATTTTTAATATTTAAAAAATCAGAATTCTGTTAAACGAAAACATTTTTTAAAGGAATGTCTCGCAAAAATTGATGCACAATTTCATTGGCACCCTTGGCAAGCATTTCCAGTGGCACTTTTTAAATTTGATTTGCCAAAAAATCATAGGTATTTAATTTAAAATATAATTTTATTTTTTAAAAGTTCTTTTGAACGTTTAAAATATTGGCCAGAGGAAATTAATGAAGAATTAATTAGAATAATGGGTGAATATGAACATTTCAAAATTGTCCCAGTTCAAGGAAAATTGACAAATGATTATAGTGAATATACAAGGGTATTTAATTAATTTATTTTTAAATAGATAAGAGTGCATTTATATTTTAAATTAGACACAATAGATTTTTTAATAAAAAATAATAAAATAGGTAAATTCTTTTAGTGAATAATCCTGTTTTGGTATTTAATGGGCCTTCAATCCTTAATTTTTAGTATTTTTGTGTTTAGGAAATGAGCGTTTAATCTTGCAAGACTTTTTAATTTTTAAAAAATTTAAAGGCAGAAATATATGGATTATCATCTGAAAAAGACAATGAAAAAGAAGGAGGATCAGCAGAGTCAATAAGTCATCGTCTTGCTTCTGAATTTCAACCATTGGAATTATTTGATAGAAATATGTTTCATATAAATCAACAGCCAATAGCTAAAAGGGAAGGAATTAAACCTCTTTCTGTTTGTTTTTTTAAATTTATTTTAATTTTTTAATTTTTTAAAAAAGGCAAAAGATGGAATTTTACTTTTACAACAAATGCCAAAATGGAGAAGAACATTTCCTGAAGATTTTTTGATTAAAAACGAAGAAGTTGAAAATGAAAATGGAGAAGGAATAAGAGAAGAACCTCTTCCCCCACAT
Organism: Meloidogyne chitwoodi; assembly: GCA_015183035.1. Classification (NCBI taxonomy): domain Eukaryota; kingdom Metazoa; phylum Nematoda; class Chromadorea; order Rhabditida; family Meloidogynidae; genus Meloidogyne; species Meloidogyne chitwoodi. The sequence goes on from JACZZP010000016.1 coordinate 1,701,491, forward strand.
TGGCTAATGATTGATGGGGAATTACCTTTAGTTGAAAATTTTACTTTAAATTTATTAAAAGCTCATTATTCAACATCTGATGGCAAACAAGTTGTTTTTATTGATTGGAATTCTTTGGTAATTTTTAAAGTTTTTTTCTTAAATATTAAAAACAAAACTTTGTTTTTTAATCAACTGGGCAATCAAAAGAATTTTTTTCATAATATAATATAATTTATGGGAACTAAACAAACGAGTACATTAGAGTCTCCGACTTATTTTTCATCAGTTTTTCCTTTTTTCTCATATTTTGGCTCTTATAGACTTAAACATTTTCATTGCATGGATAGATGAGAGAATTTCCCAAAATTTCTCACTTATTCCAAAAACTCTTACTTATACCGACAATCCTTTTTAATTAAATAAAATACTATTTATTTAAATAAATTTTTATCTTTTTTATTTTAGAAATCTCCATATGAATTTTATGCTTTTCCACTTAAACAAACCCAAAATGACACTAATAATAATAATGGACAAATTGAAAAAAATCAAATTCGTCGTTTTTACAATTTTCAAACTGAAATAGCTTTAGAATTAAATAAATTTTATGGAGATCCAATAAATAGAAGACAAATTGATCCACAACAAGTTTTTTCAAATTTACAAGTTGGACCATTTTTTGGAATTTTTGAAACAAATGAAGAAAATCGTGGAAGAAATTTTAGAAGAATTCAAATTCTTGCAATGAGAAGAAAAAAAGAGCAGCAATGGACGACTGAATTTTGTAGAATACGTTATTTGGATATTGGAGGGACTGAAATTGTTCCAATTTGTTGTGTTTTACGAATACATACAAAGTTAGAGGTTTTTTTTAAATTATTTTTTAGAGAGAATAGGTTAGGACACATTTTAATTATATGTGGAATTAGGAACGGGAATTGTCGGTTTTTGTCGGTTTTATATTCCCGATCGATCATTTCATATATTTAAAATTGCAGGTCCTGGTTTTTTAAAAATTCCTATCTCTACTAAATATTAATAAATTAGAATATATATTTTAGAGTATATTAGAGTCTCTAATTTAATTTTAATTATAGACATTGCACTATTCCACCTCTTTGTATTCAATTATGTCTTCAAAGTATTCAACCAGTAAAAAATAATAATAATTGGAATTTGGTATATAAATCTTTTAATAAATAAATTAATATTTTTTAAAGGATGAAATACGTTTTTTTAAAAATCAAATTAGAGTGGATATTCCAACAACTTGTAAATTATGTTTAATTAAGTTAGTTTTTACTTTTTTGGACCCTTCTAGTAATCAAAAAATTTGAAATTTTTAGCTAAAACATTTAAGAATATTTATTCAAAATTTTATGACTCTAAGTGCACTTTTTTTTAATTTTATTTTAATTTTCTCTTTTTTAGTCCACCTAATGCTGTTACTGAATATAATTCTTTACCACAATCTTGGCCAGGTGTTTATGGTATTTATCAATTTAATATAGCAAATAATATTCAATTAGAGGCACAAATGGTAAATTATGGTAAAGCTATTTATAGTGCAAAACATAATGGATTTTTGTAATTTTTTTTAAAAATTATTTTTAATTTATGAAATTGAAATTTTAGCCTTTTCTTTTTTGACTTTAAATTAACTAATTTATAAAACATATTTATTTTTTTTTTCAACTTGTATTTATTAATTTGTTAATCTTGCCTTATATACTCTTTTTTTATTTATTAAATGATGATTAATTTTAAGAGAACATTTGTTTGTTTTTTGAATTTTATTTATTTTTTTGTTCTTTAACGAATAAAAATATAATTTATTAATTTAAAATATATTAAAAAAAAAAATATTTTTATTTTATTGGAAGTCTTAATTTTTAAAAGTCAAAAAGAAGGAAATAATTTAATATTTTTTTAAAATTATTTTCGGTTTAATGGTTCAAATAGTTTAATTTTTTTATTTAAAAATTAAATAATTTTTAAAGTTTAAATAAAATATATATTTAAATTATAATATCACATTCTTAACATTCCAAACATTTGTTCCAAATCTTCACTTAATGAAAATGAATAATTGCGTTGTCTATTATTATTAACAGTCAAATGATGTCTTTGCTGTCTATTTTTAATTATTTAAATTAAAAAATTAATTTTTTAATTTAAATTTTTAGGTCCCCTCAATACTTAGGGATGTCCCCTCTAGTACTATAAAATCATTTTTTCTTAAAAATATAAATTTACAGATTTTCATTTTCTCTCTCAATTTCTTCTTCAACTATTATTCCATTCTCTTCTTCATTTTCGATAAAATTATTATGGCCATTAGAGTCTAGACTATTATCTTCTCCATCTTCTTCTTCCGATGTGGAAGGAATTAAAATTTGTGGAATTTGTTGTGTTGTTATTCTTTCATCATTTAATAAAGATATTTGTTGACCTAATAAAATATTATAATTTTCTTCATTATTTGAAACTGTAGGGCAAAGCATTGGATAGACTCTAGCCCTTGGAATTGCTTTTTTACTATTTGTTTGATAAATATTTATATTTTCTTCTTTTTGATTTTTTGTGATTTTTTCATTTTTTTGATGTTGTAAAGAAGATTGTTTAGAATTTTGACATTCCATAAATTTTCCAAAAAGATTTTCTTGTGTTTGTTCAAGTTTATCTATTTTTGCCTGCATTTTTTGCAGTTGTATAAGCAATTCTCGGTTATATGAAGGGGAAAAATCAGAAAAACAATAACGATCAGAATTTCTACGTCTTAAAAAGAATAAAAAAGATTTTAATTTGATAATATATTTAAACAAAATATTTTGCTATCAAAGGGAATCGAACCCACAACTCTTTTACAGTACAACTGCGCACTAAACCACTAGACTACCAGAACATTATACAAGTAATCAAAATTAATTATTATAATATTTTCTGAAAAAATACCTCTCAGTACAATCATCTTTTTGCCGGAATTTTCTCCTTGACAAATCATCCATACAATCCTCTTCAAAATCTTGTAAATCTCTAAGTTCATCTGTTCTTAGTTTGATATCTTTAAACTTTTAAAATTTAACCAAGTATTTTTTAAAATATTTTTTATTAAAGTTAACTTTAATATCTAATCAATTACTCAGACTTTATTGTACCATAAAATATTTTTATAAAAAATTACCGTTCAAATCATTAATATTAGATAAATGTTGTTCATAATGAAAAGGGCATAATATTCTTGACTTAAATTAATTAATTATTTTAATTTATTTTTTAAATTTTACCTTATAAATTTTTTTAAATAACATTAAAATATGAGCTAATGGAGTAAATGGAGGAGGCAAAAGAGGTGTTGATTTATATTCTAAAACTTGTCCATATCTTTGAAACATCCAAACTTGTTTAGACATTGCATTTGTTACATTAAATATATTACTTTTTTTTAAATAAAATTAATTAAATATTTATTTAAAAATACTTAAATATTGCAATAAGCATATTAATAAGTAAAATATTAGCTATTAGAAGAAATACTGTCATTAAAATTGGGGGAATCCAATAACCAGGAACACAATTTGTACCTGAAAAGAAGAGATAATTTGGTTATATAAATTTGTGTTTTGTTCACACACTAATGACCTTAAAATAAATAAAAAATATTTTCTACCTTCATCTCCACATGTGTCAATCTCTCCAGCATACACTTCGCCATAAAGCATAAAATAAGGCTTAAATAATCTTTTTTTTAATAATTAATTTTTAAATTCTTTTCCAACTTTGTAAAAAATATTTCGAACAAGTATCCACGCCCATTTTTCATGTGGAAAAGTTATTGATTGACGAGCTAAAAAATAATATTTTTTCAGAAAATTCAGACTCAAATGGACTATTTATAAATTAATTAGATAACATTCAGACTCTAATGTCATATTCTTTATAAATAACCTCAACCTTTTATACTCAAAAAGAATATCTTCAGACTCAAATGACAAAATACTTACCTACACCGAAGGCCATTAGAGTAACCATTAATAAGGCAATAATATAGGACATTGCAAGAACCATTTTTCCAGCCATTGTAATATACGGCCCGATACGTGGATGTACTGACATAAAGTCAAAACTGTTTTAAATTGAAAAAGGATTGAGAAAAAGATTAAATAATTATTTTTCTTTACGTGACCATGCAAAATTAGTAAAAAAACGTGAAAAATTTAAAATTAAATTACAAGGTCACATAACTCAAAATTATATAAATAAACGTTTTCATATGCCAAAGAACTGAATTAACTGCTAAAATCACTCTGCTATGACTATGCACTCTAATTGGATCAAAACGAAAGGCAAAGCCAATAAAATAAGAAAGAATAGCTACAGTAGTTAAAATATTCCAATATTTACTGTAGAAAATTCTGACTTTTTCTAATATTGAAGAAGATTCAAGAATTAAAAGCTAAAAAATATGATATTTTTTTAATTTTTGGAAGGACGTTAGAGTACGAGCGGCACCAAAACGACCTCTTCAAAAATAAAAAATATCTAAAAATGTCAAACCTTTCTAAAATGTTCCATTCCTAAAGCCAAAACATAAGAAAAAAGAAGCCATTCAAGAGGAGCAACTTTAGTTGGAAATTCAATAAGAAGAATATAAATAAATAAAAACATGAAGAAAAGAAAAGAGATTGCCCACACCCAGAAGGAAGTTATTGGTGCTGAATAGAACATTCCAAATTTTGAAAAACATGAACAAAAAGAATCCTTCTTTTTCTTTAAAAATTAAAATTTAATTAAATTCTAAAATTAATTTTCAGACTCTAATGGTACTCCAAAATGTTCAATTATTTTTACCTTATTAAAAGAGGAAGAATCATTTAACATTTCTCTTAAATTATCATCACAAAAACAATTATCTCCTAAAAGAGGCTTTTCAGACTCTAAAGCACCCATTGCTGTTGAATGGGTGTTTCTTTCGTTAGTTGAAGTATATGAACTATTTAAAGGTGTTTTAAAATCAAGAAGTAGAATAGTGGGTGGAAATAGAAGGCCAAGAATCACTTTGATATTGGATTGGCTTAAAAATTGAGAAAAAATAATTGTTTTTGATAATTTTTACCATTTGAGTCTTGAAATTCAAATAATCAAAATTTAAAATATTCTAAATGAGACTCAAATGGAAACAAATATCTAAAAGAAAATAAACCTTCTAAGTCTAAGACCTCCATGCCACAATTCAGCTAACAAAATTTGACAACAAGGATGTGCAAGAAATCTTTTATTGTTAGCAATAACTGCCAAAGAAAGACAAGATTGTTGTCCCCAATTTGGTAATTCTGCACTTAATAATCTCATTGTCATTCGTTGATCTTGTTCATGACAATGATTTAATAATTCAAGGGAATAATCACGAAATTCCTAGAAAAATATTTATTTGGTCATAAGATGACACTAGAGTCTGGAATAAAAATGACATTTTATATCTAGGACTCTATTGTTTAAATATTTAAGTAAACCTGAGCATATTCCCTTAACTGATTGCTAACTTCCATTTCAATATAATCATGGGCCACATCTCTACTCATACATTTATAAAGTCTGATAGCAGCCAAAGCTTTAGCTAAAGGTTCTTCTCCATGTTGCCAAAATAATTTAGCCATTTCATGTCTTCTTGTTAAAACAGCCCAAAGCATTAATTCATTAAATGGAGAAGAAAATTCTGGTTTTTGTTGTATAGAAGGGGCTATTTGAGTATTATTATTTTCTCCACCTACTTCCCATCCCATTGGGGGAGTTGTGAGAGCATTTTTACGCTTAAAATTTAATTATTAATTTATTTTAAAAATTTAATCTAATTTATACTTAAAGGGCTTTTTGAGTCTTAAACATTTTATTCAAAGATAACATTAAGTCTCTTTTATTTTACTCAGACTCAAATATTCCTTTTTTAAATTTATTAGGCAAAAATTCAATTTTAAATATACTTTTGGCTGTTTGAGTCCCGACTCTTCATAATCACCACTTCCAGATAAGCATAATTGTAATGAAGAAAGTTGTTTTGTATTACTTCTTTTAATAAATGTTCTTTGTCCAATTAATATTTTTGCACATTCATATCGTATTTTAAATTCTCTAGTTGTATAGGCAGAGCGAAAAGCATTACCCATTAATCTTTCTATAGCTGCTCCTATTTCTGGAAGAGAAAAGGCTGATTTTCCGCCTTGAATTGCTCCTCCTTTTGGTTGTCGACTACCACCAGACATTAAAGGTAATAAAGATGAACCCTTTTAAATTATTTTTAAAATAAAATAAAATTTTAATAAGGAAAGTGGACGTTTGAGTGCGAGATTGAGTGCACACTCCAAGTCCGCGCTCACGTCCCAAATATTTTTTAATTTTTAAAAAATTCTCACAGTATTATATAAATATTCAAGTCGTTGAAAAGTCAAAAAACGTCTAGGTGATAAACCTTGTTCCAAAAATAGACGAACAAATTCAACTTTAGAAGATAACAAAGCCTCCATCATTGGCTAAATAAATATATTCAATATTTTTATTTTAAAAATATTGAATAGAATTTCTTCTGAAATATTTGGCATTAAAAAAATATTTTTTATTTTGACATTCTGTTTTATTTAATTAATTTATTTATTTTACTTGTATTAACCAATCAGGATCAGAAGGATATAATAAATTTGTTTTATTAAATATTTCACTTTTAGCAATATCTTCACGTCCCCAAGCTAATGTTAATAATAATTGATCTACTAAGGTTAAATCTTGTCCATGCAAAAGTGCTCGAAGTATTACTTTATCCATTTTATGTTCATCAGATTGAAAATGTTGTAATAAATTATTTTCAGGGACGTGAAAGACTGTCAACTATAAAAGAATTTTAATTGTATTTTTCGGGTCTGAAACACCTTTCATTTGAGTCTCGGAATTTTAATTAGAGTCAGAATTTAAAAATTAGACTCAAATGGAAAAAAATAAAAAGGGAAATTATAAGACTCAAATTGTTTAAATTGAGTATGAGTTAAAAATAAAATATTAAGACTCAAATGGCAACATTTTTGTATTACTCAATTATAAAAGACATTAGAGTATACTCATAAATATTAAAAATAAATAAAATAACCAAATTATTCCTTTTTTCCACACATTGTGAGATACGGTAAAGTAAAGCTTCTGCTGCACTTGCTTCATTTTTATTATTATTAATTATTTTGTTTGCCATAGATAGTAAAAGAGAATATAATTTTGATTTTAATTTACTAAATTTAAAAAATTAAATAATTTTATTTTTATTATTTTTACCCATTTTCATCAAAATGCTTAACTCCAAATGCTAAAAGATCAGAAATACGTCCACTACCTTCACAAATAATTACCTTGAAAATACAGTGAATTAAGTTTATTAAATTGGGGTCTTCCCGCAAATACTTCCGAAACGGGGGTAAAGGATAAAGAATCCCTTGACGGCGGTTATCTTATTTTAACGGGGGTTTTCAGAACGGGGACTATTTAACAAGCAGGTAAAAGTTCAAATTGACGGGGGATTTCGAGCGGGGGGTATTTTAGAAAGACACGGGGGCTCGTCCCTCATTTCCAAATTAAAAAAAATATTTAAAAATAACCCAACAGGAATAGGCTGTTGACCACAAAGACATCGATAAATAGCATTTAACGTACATATTCCCCCTTCTAACGCTACACATATTGTAGGTATTTTTCTACCATTTTTATTACATTTTTTAGCTAAAAATTCTTCCATTCTTCTTCTTAAAACAATTTCTGCTCCATAACGATTAGAGGTTCCATTATCAGCTAATAAAAAATAAGAATGTCTATCATTTAAAGGTAATCCATTAAAAAAAGATTTTTGTTGTTCTTCTCTTCTTTCCTTATTTAAAGAGGAAATATTTGAAAAGTAGTTAAATGGCAAATTTTGCCTGTCATAAGCAATGTGGGTGTCATGTCCAATTAATTGTTCCCGACGTTGTAACAGTCCCCAAGGTGCAATGCCCACTGTAACAATACGAGAACGCATTCTGAAAGAAAAAAGTTAAGGGCATTTTGGTGCGAGAGTGAGGACATTTCAGTGCGGGATTTGAGTGTATTGGTATTACCCAAAATCCGCATTTATAAAATAATTTAAAAGTTAAAGAACTTTATAATTTTTTGCATTTAAATTCTCAAGTGTTATTTATTTAGAAAATTTTATTTTTAATTGTGGGTGTTATATTCAAAAAAAGTTATAAATTTTGAAGGGTGATTTATGCTTTTTTAGGAATTTTTAACCATAACTTGTGAAAAACTTTACCAAAAAATCTGAAATTTTTAGAGTAGTTAAATAAGATTATTGAGAATATATTTGCAAAATTTCACATCTCTAACTGCTAATTTGACAATTTTAGCGTCAAAAAGGTTCTCTTTGTTCCTTGATGGAATTTTGGTCAAAATAATTCAAAAAAATGTTTAAAAATACAAATTAATTACCTAGCAGAAATTCCAGCTTCATCCAATGCCCTAGCAACATGTTTAACAACACCAGAATCCAATCCAGATGTTAGAACCCAAGCACCCGTTGTTTCAGCTGCTTTCAAAAGTCCTTCTCTAAAAACTCTTCCCAACTTTTCTGGCACGCTTTGAAGGAAAAATTATTTTTTTTTTAAAGATTTTTAGAAAATTTAAAACCTAAAATCAGCAGTGCCTCCATGTACAGAAATTACAAGTTTAGGCCTTTCTAAACCCCACAGCTTTTCCATAAGATTGATAATATCAGAAGGGTCTGAATCGAAGGATAAACGTAAATATTTTGCTTTGTGTACGTGTGTTCCTCCCTTAATTTTTTTAATAATATATTATTAGGGATTAAAGTGTTTAGGTGCTTTCAGTTGAAAAAAAGACTCTCAAAGTTGGCACCAAAACGGCCTTCCCAAAATTTGGCACCAAAACGACCTTTCCAAAATTACTTGGAATTCTACAGTCCCATAAGCATCAGTAGGAGTACAGGCTGTACATGTTCCTATTGTCCAATTGCCCGAAGCATTTCCAGAAGATGACAAATGAAATTGAGCACCACGAGTAACAACAGAACTTGTAAAACGTGAAAGAGCAAGTTGTGAATGTTCAGCACTTACTCTACCACAACAACAACTTTTGGAAGAAAATTAAAAATATATTTTTTTAATATTATTTTTTAAAAAAATAACCGATCTGAGTGATCATCAGCAGGTATAAATTTAATACATTCACGGCGTTGAAAGACTTTTTCTAGCCAAGATATATGTTCCTTTTTGTGATGATTATTGTCTTGCTAAAAAATGATAAATGAAAATTATACAAACTCATTCTGTTCTCAATAAATTTTAAATTAAAACAAAACGCCAAAATTAAATTTGTAAAAAATTTAAAATTTACCCTTGACATTCGTCTGTTTACTCCATTATCATTACTACAATGCCTAGAATAAAATGTTAATTTTTATTAATTTTTTATAAAGACTCTAATGTCTTATAAAACAGAATTTTGACTCCAAACTACAACTTAATTTTTTAAAAATATCTCAAGCTCTCAGTTATATCAGGTTAAAATAAATTGACCTCCCCAAGTCTTAATCTTTTAAATCATAGGAACACTAGAGTCTCCATTGATAATTAAATATACCTGTTGGATTGTTTTCTTTCACATTCTCCTCCAACTTCCAAAGCCTCAGAACTCATAATAGCCGAAGTATTATTAAATAAATAAAAATCTAATGAAGGAATTTCCGTTAATCTATTATTATTTTGTTGATTATTTTGCTCAATAATATCACTAGAAGAATAGGCAGCAGTAGAAAATAAAAGGCCAGAACATAAAGAACGACTTCGGGGCGGGGAAGTTAAATTATTAATTATTTCATTTTCCATTCTAAAAAATTGATTTTCAATAAATTTAGAGAAATTAATTAATTTTTTTAAATGATAAAATAATTTTATTTTGTCAAAAAATTATTAAAAACAAACTGATAAATTTCTATTTTTATGATTAAATAAATAATTTATTTAAATAATTTATTTATTTAATTTATTTTTAATTTAGGAGAGAGTTGATTATTTTCATTATACCCAAAAGATCAACAAATTTAAAATTTTTAAATTCTTCATTCAACTAATTTGATAAATTTGTTTTGAAAAAATAATTAAAAATAATTGAAAAATTAAAAATAAAATTATGAGAATAATTAAAAGAGAGGTTAAATTACAAGACTCTATTATCTCTTTTAATATCCACAGTTATAAAAGGGAAAAATCAGAAATTGAATTTTATTTTTTAAATTAATTGTCCTGTTAAAAAAATAATAAAAAAAAAATTATTTTAAAGAAAAAACACTAAAAAATCACATTTCTCGCATAATCCTCTTCTCATTAATTGTCCAAAAAAAAAAATTCGCAAATAAATCGATCTTAAAAATATTTTATCAATAAAAAAATAATATTCTCTCCCTTTTTACATTTTCTTTAGCCAAAAATTTAAAAGAGATAATTAAACAAAATAATTATTAATTAAATAAAAGAGATAATAATTTATTTATTTTTTCTTTAATAAAAAAACATTTTTAAGCTACTTAAAAAAGAAAGACAAAAATAATTATCAATGACTAAAAAAATAAATTGTTAAAAATTAATAAAAGTATTATTATAAAAAATAAAATAACAGTTTTTAGTATTATAAAAGTATGAGATTAGAGATATTAAATTTTGTTTTGCGATTTATTTTTTAAATTATGAAAAGAGAACGCAGACAAAATAAATTTGATTTTTAAAGATACATTATTTTGAACATTTACTGATTTTTAGGAATGAAAATGTTTTAAAAAAGCACCTTTTTCTAATAAAGAACGAATAAAAAAAAGATTAACTGAAATTAATTTTAAATTAACATAATAAACTAATTTTATAAAAAATTTAATTTTCAGTTAATCTTGTTTTCTACAAAATTAAAAAAATACTTTTGAGACCAAAAAATTATTTTTAAAAAAAGTTAACTTGAAAAATTCTTATAAAATAACAAAAATGTTTTAAAGTAAAATTACCAATAAAATTAAATTCTTATGGAATTTCTCTTCAATTAAAAGCATTTTTTGTTATATTTTAAATATTATTTTAAAGTCAAAAAAATACCAAATTTTCTTTAAAAATATTTTCAACAATTTCCATCTTCTTCAGTTTCTTCACGTACATTTTCATCAAAATCATCTTCTAAATTAAGTTCTTCTTCTTCATCTTCTTCATTCTCTTCACTTTCATCATGAATATTATTTTTAGAGTCTAAAGAAGAAGAACTTTCTTCGCTTTCACTTTCACCGGTACAAATACCAAAGAATGTACAATTAAGAGTAAAAAAAGTGTCAGAACCCGCTCTATGATTTACATATTTGGTAAAATTTAAAACGCCTGGTTCTCTTAAAAGGAATAAAAATAAATTAAAAAATTTAAAAGAAAACCTAAAAACTATTGCAGCTGTATTTAATGTTGGAATAACACGAATAATCTCATCTTCTTCCCCACATGCAAAATAACTAACAAAACCTCCATTTTGAGCTGGCCATTCTTGTTTACGTCCTAAAAACAAAATTACATCAAGGCTAAATCCGTTATCTTCAGAGTGAGCAATTAATTGATCATCAGCCATTGAATAACAACCTTGCTCAAATCGATTAATGAACGAAACAAGTTCAACATCTGAAAATTTAAAAATAAGTTTTTATTTTTATTTCTAGCAAAAAGAAGGAATAAAAAGTTTTAAAAATATATTAAGAAAATATTAAAAAAAATATACCCAATGGCTCTTCGCAATTACCCTAAAAACTAAAAACAAAATAAAAATAAACCTCTATCAATTTCTTCATTTGAATTTAATTTAGCTTTTTTTAAAGGAGGTCCATCATTATCACTAGTAGTTTCTATATTATCTTCTCCCTCTTCTCCACTATGATCTTCATTCATTCCTCTACTTAATCTTCTTAATTCGTGTAAATGTAAACCTGTCCATTGAGTTAATAAAAGTGTAATAGCCTCAGATCGGAATAAACGTAGTAAACTTCTTAAATGACTATTTTCATCTAATTGAGATTCTACAAGACGCCAAACATTTCTTTTATTTGGAGGTCCAATACAAGTAAATTGGGCGTTTTCTAATTCTTCCACTGCGGCATTAAATTTATCTGTCTAATATTAAAAAAAATTAAATCAAATAAAATTCAAACATTTAGAAAATGACGAAGAGAAAGTTGCGATTTGTGTGCAAATATTCTTTTAATATGTTTATGCTGTCCAGGACCTACATAATTATTGTTTAACCAAGAAGTTACTTCAGCGAGCTAAAAAAGATTATTATTGGTCAGAATTAAAAATTAAAAAAAAGAAATAATTAGATAAATACGGAAAATTATTTTCACGTATTTAAATGAAAATACACTCTTTAAACTAAATTAATTTTAAAAATTACAGTTGTATCCATAGAAGGTTTTGTTCTAAGAATAGGCTCTTCTGGGGTAGGGGAATCACCAACAAATAAAACGTCCATATTCTCTGGATAGTGAAACCATCCATTGAGTGATAAACGTTCTTTGCCATCACAAAGCACTTCAGAGACAGAATGCCAAGAATTGTTTTGTACACGAAAAAGGCTAAAACTATTCTCTATAGGCCTTATTCTTTTTACAATTTTTTCAGGACGATTTGTAGAGGGGTTACAATCATAAAGACAAAGATCACCACCATCCGCTTCTGTCCAATCGGCGTTGAGATATAAAACAAAAGCGAAAGCACGTCCCTGAAAAATTGTATTTAAAACTTAAAATTAAATTTTATCAAGTAAATAAAATTTCAAAAATAAATTTTAAGACACTAAAAAAATAATTTTCATGTTTTAATTCAAAGTTTATTTAAAAACCTCAAGTTTATCATCATGCGTCAACAAACAATCACACTTTGAATAACGTGAACCAGTTAAAGCCAACTTTTCTCCTAATTGAACACCAGTCATTAACATAAGCCATCTTCTTACATCGTTAAGTAAAAATTGATGAAAAGTACTTAAATATGCCTTTTTTAATTTTCAAAAAAATAAAAATAAATTTTACTATAAATTAGGATAATGTTCTTCTTGTAAATTAGCAATATCAACAGTTTGATTTAACGAATATAGATCATTACATTTAGGAATCCAAGCAACTGAGTGCAATTCATTCCGGAGATCTTTAAAGAAAATTATACAAAATTTATTTAAATATTTAACCTTTAATTAATGCTGAATTTGTAATAAAGTCAGTGAGATGAAAATGAGGAAATGGATAGGAACTTTCATTATTACCTGAAATTAAATTAAAGAAATATTAAATAAAAGCAAACCTTCAAGACATGAAATCATTTTATTTTTATCATTGTTTTTATAACATTCATTAATAATAAATCTTATAGAGCTTGAACCCGTATTTGATGCCATTCTACTGAAATTTTTCAAAAAAATTTAACAAAAATTCATAAAAAAATCTCTAAATAAAAAAAGTAGACAAACTGAAAAATGGCAATACAAATTTCTAACAGGGGAGAAAATACATAATATCAAATTTTCAAAATATCAAATTTTTAAAATGTCAAAAGTGTTAAAAATTGTCATTTCGTCTAACAAAACCTGTTTAATGATAATTTTCAAAAATTTATGTTAATCCTTTTCATTAATTCGTTGAATTATTTTATATTTTTTGACATTTTTTGTATTTGCATAATCTAACTTGAGTTGTAAACAAATAAAAATAGGTACCTATTAATTGCTGCAATCATTTTGGAAAATTTCATCATTTTATTTATTTGTTCATTTCATCCCCACTTTTTTTTAAAAAATCCTCTAATCCATCTCTCTATTTTGACTTTTTTTATTTTTATATACTTATATTACCACAACTTTTATCATTTATATAAAATTATTAATACTAACAGGTTAAATAGCTAATAATTTAGCTACAAAAGGTTCTCTTTTAATATAATTATTTTAAAAATTGATTATCTTTTAAATGCTATACTAGACGTAAACCTTTATCATTTATTTTTTATATTTATTTTTAGGAATGTATTTATTATAATAACTTTTCTAAGTCAACATTATTTTATTTATACTCTAACTCCTAAAATTGCCTATATATTTTACCTATATATTTACAATTTTATTATGCCATTAACTTCCCAATTTATTTTTTTAATTATTTTCTTCCCTTGTATATTATTTTGCATTAAAGAAAATGAAGAATTACTTGAAGTAGAAAAGGATAGGCACAGCAGTGGAAAAAGTTTTTTAACTGAAGAAAATTCTAAAAAAAATTATTTGGAATTTCCTGAACAATTAAATCTTATAATTGGATCAAAAGAAGAAATTCAATTTACTTACAGGTTTATTGAGATTTAATTTTATTAAATTTTTCAAATTATTTTAGGAGTAAGCTCAACTCTCATTTGGAGCTTATTTTTGATTTTGATCATAGTATTCTTAATGTAACTCCAAATCGTATTGTCCTAAGTCCCGGTGTGGATTCAACTGGTAATTTTTCCGTCATTGGACTTTCTTTGAGTAGCAGAACTTTTATTGATTTGAAAGATTGTTTTCTTACTAATGGAACTGCACGAATTGGAAAATGCCCGTTTGAGTAAGAATTTAATTTATAAGAGTTTTATTTTAGTATTCTTAGTCCACTACCAATTTTTTTTTAAATTCTATACAAAAAACATCCTTTTCCAAGATTTAGTTTTTAATATTTTTTCGATAATTGATTTCCACCAATAATTTTTCTTTATTACTAGCGTTCCTTTAAAATGAATTTTTAATAAAATAAAATTACAAAAATATGAATTTTACGTCTAAAAATAAATATAATTTATTTAAATCATAAAAATAATTTTTTTGCTTAAGAGATTAACATTTTTATTATTTTACTTTTTTTTTTTCTTTTGCAGAAAGGATGACGTTTTTGTTCGTTTAGTTGTTGCTCGTAGTTCGTTAATCTCTATATTAGTTATTGTTACTGGTTGGATTTATTTTTTTGCGTGGAGTATTTCTTTTTATCCTCAGATTATTTTGAATTGGCAAAGGAAAAGGTTTTTAATTTTTTTAAAAATTCGACGGTGATGAATTTTCTTCGAGTTAATTTTCCTAAAAAATGTATTATTTTTTAATTTCAATTTTTCTAGTGTTGTCGGTCTAAATTTTGACTTTTTACTTCTCAATATTATCGGCTTTTTTTGCTATACAATTTACAATGTTTTGCTTTATTTTGACCCAATAGTTCAGGATATTTACATTGCAAGACATGGAAATAGAAGTCTTATTCCGGTTTTGCTTAATGATGTTGTCTTTTCTGTCCAAGCTTTGTTTGCTTGTGTAATTACTGCTTTTCAATGCTTTATTTATGAGGTTTTTTTAATTTTATTTTTCGTTCTACTTATTGATTTTGAGAGTCATTTTTAATTTATTCGAATTTTTTCTAAATAATACTTATTTTTATTAAATACAAAAATTATTTAGAGAGGAACTCAACGTATTTCTTATACCTGTCGAATATGGTCTTCAATTTTACTTGGATTTTCATCACTTTCACTTCTTCTATCTTTACTTCATTTATTCAACTGGTTGGATTTTATAAATTACCTTTCTTATGTAAAAATGGCTGTTACATTGAGCAAATACTTTCCACAAGCAATTCTTAATTTTCAACGTAAAAGCACGGTAAATTTTTTAATATAACAAAAATTTATTGGAAAAAATGTAACTAATAAAGACAATTTTTAAAAATTTTTGACACATAAAAGTAACGAAAATTAAAAAAATTTCTGTGATACGAACATGAATAACTAACAGTTAGTGTTTGATTAAAAAGGGTTTTTTAATTAATTTTTAATGTTAACATTCATAAACAAAAATTATTTATTTATTTATTTTTACTTTGAGATAAGTAACTAATTTATTATTATTTTTTCAGGTTGGTTGGAGTATTGGAAATGTTTTATTAGATGCAATTGGTGGTTCAATGGACATTTTTCAAATGATTTTACAAGCCAAAAATACTGGTATTATTTTTTTTAAATTTGTATTTTACAATTTTTAGCTGATTGGAGTGCTTTTACTGGCAATCCTGTCAAGTTTGGATTAGGTTTTGTTTCGGTAATAATTATTTTTTTATAATCTAATTTTTTCCTTTTAGATAATTTTTGATGCATTATTCATAATTCAACATTATGTGCTCTACCCTCATAAGGTTTTATTTATTATTTTAAAGATGAAATTTTAATTTTTATTGTAATTGATTCCAATTATGAGGAATATTCTTTTGCTGAGGATTATTCTTTTTCTATTAGGGTTCTGCGTCTCTCCAGATCTTAGTGATCTCTCCAACAAAGAACCAAAAATAAAATTAAATTATTTTCTTAAAATATATAATTTATTTTCAGGAGAATGATACTTACGATCAAGTTTCAAATCCTGCGAGGCCAGTTCCAGCAACACTTTCAGTTGTGGGGTTGAACGTAAATCGAGAAAGAGGGGACGATAATGATCAGTTAGTTATACCTGACTGATATTTTATTTAAATTATTTAAAATATTACTTCTAAAAAAGTTAAAAATGTACTACTATGTATATAATTCACAATCAGAGCTGTTATAACTTTTTTTCTTAATCTTTTTAATTCTTTCCGGAATGTTTTAACAGCTCTGAAATAATTTTTAAAATATTTTTCTGTATATTCAGACTTCCAATTTCGGGCAATTTGCACTCTGCACACATATAAGAGAAATCCAGTGATTTTTAGAATTTAAACCCGTTGCTCTTTTTTTCTTTTCTATTTTCTTTAAAAGCATTTATTTTAATCTACTAAAACTTTAATTTCATTAACAAAAATTTTTTTCTAAAATTCTTTTAAAATTAATCTAACACTTCTATATAAGCATTAAACTTTTTT
The DNA here is from genome assembly GCA_015183035.1 of Meloidogyne chitwoodi. Taxonomy (NCBI): domain Eukaryota; kingdom Metazoa; phylum Nematoda; class Chromadorea; order Rhabditida; family Meloidogynidae; genus Meloidogyne; species Meloidogyne chitwoodi. The sequence continues at coordinate 1,718,466 of JACZZP010000016.1, forward strand.
AATTTTATAATATTAATTGTAAAAATAAATAGTAGTTTAACATTCTACAAAAATATATTATTTTCTCCCATTTGAATTGCGGACATTCGTGTGTAAAAGTGAAAGTTTCCGGTTTTAAACTACTAATTAGACTCAGTTCAATCCACAAAGCTGAAAAAGAAAAATTTACTTCCTCTCGAATTGCTAGCTGAACTTGTTAATTTTCTTTCATTTGATTTTAAATGGGTTAAGTTCCGTGTTTCAATAATTTTTGATCTTTTTGTATTGAAAACTCAACGTCAATGGATTGCTGGGTTTGGGAAAATTGTTCATCCTGTGAGTTAAAAATTATAAAAATAACTTGAGGCACTAATTCTGTCATACGAAAATATTTCTATCACTACAAATTTATAATTTTAAAATTTTTAGTTCCATGCTTTTTTGGTAAACACCAAAACTCACTTAGAAACATTGAAAAATAATTGCAATGACAAAGGAAGAGATCAATTAATTGTTATTCGTGAGCGGATAATTTATTTTCATTCAGGTATTAAATTTTAGCAACTTTTTTAAATTATTGATAACTTTTCAAGATTTACAATCTGTTGCGTACCAACTTGCCAGTCGTTCACATCTTTTCGATACTTTACTGCAAACAGCAAATACTAAATTTTCTACACTTCGAAATTCAAAGATCTCAAATGAAAATACTGAAGTGGTGTGTAGTTTTATTGATTTTTTCTTTTAGTCAGGTTTAAAGTGCTTATTAAAAATTGATTTAGAACTAGTTAAAATTACAAACTTTATTGTAATTTAAAATTTTTAAACTTTAGATCCATACGAATGTTATTCAAATGATCGGATATGTTCAACACATTTTTGATTCGATGTTTCACGTTTCAGATCAAGATGTTGCATATGTGATTGAATATGATGGAGGTACGTCACTCGAATTCTTAAAGACGCAACTTCAAGTATTGATTAATCATTTGAATATTCGTTGTTAGGAATATTGTCATAGTTATTTAATCTTTACTTTTAATAATTTCACGCCCAATTTTCTGGCCCATAAAAGGGAAATGAAATACCGACTAAGAGGCTTCAGTTTCACTAATTTTCCACCAGCTTAGAGTTGGTGTTCCACTTCCCAAACCTTTATTATATTTTATTTGTTGAATAAAACTTTAAAAGAAAAGCCTTTTTCTTTATTTTTGGCGGGCCAACCGCGCTCCGTGAGTTGGATTCGTCCAACTCTCGGGGCCCAACGGTTTGGCGAAACTGCCCCATAAAAAATATATTCTAATAAATGGGTCGAATCCTTTCCCCGTGAAACAATTTTTAAATTGCAAATTTAAACATTAAATTTAAATTTAAAATTTTTAAAAAATAAATTTTTAAATTATTTTCAAACTTATTATTTTATTTATTTTTTAAACTTAAATTAAATAAAAAATTTATTACGTTGTTAATATTTAATAATAAATATTTTGTATTTTATCATTTTTATTTTCTTGACGACATAAAATTGACTACTAATTTTTAAATAAACACATACACCATAGCCATGCGGTTTTTAATATTAATGAAAAATATAATTGTCAACCATCTTCAATTTTTTGGTTCACGTGTTGATTACTTTTTCTCACGTTTTGTCTTATAGTCTCGTTTAGTTTAACCATGTGCTGACTATTTTTTTAAATATTTTTGTGTTGATAAAAATTATTAAAAAAAATTCCATTATGTGTCCTTTTTGATAAGAAATGGAAAAATAAATTTTTAGTAAAGGAAGAGCACATTTTTATTTATATTTAGAGACAATAAAAATTTTTACAAAAAAAAATTTTATTTTTTAAGAAAATATTCGGTTATGATTTGTTTTTAATTAGAGATTCTCGCTTGTCTAAAAAAAATAATAATTAAAAATTAAAATTTTTTCTAAATTTTTTTTAATAATTTTTATCGACAAAAAAATATAAAAATTTTTCATATTTTTTATATTTATTTTTAAAGTAAATATAGTTTAGCAGTATAAGAAAATAGTTTTATTTTCTCGTTTCCATGACTACTATTTTGCCATTTTTGGCCATTAAAATAACTCAAAATCTCCTATTTTTAACGATTGTAAAAGTGATTTAACTTAGAAATTGATCATCTAAAAAATATTAAAAAAATATGGATCAACAAATTGATGATTTTGATGATCGTAAAGTCTTCATTGATGACCTCAATCATATTCGACTTGTTAATCCAGGTGGAAATTAAAAAAAATTTTAAAATATTTTTCTTTTTTCTTTTAGCACTTTTAGAGTCATCTAGCAATCTTGCAAAAGAAGGAAAAAATTTTATTGGTCAATTTGATAATTTTATTAAAACTGTTCGAGAAGTTAGAGAAGCAATGGAAAAGGTGAGAAAAAATGAAAACATTTTTTCAAAAACCAACTCATTTATTTAAAAGATTCTTGCGTTTTTTACAAAATCTTATGTATTAAAATAATTCTAAAAATTTCTCCTAAGATTGGCCGAATTGTAGATGAAGAAAGGCTTCGTTTACTTACACTACAAAATCAGTTAGATAAAAGCGGCAATAAAAACTCAACAGAAGAGACACAACAATTACAGGTGAGAGAATTTTTTGGTTTTAAAAATCAAGAGGAGAATCTGTTTAAAATAACTCCTTTTTTAATAAAATTTTATATTTTAAAAATAAGCTTTTGTTTAATGAAAAGCAAAGGGAATTTGAAAGATTATACGTTGAATTACAAAGTCTTAAAGAAGTTGAAGCAAAGCAAAACGAAAATTTAATTATTAGTAAAAAGCTTTAAAATTTTTAAATTTAACACAATTAAAAAAATATTTTGTACAAATTTATTTAAATATATAACTACAACTGACAAAATGTCTTATATTGTTTTTAAATTAAAAACTAAATATTGCCACAAAAAAAGTTAGAGAACCCCATACTAGAGAAGTCAACAAAGCAAGTGTTGGGCATATTATTTTTTTGGATAGGTAAAACCCGTGTATTTTGCGTATATTAGAGAGCTGCTTTGGAGTTTACAAAAGAAACAGAATTAAAACTTTCCGGAAAGAAAATGCGTCTAATCAGAATTAAAACCTCCCAGAAGAGAAGATTTAACTTTCCGGAAAATACAAAGTTAAATCAGAATTAAAACTCACCGGAAAGATTTAATTCTGTTTAAATACTATTTTTTCGGAGAAACAGAATTAAAACTTTCCGGAGAGGAAAAAATGTAAATTTCCGGAAAATACAATAGAATTAGTTAAATCAGAAAAATAATAAATATTAATTACAACTTTCCGGAAAGAAAAAGTAAATCAGAATTAATTCATCGTTTGCTTCTACTCTTAGCACTATCACTATTTTTACTATGAGTTTTATGATACGGACGAACAGATCCATAATAACTAATCAAAAAATTGCGTATTTGTCGCCTGCTAAAGTGTCCACCAGAATGGCATTTTGGACAAAGAAAAAGTGGTGGGAATTGATATTTGGGAAATTGAGGGTCCTAAAAAGATTATTATTAAAAAAATAATTTTTTTCAATACCTCAGTGTTTGCTCCATGTAAACGGTCATTTACAATATTATGAGCTCTCCATAAGTACATAAGCATATCATTTAATCGAAAAACTCTTTGTTCACTCATTGGAAATGTTTGAGTAGTCATTTTCATAAAATGTTGACGGCAATGTTCACAACCAAAAAATGAAGATACCCAGCCTTGAATTGCACGTAATGGACCTAAAGGATTTGGAGATGTTCCACCTAAAAATTAAAAAATAAAATTAAATTGAAATAAATTTTACGTACTATTTTTACTATGAGTGATTATTACATTAGCAGTTAGTGCATGAAATGTAGTCCATAGTCCACAGGTGTAACCACGAAATTCTGAACTAGAACCTGCGCAATGTTGCCAAGTTGAATTCTGAACAAATGGATAACCATAAACACGCTGAAAATAAGGTTAACTTCAGAATATTTCAGAACTTATTGGAATATTTTCAAATTAAAATCAGAATATTTTCAGAATAATTTCAAAATAAAATCAGAATATTTCAGAACTTATTGGAATAATTTCAGAATAAAATCAGAACATTTTACCTACTAAAAACCTTCCGGAAAGAAAAACTTTCCGGAAAATATAAAATAATATTCTCTCTAGTACTCTCTCTTTTCTACCTCAACATTTTCAAATTGGTTTTTCCACTCTTCAACAGAAATAACAGCTGACATTCTGCTTTCAAGTAATTTGCGTAAATGACCAAAAACCTGTTTTGCTCTCTCACTATTACGTAAATTAGTAGTTAATGTTGCGTCTATCATTGCACGTTTGCTGCGTAACTTTTCTGGGCCTGGGCTGAGAGTTTTTATTGGAAAATACTTTAAAAAAATTTAATTTTTTTTTAATTTATTCACTTGCCTCAGTTAACAAGCTAATAAATGCATAAAGTTTTCGAAAGCGATCGCCTTCTATTGGTATTTCTGAACGAGTAACTTCATCCAATAATGCCATTCTCATCTAAATAATTTTTTTTTAATTAATTTTTTGAAAGAAAATTAATTTTTTGAAGAGTTACCGTCTTTAACATGTCAGTTTCAGAGACAAAATAAAGCTGTTTACATCTTTATATAAAAATATTTTAATTAAAAAAATTTTTTTACGAAAAGCTGAAATTTTTAAATTAAAAAAAATTTACTTTTCAGGAGATTTTTCACAATCAATCAAATCTAAAGATGGTTTTGTTGTCTCAATATTTTGTTTTAGTTCACTATCTAATGAAAAGAACTGTCCAGGTTGTACCCTTTGCATTGCCTCATCAAGAGTTATAGGGCCTTTAAATTCCTCCATAAATATAGATTGTTGATTTCCACGTTTGAAAAGTGCAACATATGGGAATTTTGTTATTCCTGAAAGTTAAAAAAAAATTTTTTATTAGAAAAATGAAGTATTTTAAGAAAATTCTGAAACATTTTCGACCAGAATTTCTGAAATAGTTAACTAAAAATTCTGAAAAATTTATTTCTAATAGCTAACATCAATGAGGATATGTGTAAAAAATTTCACATTTCTATGTACTCAACTGGCCATTCTATAAGACTTTTTGTTCTTATGTTCCCTACGCACTACAAAGCTATGTTCCTTACCAAGCATAGAAACTAAAGGAGAAGAAGCAGATGCTCTTTGAACACCTATTTGTTGTTTATTAGGCCATAAATCAAGGATTGATTGAATTACTGATGGACTATCTATTTTCTCTTCAAAAATTATAAGTAAAAAGTTGGATGAAGGTTCAACTTTTTCCCACAGGTCTTCAAAGGTTGTTTGAGTATCAACTTGTAAAGCATTGAGATTTGGCCAATCTTGATAATTTTTTAGTTTATATTCGTTGAGAACCTAAAAATAGGTAATACTCTTATAATTAACTAATAAATTTTATTACCAAAAGTATGACTCTAATGTACCTTTAAACTTAATTACAATTACTCCGAACATTAGAGTCAAAAAATAGTGAAACAAAAGAGCATTTTACTTTATTAGGACATTAAAGTCTTAAGTTTAATTTACCTAAGTGCATTAGAGTCTTACAATTCCAACTCACCTTAGTTGTAAGAATATCCCTAAGACCACTTCCAGACAAAGCAGACTCAAATATCTGTCCATCAGTAAAAGTTTGTGCACTTCTCGGAAAATATTTTAACATTGGAAAGTAAGAAACCATATTTGATCGACATATTTGACTGTTAAACGAATCGGCACAATTGACAGCTCCGACCGGAAAATGAAAAAAAAATTTGTTTTCTTTACAAAAATTATTATACACTTTAACTACATCTGACCATCTTTTTGTGAGTAAAGCAAATTTCTTAAATGATCGGGCAAAAGCTCGACAATGACCACACCTTGAATATTTAAAATATATAAAACCCAAAAGATCACCTTGAACAAAGTGACTCTAATTGTTTATGAACTTATTGTTAGACTCTAATAGTATAATCATTTGAGAATGTGACTCTAATGGATAAGGCTTTGACAGACTCAAATAAACTATCAGACTCTAATGACATTTTAATATTTTGTTGATCTTTTAGTATATAACCCAACTCATCACTCACCAATCAGCGTAAAATTCGATAACAAAAGAGGTTATTCTTCCCCTTTCAAAAACAGTATCAGAAAAAGTGTCTTGATCCAAATGCCTAAAAATATCAAAAAAAAATAATTAAAAATTAAAGAAACCAACACAATAAAGTCAATTCCAGGTTGATATAAAAGAGGATTGCTTCCTTGAGGAATATAACTAATTGAAGCTTTTTTTGAATTTAAAGGAACAAAAAAGAATAAAAATAAAATTAATTTTAAGTTTTTACTATTTATGCCCACCATGGCATTTAAATTAAAAAAAAAAAATTTTTAATTTTCAAAATTTATTTTTTTTCTAAAAAAAGTATTTAAAAATATAAGGAATTCTAAAATAATTTAAAATATTGAAGGAGTGAATTTTTAAAGGTATAAAAAGAGGGAAAAGTTAAAAAAACTACAAAATTTGCATAATTTAATTTTTCATCTTTTTTTTATATAATAAATCAAAAAATAAATTTTTTTAATAATTTTCCTATTTTTAAATAAATAAAATTAAAAATAAAATTGTAAAAAAAGAAATATTTTAGGGGAAAAATATTTTTAAGGAAACAAAAATATGTATTTTTATTCAGAATTTTAGTGATAAAATTCCCAAATTTTTAGAGGATTTGTCTAGAGAATATATTTAAACAAAATTTTATGTTTCTATAAATGTTTTAGTCAAAATTCTATAGGCACTCAAATTGTTGGCACCGAAACGTATTTTTTAAGAAAATTTAAGAAAAACAAGTAAATTATAAAATAAAAAAGGATTAAATTTCACGCTTTTTTTAAAAAAAATAAAATTTGCTCTTTGTAGTAAAAATTGATTTCCTAAATTAAAAAAAAAAGTTTAAAAAAATGTAGGTTACTCAACAGTTGACCTTTTTTCCCAGAAAAAAAAGAAATAAGAGAAAACGGGAAAAAATCAAAATTGACACACACAAAAGAGCATTTTAGAGAGGAAAAAATGTTTTAAAAAGAAAAAAGGAAAAAAATTTTTTAATGTTAATTTTTGGCCAAATTTGTTTTATTGTTCTTCTAAATTATTGTTCTTTTTCCGAATTTTTTTCTTTTTTAAATTTATTTTCTCACCTTTTTAATAAATTAAAAAATTAGAGAATTAAATAATTAAAGGAAATATCAAACAATTTTAATAGAGGGTCTCAAGAGTCTCAGAAATATTTACTCGAGACTCTAGTGATTTTATTAAATTTAATTTAATATTTTTGAAAAATTTAATTTTCAAAAATTTTAATAAAATTTCCAATTATTATCTGTCCTTAACTAGTAAAATTCAATAAATAAAAAAATTGCGAAATTCTTTTTTTTTTTAATTTAAATGATAAATGGTAATAAAAATAAACAAATATAGTAGATATATTTATAAAAATATTTTTAATGTAATAAAATAAAATTTAATAGGAAAATTTAATATATTAATTTTAAATATATGACTCATCTTTCTTTAAAAAATATTTAAAAAAATAAAAGGAGGTACATTAGAGTCTCACAATTATAACTTTTTTAAAGATAATTTTGAGACTCTAATGTTTATATATAAATAAATATATTTATTTATTTATTGTTCTGTCAGAATAAAAATTTATTTATTTATTTTTAAAAAAGCTTAAAATGATTGCAAAAAATAAAAAAGAAGCGAGAAAAAGGTCGTCGAAGCAAACAACCGTTCTCTATAGAATAACAATATAAGAGGGCAAATAACAAAATAAATAAATAAAATATATTACTAATAGTAGACAAAACACTTAAAATATATTTTTAGGACAAATTTAACAATTATTTATGAAAAAAGAAAATTTATTTTAGATAAATTAAAAATTGACCGTTTTGAGGATTTACCGTTTTGAGTTATTATATTTAAATTATTGGAGTTAATTTCTCTCTTATTTTTGACCATTTTGATGAATTATTTGTTCTCTCAATTATTAATTTCTAGAGCTGTTCCAAGAGTCTTGGTCTTGGTGGTCTTGGTTTTCTTGGTTTTTTTTGGTCTTGGTCTTGGGTCTTGGCTTGTAGGTCTTGGTCTTGGGTCTTGGCTTGTAAGTCTTGGTCTTGGGTCTTGGTTATTTTTGGTCTTGGTGTGATACCATAGGGGGACCAAGCACAATTTTGGGGAAAAATTTTGGCAAGAGGTTTAAAAATTAAAAAAATTTTTTGCCTGCGGCGCTGAAAATGGTTAATATTTGGCAACTAATGCAATAATTTTTTCAAATTTTCGCCTGCGGCGCTAAACTTGCGAGGTTTTACATTTTCTAAAGGTACTTAATATATTTGTCATGTGTAAATAAATAATTAAACTCAGAGTCCTCTTGAATCACTGGTATATGATCCAATTAAATTTTGGGAGAAAGACTTATCACACCCAACAATTAAACAGCTTGCGAAAATTTTTCTTTGTTCACCACCAAGCACAGTAGAGCGAGAAAGAATATTTTCGATTCTTGGAGAAATTTACAAGCCAAAACGGCTTTCTTTTAGTAGCACTCATGCTAAACAGCAATTGTTCTTACATTTTAATTATGATTTTGGGGATTTATAATAAATTTTAATGAATTTAATTTTTTGTATATATTAAAAATTTTTAGTCTTGGTCTTGGGTCTTGGTCTTGGGTCTTGGTCTTGGGTCTTGGTCTTGTTTTTCTTGGTTTTTTTTTGGTCTTGGTCTTGGTCTTGGGTCTTGGTTATAAGTCTTGGTCTTGGGTCTTGGTTATTTTTGGTCTTGGAACAGCTCTATTAATTTCTCAATAATTGTGAAAAAAAAACTTGAGAGTTTTTGTAAATACAATTTTTGAAAAAATGCTAAAATGGATAAAAAAGACAAAAATACACACGCAAAATAGAGGGGATTACGTAAAAAAAGTATGTAAATATTTGCACAAAATAAAATGTGAACATTAAAAATAAATGCTGCAAAAAAAAATAAATGAAAAAATAAAAAATAAATAAAATTATATATTTTTATAATAAAAAAGAGATTTTATCAAGGTCAAAAAAATTAAACAAAAATAAAAAGTGAGCACAAAAATGCCATAAAATTTGAAGGTTAAATATATTTAATTATTTTTTAAGATCAAAAAACCCTTTTATTTATGTATTTTTTTAGAAATAAATTGACAAAAATGTCAATTTATTTTAAGGTCAATATAGGAAAATTCTGGCACCGAACTGGCCAAATAGAGGATTAAAATTTAAAATTTTTTTTAATTAATAAACTCGAAGAGCGAACTCTGACTGAAAAATAAAATAAGGAGAACTAACAAAATTTTATCGAAAGAATAATTAATTGCTTTTATAATAAATATATTTTACACAAAATTAAATATTTTTTAGTTAAATTATTTTTTATTATTTTTTACTGTCCTATTATTGCCTAATAAAAAAAATAAAAAATATAAAACGATCAATGACACAAATAAAATAGCAAGTTGATGTGAATAAATAAAAATATAAAAAAAAGGGAAAAGTCCGATTAGCTCGCTTGGAATTTAATAAAATTGAGGAGAAAATAAAAGGAATTAAATACAAAATTAAAGGGAAAACCAAAGAATTAAGGACAAACAAAATAAATAAATAATTTTATTTTATTTTTAAAAAAAGTAAATATTTAAATTAAAAATATATTATTATTTAATTAAATTAATTAATTTTAATAAATACCCTCGTGACAATTCACCGAAATTAAAAAATTTAAAATAAAAAGAAAGATTTCTGATTTTTTTGGATTTTAAACTTTTTTTAAAGTTAAAAAGATATGTAGATTTATTTGTAATTAAAAATTATTTTTTTGTTTGTTAAAAAATAATAGTAAAATATTTATAATAAGTAAAATGTCTTAAAAACCTATTTTAACAATTATTTTGTTTTAAATTTTATTTATTTTTATGTTTTTTGGCAAAATGTTTATTTTTGACATTTTATCTGTTTTTCTCTAATTTATGAGTATTTTTTCTTTAACGATTTTTAAAATTTTTATTTTATTTTTGTTAATTTTAAAATTTAATTTATTATTTTTAGCTATTTACAAGCCTTATTAATTTAATTTAATTAAAAAAAAATGTTTTTTATTCCAAAACCTTTTTTAATTTTATTAATTATTTCAATAATATTTTTATTATTTTTAATACTTCGATTACCTTCAATTTCTTATCAAACTAATAATAATAATTGTCAACAACATTTATGGACTTCTTCTGAGAATAATAATTTAAATAATTTTTCTCATCCTATAAATTGTTTCATTGATGGTTTATTTTTTAAATTAAAATAAGAGTTTTTCTTTTTGGGATTTTTCTGAATTATCCAGATTAAAAAATTAAAAAAAAAAGTTTTGATTTTATTTAAAAACTTGGAGGACTTTTTAATACGGTAAACTATGACAAAATTCCATAACGACAAAATGACAGTATAGGGAAATTTTGCTTTTTCGTCAACATTACTTGATAAAAATTATTAAATTTTTAGGAAAACAAAAAATAATTCCTTGTATTCAACAAAATGATTTAAAAGAAGTATTTATTCCATTCAATTCCTTTTTAAAAAAACAATTTGATCTTTTTGGTGAAACTGATAAAAGTTTGTTTTTGAAAATTTCTTTTTAAATTAAATTTTTAATTAAGAAAATAATTCTTTTGAATATTTTACTTCAAATATTCCTTTACGAAATAAAAACAAAAATAATATTGGAGGACCGATTGAACAATTTAATAATGTAGCTATTCGTCCACGAATTAAATGTTTAAAACCTGAAAATGGTAAAAAATAAAATAATTTAAAGAGTTTTGATTTTTAAAGTTCGCAACTTTTCTCCTTTTAATTAATTTGTAAATTTGCGGATAAAATTTGCGGACTTTTACAGGCAAAAATATTTTTTTCTTATTTAAGGTTTTCCAATGAGTATACAATGGAATAAAATTCCCTATTTTTACCCTGTTCAAATACTTCAATTTGGCTTTGATTATTTTACGAGAAATCGAACAGAGAAAAGAAAACTTGTGGAAAGAAGGTTATCAGAAGGAAAAAATTTATTATTAAATCTTTCGAATGGAGAGCAAGGTTTTTATTATTTAAAATTATTTAAAATATTTTCAAAAGTCAAGTAAATTTTGGATTATTTCCTGATTTGCCTATTTTGCTTTTTTCTGCAAAACTTTTGTCTTCTGAAGCTTTTTTTGAAATAATTTTTGTTGGAAAAAATGAACAAAAATTATATTTGAAATTTCGTCAATGGCCGAATGATCAAGGAAGGTGTGTTTGGCATTTAAATATTAATGAAGAAGGAAATGTAAGAAAATTAGTATTATTTTTAAATTTATTTTTAATTTTTTAAAGTTATCTTTTGCTTATTCTCTTGAAGAAAATCGAAAAAATAGTAATTTTATTGAATTTCTTTTGGATTTGCCTATTTTTGTATTAAAAGCATTAAATCTCTTAAAAAATAGTAAATATTCTTATATTAATTCTTCAATCTTTTCTCCAAAATTTATTAAATTTTCTGGACCATTACAACTTAAAATAGACACTTTTCGTCAGAAGAATTTTGCCCATAATGAAATGTTTGTTTTTTTAATATTTTTTTTAAAATTATTTTTTAGTTTTATGCGAGTAGCAGAATGGCTTTTAAAAAGTCAAGATGAGAGGGGAGGATGGTAAACGAATATTCTTTATTTTTTCTTTAAAATTTTTTTTTTTATTTTTTTTAAATTTTAACTTTTTTTAGGCCAGTCCAAGTCGAAAGAATTTTTACTAATAATAAAGAAGAGGACCATAAATTTGTTTTATCATCAGGTTGGTATAGTGCTATGATACAAGGTTTTTTTTTAATTTTAATTTTTAAATTATTAATTTATTAAAAAATAATTTTAGGTCATGCTCTTAGTTTTTTGTCTAGAGCATTTAACACAACTGGGGACAAAAGATTTTTGTTAGCTGGTGAAAGGGCTTGTGCTTTGTTTGAATTGGTTTATTTTTATTATTTTTAAAAATATAAATTGACCAAAATTTTGATTGAAATTTATTTTTTTAACTGACTGAATTTATCAAAAATTTCAAAAAAATTAAATTTTTTTTCAAAGCCTTCAACTCAAGGAGGAATAAAAAATCAACTTTTTGGTTATGATTGGTATGAAGAATATCCAACTATTCCAACTGGAACTTTTGTTTTAAATGGATTTATTTATTCATTAATTGGTTTAAATGATTTTTCTCAATTTAGCAATTTTTCAAAAAATTTGTTTGTTATTGGACTAAAATCTTTACGTTCACTTTCTCCACTTTTTGATACTGGACAACGTTCTTTATATGATTTAAGACATGTACAAATAATTAATGGTAATAATATAAGGCCAAATATTGCACGTTGGGATTATCATTCTTTGCATATTTTACTTTTTGATTATTTATATTTAATTACTGGAGATGTTTTATTTAAAAAAATATCAAAAAGATGGTTAGATTATGCTCATGGTTTGCAAATTAAACATAATTAATTTTTATTTTTTATTTATTTTTGATTTTAAAAAGAGAGAGAAAAATGTATATAGAAATATATTAATTGGGGTAAAAATATTTATTTATAAAAATATATTTTTGTATATTTTACAATTTTTTAAACTGAAAATTTTCGGTATAGTATAAGAGCTTTTTTCTCTCTTTAGTTAAAATAAATAATTTATTTTTGATCTCTTTACTTATTTATAAAATATTTTTAAATAAAAATTTAATTCTTTTATTACTATTAAAAATTAAAGAAAGGCCATATAGTAGTAAAAATAGAAAATAAAATGGAATATACATATATTAAAAAATTGAGCTGAAAGTGTACAATAAAATATTAAAAATTACAAAAAATAATTAAAGCACTGGCAACTGAGAAAGAATAAAAAAAATATTTAAAAATTTTAAAGTCCATCCAAAACGTCACGAGGTGCTTCCCATTTAGAATTATAACCTTTCCATTTTGAAGGGACAATAAATACTCTATTGCCTTTAATAAATAAGGAAATAATACCAAAATAAGCTGTTCTTGGTACTCCTGCCTTAAGAATAAAAAGTTTTAAATTTTTATTAAATTCTGTTTATATATTCAGAAATGTCAAAAAATAAATATTTTTAAATTTTTAAAAACCTTTGTATCAGCCATTATTCCAATTTTTCTTGCAATAATCAAAAAATCGTCCATAGATTCGTACTCTATTCTATATTCATTTTGACCATTTTCTTCAACATTTTTTATCAAAAGTTCATTTACAGAAATGTTTTGAAGAGAATAAACTTTCTTTTGAAATAAATTATCATATTTTTGATTTAAAAGATAACTCAAATCTAATTTGCCAAAATTTATTGGTTCTTGATTGAGAAAAATTCTTTTTAGATGACGATTAAAGAATAAACCACTAAAAGTTTTTTTTAAATTATTTTAAAGAAATAAATATTCTCAAATACCCACTAGCTCCTTTCTGCCCAAAATCAGTCATTGCAGTACGTGATAATTCTGGTCTTATACAACTTCTATTTTTACGTTGTTCTGGTTCTCTTATAAAATCATCCCAAAAACCAAATGGCCAACGTGAATTAATTTCATTCCAAAACTGTCTAAAAAAGATTTTTAAAAAACAATTAAAAGTCTCAAAAAACCTTGTCATCATCCATCCAAGTCCAGGAAAGAAGTCTGACCTGTAGAGAAGTTTATTTGCATTTTTGTCAATAAATTCTGGTGTTCCATTATCATTCCAAGCCGAAACACAAAAAAGTGTTTTATCTAATTCTAGAAGAGGTCTAGTAGCTAAAAAATAATCAAAAAAGTCTGGAGAAATATCCAAATCATCTAAAAAAATAAAAAAAAATTCAAAAGAAAAAATAATAAAAAAACCTTCAGTAATTATAATAGAAGAATAACTCATTTTATCAAAAATGTGATTTAATGCCAATTTATAATGCCTTGAAATTTTGTAGTAAACAGCAAATTGTCTGTGTTGTGGTGGAACTTTAATTCTGGCAGTTTCACTGCTTATATGCTTAAATTTAAGAGAAATAAACTTAAAATGTTGTTTTATTATTTTTTAAAAGTTTAAATTGTAAAAAACAAGGAAAAAAGAAAAACACAAAATTAACGAACTAAACCAAAATGACATAACTACTTAATAAAAATTAAAAAAGCAAACCTTAATATACTGAACATGTTTTTCAAATTCCGAGACTACAGATTTAATTTCTCGATTATCACAATCCTGACTTACAATAATAGGAAATTGTTCTTCTCTACTTTTTCTAAATCTGATAAAAAATAAAACAAAATAAATTTAAAGAAAACCTTAACAATTTTATTAAATGTTCTCTCAAAGCAATAGGTCTATTACAAGCAAATACAACAACAGGAATAGGTTCTAACCAAGGTTTTAGAGGTAATTCCAAATTTTTAATTATTTGAGCATGTGGATGTTGAATAAATCTTTTGTCAATAACACCGTCTAATTCTTCTAATTCTCTTTTTTCTTTTATTAAGGATTTTTCAAAGTCATTTAATTTGTCATTAAATTGTTTTAAAACTTCAGAATCGAAGGAAGACTTTAAAAAAATAAATAAAAATATTTAAATTTATAAAATAACCTTTGTCAATTGTAGAGAACTGTGAATAATTAAAATAAATGTACAGAAAAATCCAAAAGTAAAAATAATTAATATCTTCTTTACAATTTTACGATTCATCCAACATCAAAAAATCTAAATATAATAAAAAAAATCAGTTCTTCAACTTTTGCGCCGCCAACATTTACGCCGCGACACTTGCACCGCGATTTTTCGGCGCATAATAAGGGCACCAAGTTTTCAAAGTTAATGACGCCGAAAGGTTGCGCCTAAAGATCGCAGCGAAAATTGTTGGCGGCACAAAAGTCGGCGTACCAAAAAGTCAACAAATTTATTAAAAAATTTAATTTTAAATAGAGTCTAAAAGAAAATAGTGAACGGCGCAAGGGAGAGTTCAGTTGAGTCACAGTTATAAATACCTCAGAGAATTAAAAAAAATAATTAGGTATGTCAAAAACAACAAAATCAACTCCTTTACCTCCAAAATTATTTGTTGATTTAATTAAAGCAATACATTCTAATATATTCAGAAATGAATATGTAAAAATTGATAAAAAAGCAGAATGGGGCAATTACGCTATAAAAATGTTAACTAGTTTTTCTTTAATTTACAAAATTTCTGAAAGAAATTTTAAATATGTTAAAGTAGGTTAATTTAATAAAAAATATATTAAATTAAATTTGTTTCTATTCTAAAGTGAGTATGATCGAGTGGTTAGTGTGTTTGTTTAGATTTTTACATTGACATTGGTTCGATTCCTTTGTTGTATATGAAATATCTGTTGGTCCTTAATTATAGTTAATTTGATTTTCATTAATTGTTCTATCGGTTAAAAAAATTTTTTATTGCAAATTTTAATTTTTTATAATTTTAGATTTATGTCATGAGAGATCGACAGATAATTTGTCCTGAATGTGAGAATATAATGAAATATAAAAATTTTAAAAAACATTCTTTAAATGTTCATCAAAAAAATTTATATCATCAAGTGTTTTTTTAATTTAATAATTTAAAATAAATTTTTAAATAAATAAACTTATTTATTTATTTTAGAAAAGTTATGAAATACTTGAAGAATTAAGAGTTATGGTTGGACTTTATAAATTTGCAGAAACTCAAAAAATTCTTGATGCTGCTTTAAATCGCTTTTATTTCTTAGAAGATTGTTTAAAACTAGGTAATTTAATTGATAAATATCTTTAAGTCAATTTTTATTAAAAAAGGTATTGCAACACCAGCTTCAAAGCGTTCGTTAGATTGTTTCAAGCGTAAAAGGATTCGTGAATGGCTCATTAGATTAAGCAAATGTAAAAATATTCCCGAGGAAGCGGAAGAGATGCGTTTTTTGGAAAGTAGGAACGCTCTTTTGGCTGAGGTTTTATTTTTTTACTTTTATAATTGAAGAAATATTAAAATATTTTTGATTTTTTAAAGACTGACATTCTGAGACGTGAATTACTAATTGAAATGTATCACTATGAAGATTTGCTATATAATTACTGCGTAGGACTTAATCGTGAAATATCACTTAATTCTCAGCTTAGAGAGATTAATAACTGATATATATGTTATTGTGAGTGCGAATTTGTTAATATTTTTGTTAAAATCAGGAAAAAAATAATTGCCGATTTTCTGAATTTTTTTAAATAATAAATTTGTTTAAAATGATTTTAAAATTTTTTGTTGATTTAATTAATTATTAAAATAAAAAATTATAAACCTCACATACTATTTTACTTTCTTTCGGTGGCACGACTTTTCGTCAACGGACTTTTCGTGAATCTGGTTAAGTATAGGTGGTTTTTTTGTAGCGGTTCAATTTACACAAGTGAGGTGTCATTCGAAAGAGCTCGGCGAGCTGAGTCGAACTAGCCCTGAACGAAGTCGAACCAACTACTCTGAGCCGAGATACAGACCCCCGAAAATCGAAAAACCATAGGGGGGAGTAAGCTCAGTTTTGGGGTGGAAAAGTCGAATATGAGTATGATAGCTCATTCGATAGGTCTCTTTGAGACCTATCGAATGAGACCAAAATTGTCGAGATTGAACGATTTTGAACAAAGTTATGAAAGATCGAAGTTTGCTGGAAACACGCCAAACTTGAACCTACAGAGAGTGTTTTATCACTTCTTCGTGTGAGAGCCCATACCTGGTTGGCTTTTTGGTACATGCGTTATTCTACGGCGCAAATTACAAATAAATAATTAAAAGAGCTTACTCCCCCCTATGGTTTTTCAATTTTCGGGGGTCTGTATCTCGGCTCATAGTTGGTTCGACTTCGTTCAGGGCTAGTTCGACTCAGCTCGCCGAGCTCTTTCGAATGACACCTCACTTGTGTAAATTGAACCGCTACAAAAAAACCACCTATACTTCACCAGATCCCTTTTCGTCAATAAACAAATATTTTTTAAAAATGAAAGACTGTTAATTAAAAAAGCATAACTGGACAAGACCTCCCTAGAAATCACCATCAACAAGATCAACATCTTTCGATTGACATCAAAACTATTTGAAATGGTTCAAAATAAAAAAAGTTATGCTAGTTATTCTGAAACGACCTTTACCATTTTTAATTAGTGTTCTTCTCTTGTTTTTTCAAATTTTATTCATTGACGAAAAGTCCTTTGACGAAAAGTCCGTTGACGAAAAGTCTGTTATCGAAAAGTCCGTTGACGAAAGTTATTGACGAATGCAGTTGACCCCGCGTTCAGCTGGCCCCGCGACAAAACGGGCGCTTCCCCTTTCTGGCGTTATGATTTATAAAAAAATCGACTCAAATAAATTTTTTTTAGTCATCTCATTCTTTACAAAAAATTATAATTCGAAAAAATATATTAATGCCACCAAAAAAGTCATCATCTCGTAAATTAATTTTACCTAACGAGTTGATTCAAGATATAACGACAAATATTCCAAATTTGATTGACCATGAGGATGTAGAAATAACACCTGAATTTATTAATCTTCTTGGTGTTGAAACCCGTATTATTATTGAGGATCAAAGAAAATGGAAAAAATATATAATGAAATTTCTGAGAATTTGCAACATCTTTTACTTTTTTCTTTCTAAAAGATTTAAATTGGTTAAAGTAAGTTAATTAAAAAACATATTGGGTAAGTATAAATATGCAATATAAAATTTATAAAATTTTTATTCAATAAATTTTTTAAATTAGATTAAATAGAGTTTCTTTTTTGTTTTAGAAAATTAAAGAAATTTACCTATTATAAAATTTTGCATATTAAAAAACATTAAAAAATATAAACATTATTTAGCGTATTGATAAACAAAGTGAAAAAAAGGCTCTCGGATCTGGTGAAGTATAGGTGGTTTTTTTGTAGCGGTTCAATTTACACAAGTGAGGTGTTATTCGAAAGAGCTCGGCGAGCTGAGTCGAACTAGCCCTGAACGAAGTCGAACCAACTACTCTGAGCCGAGATACAGACCCCCGAAAATTGAAAAACCATAGGGGGGAGTAAGCTCTTATTAGTGATTACCGCGGCTGCTACTAAATTATTTTCACTGAATTATTTTGTTGTAATTTGCGCTGTAGAATAACGTATCTACCTTTGTGTCATTAAATTGGCTGTTCTTAAATTTTTGATAAATTAATTATTTATTTGTAATTTGCGCCGTAGAATAACGCATGTACCAAAAAGCCAACCAGGGATGGGCTCTCACACGACGAAGTGATAAAACACTCTGTAGGTTCAAGTTTGGCGTGTTTCCAGCAAACTTCGATCTTTCATAACTTTGTTCAAAATCGTTCAATCTCGACAATTTTGGTCTCATTCGATAGGTCTCAAAGAGACCTATCGAATGAGCTATCATACTCATATTCGACTTTTCCACCCCAAAGCTGAGCTTACTCCCCCCTATGGTTTTTCGATTTTCGGGGGTCTGTATCTCGGCTCAGAGTAGTTGGTTCGACTTCGTTCAGGGCTAGTTCGACTCAGCTCGCCGAGCTCTTTCGAATGACACCTCACTTGTGTAAATTGAACCGCTACAAAAAAACCACCTATACTTCACCAGATTCAGGCTCTCCACCTTGAAAAGCGTATTCGTTATTTAAATAATAGATTGTATCAACAAGGTAAAAATCAATTAACCTCCCTTACATTATTTTTATTAAAAAATTAATAAATACAGCTATTGCGGCGGCTACTGCAATTCAACAACAGCACCCCCCAAATGATGATGCACCGCCACCACCAAAGAAGAAAAAAACTGAAGATTTTGTTCAATCTCCCTTGCCGAGTCCAAATTTGTCTTCAGATGAGTTGGAAGATTCTTTGAATTCAGAGGTTTGTTTTTACGTAATTTTATTTAGTCATTTAAACTATTTTGGGGAAAATTTTAAACATCTAACCCTCAAAAATTTTTTTTAACAATTCGAAAAACAAGGTGCTGAACTGCCTAAAATCAAAATACAATTTATTGGAAAATAATAGGGGGGAGTAAGTTTATTTACGGAATAATTTCTTTTGTTTTTAGGAGCAAGAGTGTTTTGATGAAACAATGTCTTCAAATTCAATCACTAATGAACAAGAAGATGAAGAACGTGACGATGATGAGGAGCAGCAGTAACGGAAAGAAACCCCAAATTAGGGTATTTGTGACTTTGGTAACTTGTAAATAATTAAATTTTATGGTTTTTTAAACATTATCGTCAGGATTTTTGTAATTTTTTTGATAATTTTTTCATATAAGAAGATTCTAAATATTCTCATTAAAATCCTTCTTATCATAATTGTGACATTTCTCTTTGAAAATCTTGTCTCCTTTTTTACCCAAAACTTATTTGTTTTTAGTATTTTATTGAATCTAAATTTACTTATTTTTTTATTTTCGTGTCGATGCTGAGCTTTTACATTCTAAATTCTTTTTGCAAAAATTGTTGGGGAAGATAGTAAATTTTTTTTTATTATTATTTAGCGTATGAGAAAAGCCCCAGTAGAGAAAAAGCTCTCATTGGACAATTTTTTTATTCTTAAAAAATCACCACCAAAAAATAAATTTAAAAAATACAAATAGAGTTTTTGTGGAAGAAGATATGAAAAAAGTGATATGCATTGAAGATATCTGGCAAAAGGTGTTGATTTTATGCCTCCAAAATATTCGTGTCCAGACATTTCGGCGACAGAAATTGCACGACATTTCGTCCCAACAGCAAAAAATCGTGGGCTAGGGTAAACGAAATGTAGTTTTTTTGCCGTAGAGGCGAAATGTCGTGCAATTTTGTTCGACGAAATGTATACATGTCGCAAATATTTTTTCCCACTTTTATTATTAAAAAATTTGTTTTGTAACGAATTACAATAATTAGCGTTTATTAAAAATAAACATACCTAAATTCATAAACGTAAAATTCATAATTTTTTATCAGATTAAAAAATAAAAAGGCAATAATATAAAATAAAAAAAGAATTTAAACAAATTGTCTATCGTTGTTCATTTAATGAAAATAAAATTAAAAATATACAAAATTAAAAAAAAAATTTGTTTGGGAAAATGAAAAAATAAAATTTAATTTTAAGAAATATTAGCAATAACATCATTTGTTATTAAACGTTGAGAAGATAAAATTGTATCAGCAGCCGTTGGACGAAATTTTTTGTCCGAAATGAAAGAGATTCCAGGTAGTGAATAAATTGATTCCTTAAAAGAATAAATTTAAAAAATATTAAAGTAAATTGTTCAAAATAAATAAATAAAATTTAAATTTTAGACAAAAGAGTATTGGAGATATGGACGAGTTTGAGTAACCTCTTTTACAATGAGGATAAACAGAGATATCTGTGAAGAAAGTTTTAAAAGAAGAGGTTGCAGAGAAGTTAGAGTGAATGGCTTGCGAACAAAATTTGCGGACTTTTTTTAAATTTTAAATTTTTTTTTAATTTTTTAAATCTAAGATTCCACAAACAAAAAATCCACTCTTCATTAGTACTCTTATTATACACTTACATTATCTCCAAGTCTAAATAATTGTTCAGGAAAGCAATTAAAAAAAGGATGTCTCATTGCTTTGTCTGCTCCAATTCTTTTATTTCCATCATACTAAAAAATATATAAATATTTTTATTATTTTTTGGCATAATTTAAAATATATTTTTACTTTTAATAATTTCAAAAGTAAATCAACAGTAATTGTATCCAATCTTGGAAGACAAATTAACGATTTTGGTGAATGTTGACGAAAATTTCTACATTTTTTAAATCCAGGCAGATCTCTAAGTTCTGGATGTGTTTGAGCATTTGGAGTACCCAATTTTTGAAAAATTAATTTTAATTGTTCTGTTGGAGAACTTCCAGGGAATAATGGAAGATTTGTTAACATTTCATAAATTATACAGCCAACAGCCCACATATCAATATGTGTGGTATATTCTGTTAAACCTTTAATTTAATTAAATATATTTTTTTAAATATTTTTTTCACTTCAAGTGACATTTCATCCAGTGTATTAAACTACTCTATCTTATCCTTTTACAATATTTTGAATTTATACCGAAGTGAATTGAAATTTCAGACAAATTTACTTCTAAGAAATATCGTAATTTATCTTGTTTAGGTACACCCCCCATTTATTCGCAAAAAAATATATTTTATTTTTCAAGTTAACTAAAATATTTTCTTGCGAATAAATGGGGTGTGTACCTAAACAGCAAGATTGGCAAAATATTTCTTTTATCCTTCCATTCCAATAGAATATTCGATTCTTTATTTATATCCAAATCTGAGGGAATATTCAAAAAGGGTTGGGTGTGTGATAAGACAGAGCAGAACAACAAAATAAAAAATTTAAAATTTAAAAATTAAATTTATACCAAGCAAAACATCTGGGGGTCTATACCAAAGTGTAACAACTTCACTAGAGTAACTTTTAGTAGGAATTGATTGAGCTCTAGCTAATCCAAAGTCAGCTAATTTAAGTTCTCCTCCTTTTGTAACAAGTAAATTTTGAGGTTTTAAATCTCTATGTAAAATTCTTCTAGAATGGCAATATGTCAACCCTCTAAGTAATTGAAATGTAAAAAGTTGAACATTTTTTATATTCATTTGATTTTCCAATTCTTCCATATATTCACGTAAATCTTGTTCAACAAATTCAAAAACGAGTGTTAAAACACTGTTAAAATTAAAGAAAGAGAATGAGTAAATAAATAAATTTATTTTTTAAATAGAGAATATACTCCCAAAATAAATATTATTAAATACTTGCGGACAAAAATTTGCGGACTTTTGTGCTCAAAAGCAAGTATCAAACTCTTTACCCCGTTTATTCGCAAGAAAATATTTTACACCCAAAATTGACTTTGAAAATAAAATATCTTCTTGCGAATAAATGGGGTAACTTAAATAGACAAGATTGAAAAAACTAGAAAGTGATTTTTGTTTACCTATTTCTTTTTAAGTCAAAAATTGTGTGTTGATCTTTTGGGTTAGATAATCTCTCTTTTACAATAAATATAATATATTTCTCTACCTGTCTGTATGTACTACATCATGTAAAGTAACAATATTTGCATGCTTCAAATTTCTAAGTAAACTAACTTCTCTAATTCTATAATTTTATTTAAATTAAAAAAAAAAATATTTTTTTGTTTAATTTACGCTGTACAAGGAGCTCCTTCTTCATGTTCTAATCTAATTTCTTTCATTGCTACACTTCTTCCAGTTAATAAACTTTGACCTAAATTATTAATTATTTAACTTATTAATTTTAATAATTTTTAATCCTATAAAAATAATTTTAAAATCAAATATTTCATTTTAATCTTATAAAATATTTCCAAAACTTGTACAAAATGACCAATTTTTAACTTTTAAAAATTAAAAAAATATTTATTTAATTTAAAATATATTTATTTACCCAAATAAACAGTAGCATATGTTCCTTCACCCAAATCAAAAATCTTTTTATAAGTTTCAGCTCTGCCAAAACCAATTTCATTGAGTGATGCTCTACGGCATTTTCTGGTCATTGGGTTTTCTATTGCTGGTATTCGACTCAAATTTTCTACAACACATTGGGGTATATTTATATAAGCAGGTAGAGAAAGACGTTTTTGGACTTCAGCCTCCTAATAAATTTAAAAAATAATTTTTATAAAATACGGCCAGTTCAGTGCCAAGTTTTGTTCTGATAAACTCTAGTCAGACTAATTGAGAGATTTGATGGATTAGTGTGAAAGTGAGAGAGAAAAATTTTCCACAATACAAAAATACAGTAACGGATCCCATGCAATATGATTAAGTCGGCACCGAACCGACCAAAAATTTAAAAATTCCCTAAAATTGTCAAAATTACTTCTAATTGACGTCTCTCTCCTCCTTTATCATTTATATTTGTAATATTTGTATTATTACTTCCCTTTTTCTTCCTTAATTTAACATTAGGTACATAAATTGGATTAATTCTAGAATGTGGAGAGGCAGAAGAATTTGTAGTTTCTCCACTAGAAGATGGAGGAGAAACTTCTGCCACACTTTCACCATCTGAGCCAAGTCTTCCATTTATTGTTGTTATTGATGAAGTTGAGAAACTGCCAAACCAACGGGGTGCATGCCAACTTTTTATTCTAATTGAAGAAGAAGAAGAATTATTATTTTGTGGGGGTGGTGGTTGTTGACGTTTCTTTGAACGTAAACTAATTAAAGGAGGTTTTTCTTCATGTTGTTCAATTGTTTTTGAAGAGACAGGATTAGAAGAAGTTATTTTCTGAAAAATTAAGGAAAATTTATTTTTTAGATTTTTTTAAATTAAAAATAAGCTTAGAACCATGCCTTTGCAAAAGAGTAGTAACCTTTAGTTGAGTGCTTATAACTTTTTCAAAATAAAAGCTAAAATCTTGAAATTTCGAGTAAATATTATTAATAGTGTTAACTAAATTGCCCAAAATTTTTAAAATTTTTGGTTCAGAATTTGAAAAGTTATGGAGAAAAATTGTCCTATTTTTCCCAAAATTTTCAATTTTTGTCATTTTTACCCATATCTTTGTAAATAATTAAAAATTTTAAAGATTTTAGTTAACACTGAGAACATTTATGCAAATTTTTACGAATGTAGGTACTAATTTGGCAATTTTATAAGCATTTAAATCAACTCAATTTATGTAATCATTTATTTTCTTTTCAGGCTCTTTATTAGAGAGGGAGGATATTAAAAAAAATATTTAATATTTTTTTCATACGTTATTATTATTTTCTATACAATTTTGTATTTGACAATTAGATATTCTATTGCTATTAGGTCCTTCTTCTTCAACAGTCATTTCTGCAATTCTCTCACTTAATTGTGAAAGAGAATCTGACAAACTCCAGCGATATCTGTTAGTAAATTGTTATTATTAAATAGGTGACCGGAAAGGCTTTTTTTAACTTAATTAAAAAAACAATTTCAGACTAAAAAAGCATATTTTTGTAAATATCGTAATTTAAGTGTTTAACCCAAAAATTTCAAAAAATCAATTTTCCCTTACTTTGATTTCATTTTTGTCGATTCTGTCTCTTTATTAGAACGAATATTTGCTTCCAAATTAAAATTATTATTAATTCCAGCTTCTGATAAAATTATTGTATCATTTCTTTGTTGTTGTTGTTCTGTTAAAATACCCCCATTTAATACATTTTTTATTCGTTGCCTAATTTTCTTCATTTTCGTTGTTTAAATGAATTAAAAAAAATCTTTTAAAAAGATTCAATTTAATATAAATGAATGATTAATTTTAAAAGAAAAAAATGGGCGCATGTCCCAATTAAATGTGGTCGATTAGTACGTTTAGACGCTGAACGGCTTGGCGCGCACTCACGTAACTTTATTAGTTTAGAACTTAGATGAATGAAAATTTGTAACAAATTTTATTATTTTGGTATCTAATCTTCCTAAAAATTTTAAAATTTTTGGTTTAGTATTTCCAAAGTTATGGACAAAAAACCAATAAAATTTTGAAAATTCGAGGTATTTTATATAATAATTTGCCAAATATTGAACCTAAAATTCTGAAATTTTTTATGAGATTAGTTAACATTATTAAGCACATTTGAACAAAAGTTCATAATTTTAAGTTCCATTTTTGACTAATTTATAAGCACACGCCCAACTATAACTAAAAAAAGGCTGCGCCCAACTGTACCAACCTACCGCCTGACAAGAAAAAAGTGAATTTTTGGTAACTTAAAAATGAGGGGAAGTAGATCATTATTATTTTTAGAAAAGTGTGGATGTGTGTGTGTTTGTAATATATTTATTTATTTGAGAAAAAAGAAATAAATAATATAAAATTTATTTAATTCAAATGGACAGCTGAATGAGAGAATTGCGCGCGCATAAAAATAAGGGAAAAATTGGGGGAAAAAGAAAATTAAGAAAAGAAAAAATAGGACAGTACTAAAGCCTACGGGCATTAATTTTGGAATTATGTGAAGCCATAAATAGAGCGGAAAATTGAATTATTATTTTTTTTGGCTAATTTTGTTGTTAAAAATTAAATAAAAAAAGAATTTATTAAAATATAATTTTCTTAAAATTAAACAAATTTTTTAAAGCTTTACCCTAAAAATAAAATTAAAGTTACATAAATAAAAATTAAAAAAGATTACCCAGAAGATCAAACTTTTATAAATAATTAATTAAAAACAGACAATTCACCGAATATAAAGAATTTTCGACACAAATTGAAGAAAAAGACAAATTAAAAAATAAATTGATTAATATAGAATAGTTGAGATTTCAAATCAGAATAAATTGAAAATTCAAAGACAATTCACCTTCTTAATGTGAATTACCTTTCTTTAGTCGTTTAATTCGGTGAATTGTCCAAAAAGTTTGTTTGACCTAAAATTCATTGTTTTGAATGATCTAACAATTATTTTATCAAATCAGAGTGTTGATATTCTGGGTAAATTAATTAAAGGGCAAAAGCATCTAAATTAAAACAACTAAAATTAATATCAAGTCAAATTATGGGCGGTCAACAAACACACATAGGTTAAAATGAAAAAAGAAATAAAAAAAATTAATTCGCCACACACTCTTTTCTTCTTCTTCTTCATTTAATAATTACTAAATTACCCACTTTTCCCGTTCTTTTTAATCACTACTTCTATTTTCAGCTCTCCTTAGAAAGAGCTGTCATGTCAAAATATAAACCTGATCAATCGTTGCAGCACATAATTTTTAATTAATTTTAGTTTTTATGTGTGTCTGTGTGTGGTTTAAAAATAAAAAAGCGGTTGGTTCTCTTCCCCAAATTTATTTATTTATTTTAATTTAAAAAGAAAAGTAACCGCCGCAGGCGTGCGTGTGGGCGCGCACATTGCGCGAGATTGTGGTGGTTGAAGGCTATTTAAGAGCAATTTAAAAGGGTTAAAATGTGTGAGTATAAAAGAGAGGTGAGAGAATTTATTTTTAATGACAATTTTAAAATAAAAATATTTTTTTTATAATTTTGGATAAAAAGATTTAAAAAAATAGAGAAAGATTTATTTATTTATTTTAAAGTCCCTAATGTAAAAACAAAAATTTTAATATTTATTTAAAAAGACCTAAAAGATCAAAACTTTTTTGATCAATTGATATGAGTAATTGTTTACTATAAAAACAGGTAGATAAATAAGCCTTAAAACTGTCGCTAATCTTCAATAAGTTTATTTATTTAAATAAACTTATTTTAACTAATTTTTCTTCCTTTTTTCAAATTCTCTTATCTGTTTTATATTTTTTTTCACTTTCCCATTAATTTTGGCATTTTTTATTTTTTATCAGGGGATAACTGATATGAGATGTGAAAGGTCATTTTTACAAATCTTCTCTAAATTAACATTCCCTTAAATACCAAAATTTTCATATTTCGATCTTTTGGGTTAAAACATTTTATTTAATTAAAAGGAATATACATTTGCGGGATTTGCCACCCATTTTTAGTAAATTTACCCAAAAACAAGAAAAACCTGCCTGTTGCATAACAAAATAAATAATATATTAAAATCAACGGGGATAAATATTAACCGGATAGAAAAATAAAAACGGAAAAAAGAAATATAAAAATAGGAGAAAAATAAAAATGTGAGTGTATGTGTTTGTGTTTAGTCAATAGGGGGGAAGAGAGAAAATAAAAATAAAAAAAATTTACAAAAGAGAAGTAAAAATGCAAACATAAATAAATATAATAAAATTGTGGATTACGGAAAATCTGGTAAATTAATGGGAAGCAAAAAGGCTGAAGAATAAAATAAGTGGGGTGAATGAAAGAATCTAACTATGAGCAATGTGTGTAAATTTATATTGATGGGAAAATATTGTGTAATGAAAAATAAAGTTGATTTAACAAAATTTAATTAAATTTAATAAAATTAAAAAAAAACTAAATTTATGATATTCTCAAAGCTATTTTGTAATTATTTAAAAAAAGTCTTAAAGATTATTTTATAAATTTTTTTTAGTTAAAAAATTAAAAAAAAATTTTTTTAACTCAGAAAAATTTTTTAGATTAATTTCTAAATATTTTTCTAAAAAACAATTTCAAAAAAGAAAATTTACCCTCAAGTTAATAAATAAAATAAGAAAATAAAGCACATACATAACTACTCAACTACAGTAAAACTTAAAATAAAACAAAGGAAAAGTTTTAAAAGATTAAATTAGTATTAAATATTAAAAATTGGCGTTCTGTTTTATTACTTTTTATCTCTAATTTTTAATGTATAACACTACTCTATATCTATTTATTTATTTTTAAAAGTTTAAGAGAATGACGGATTTTGTAAAAATTTATCTTGCGCCAATTCATAACTAAAATTTACCAAAAGATACTTCACAAAAGACTAAAAAACAGAAAAATCTCTGCAAATTAAGGTTGGGTTGGCAGTGAAGTTCTTTTAAGTATTTTTTTCATTTTTTGTTATTTTCTCTTTCTTAATAATTTTTTTTAGAATTTTCAAAGTTTTTATTTTCCTTTTAATAATGTCAATACTATTTTGGCCAATAACTGATCAAGCAGATGTTGATTCTGATGAAGATTGGATATGTTGTGGAATTATGCATTCTTTCTTTGGTTCAATGCTTTTTATGTTTGGAGAACTTACAAAATTCCCAGTAATGTCATTCATCTACAGTTATATTATCGAATATTTCGTAAGCGTTTTTTGTTATTTTAAAATATCATAGAATATATTGTCTTCCTTGGAGTTTCTAAACAGGAGAAGAATCAAGAGAAAAAATTCTAATCTAGACCCTAATTTTTAAATTTTTATTAAGAATTTTTTAGGCACTCCTACCATTTTATTCTGGCTTTTTTTATGTTGCTATTTATGAAATTTATATTCAATATTTAATGTTAATTACTGTTATATTTGGAATTATTGCCTACATGAGAGTTGTAAAAATTTAGAATTTTTTTATTATTAAATTTATTTTTTAAAAAGTATCTTTGTTTGTATTCACATCTTTGTTCTGCTTGGCATCACAGAATTATTATTGTATCGATGACAATTTATTTTTTCAGGTTAAATTTTAAAGTAGAAAATTTTTGGGTAAATGATTTGTTGAAACTCTTAGTTTTCGATTTTTCTGGATTTCTAAACAATTTTAGGGCAAATATATTTTTTCTATAAATTTTTTAATAATTTAATCATTTAAAAAAGAACATTATTATTCACTATTTATGCTCTTATAAATACAATTGTCGCTTTTCAACGTGTTTGGCATTGGGATAATCTGACAGAATTACTTCATAATGCTGCAGCTTATACAATTTGGTTAACCTTAACATTTGATTATGCAACTGGAAGTTATTTGGCTTATTTAACTCTTGATTTTATGAGAACACGTTACAGGTTTTTTTTATTAAATTATATATTTTAGTCTATAATAACATTTGTTAAATGTGTTTAATATTTCTAAATTAAGGACTTTGAGAACTGAAATTTCACTTAAATATTTTTTTTTAATTCTCAGAATTTTTGATTGTAAAAAAGTCAAAATCGACCTTTGACAAAATAATTTTCGTAAAATATTTTACAGCTTCTAAAGTTTTTTTCCCCCAAAAAATCATTATATTAATTAGAATATAAAACTGGTCTCAATTATTATAAGTAAATAAGGCGCGCCCACATGTTATTGTACATAAAAATATTACCTTAAAAAACTTTTTTCTTTTTTAGAGGCTACTGGGGAAACATACCAAAGGCATTTAAAGAAGATGTTTTTCGTTTAAAGTCTGAATAATTTTTTTAAACAATTTTTGTTTTTATTTATTTATTTAAAATTATTGTTTTTTTAGTTTTAATTTTTAGACAATTAAATATCATTATAAGAACATTTTTAGTGATCGGCCATTTTGTCTGTTCTTATATTTTTTTATTAGTGACAATTTATTCAAAAAAAAAAATATTTTTTTATTCAAAATCAATTTATTTTAAATAAAATATATTAAGAGTAAATATATACAAAAAATAATAATTAAAAATTAAGAGATCATTATTATATTTTAAAATCTAAAAAAGAGGAAGGAATGTATTTATATAAATTCAAAAAATAATTTTAATTTTTTTCAAAATATTCTCTTTTAACAGGCACATTTTCTATAAATAACAGCCATTTGTAAACCTCCATTAGAATGTTGTGTATTATGTAAAACTGAAGAAGTTGTTGTTGAAGAACCACCACTAGGATTACGTTCATTTTTATTATTATTATTTTTTGAATTCTTTTTAACCTTTTTAAATAAATTTAAATTTATTTAATTTATTTAAATTTAAAAATACCTTTAACCAATTAATTTCTTCTCCTCCTCTTTTTTTATTATTTGCCCAATTAAAGTTTTTGTCTTTTTCTTCATTAAAAAAAGAATTAATATCTTCATTATTATTATTATTTAATTTATCTTTTATTTGATCTTCCAAAATATTATTATTATTTAATTTATTTAATGAAGTATCTGAAAGGGCAATTCCATCACCAGAATTAACAGCACAAAGAAGATCAGAATTTTGAGTTCTAGTTTTTGTTGATTTTCTTCTTATATGTCCTCTTCTTAAATATTATTAAAAATATAAGAAAGTCTTTAAATGACAATTTACTAACTTAGAGTCATGGAAAAGGATAGAAAAAAGTCTGACTCTAATGTCACTAAATTATTATAAAAGTACCAGACTCTAATGACCAAAAATACCAAGACTCTAATGACCCCTATAAGTCTCTAATAAGAAATTTAATAAATTCAAAAAATACCTGCACTTAAAAATATCACGTATCGCTGAACGAAATCTTTGAGACATAAAAGCATATAAAAAAGGATTGCAACTACTAGAGAGAAATAACAACAAATAAGTTACTGGTTGTGTAAACGCCTTTAAATATTTTTTTAAAATTATTTAAAAAAATATTTAAAAAAAAAAATACCGCAAATCCTCCCAAACAAATTTTTTCTTTTCTGAAATCCTAAAATAAAATAATTAATTAATATTTAAAATAAAAAAATAAAATACAATATAAATTAAACGAATATGATGAGGAAGTGTTAAAACAGCAAAAGAACAAACAATTGCAATTAAAAGTCTAATAATCTGAAAAAAAAAATAAAATTTATTTAAAATTTTTACTTAATTTTTTTAAATTAAAAAAAAAAAGAATTTGTTTAAAGAAAAAATAATTATTTTAATTATGAGACTCAAATGTCCCCAAAATTATTAAAATTAAATTTCTTTTTACTCTTTTTCGTGATTCAACAGTGCTAACAACTACAGTAGAAGAAGAAGGTGCTGAATTTCTCTGTCCTAAATATGCCGGTTCTACAGACCCATTTCCAAGAGTTAAGCGACATTTAGTCCTCCCATTTTGTTCAATATCTTCATCTTCCTCTTCTTCTTCATCATCAAAATCTTCTTCCATATGACTTCCATTAGATTCTTCCTCTTCTTCATTTTCTCTTTCTTCTTCTTCTTCTTCACTTCTTTCCTTTTCTTCTTCCTCTCTTCTCTCTTCATTTTCTCTTTCTCTTCCCTCTTCTTCACTTTCACTTCTATTAGAATTTACTGGAGTAGAAGATCTCTTAACTAGAATTAAAGGAAGTAAATTATTATTATTATTATTTGTTGCTTTTATACTACAAAAATAATTAGGTTGCGAATTTGAACGTTTTGAAGGTGTTTTAGCTAATTCAGATATTATAGTAGCAGAATTATTATTATTAGTTAATGCACTTAAACGACAACTAGCAACACTTCTTTTTTGTAATGCTGTCATTGTTGTTGTTTCTAAAAAATTTTAATTAAAAAATTAAAAATATTCTCATAATAACCAAGTTCAGTTTTTACTTGATAACTCAGTCAAATATTAATTAATTTAAATGATTTTGGTATCATTGGATAGAGAACAATCTCAGCTACAAAAATAAGTAAAAATAAAAATTTTAATTTAAAAAGAAAAAAAGTTGGGGTCAAAAAACCATCATAAACCCAAAAATACTAAAATGGTTTTTTGCCCACAATTTTTCTTCCAAATAACTAAAAATTATAATTTTTTGATATTTTGTAGCAAAGTTTATCCTTTATCGAATTTTTTAAAATTATAATTCAATACTCAATTGTCCCTCCATTTTTAAAAATTTTTTTAAACCGTTGCTGTTTGTTCTCATTTGAGTTAATTTCTTTAAAGGAGCACTGTGCCAGAGAACAAAACCAATGCGAGTATAAAGAAATGCAATTATACACAAAGGAATACAGTACCAAACAAGAAAGGAAATTATTAACTATAAATAAATAAATTAATTAATTAATTTTAATAAAATAGGTTTTAGCTTTGGTTTTAAAGTCTAAATAATTATTTTCAGACTCCTTAATTTTATAATTTTTAAAAATAAAAAAATAAATTTATTAAAAATTGCCTACCATATTCCGAGTACTCACAAAACTTAAAAATATAAATTAAATAATATATTTTAATTTTAATCCCATTTTTTAAATTTTATTTTATTAAAGATTTAAAATAAATTAAAAAAATTTTATATTATTTTTCTTCTTTTTATTTTTTCGTCCACACGTTTAAAATTTTTTAAACATTTCACAATGTTAAATTCAATAAATTTTATTATTCAATCTATTTTAGTCTTAAAAAAATAATTAATTTACGTATAAAACACAAAAATTATATTTAATTAATTTCACAGGCGATTTTTCCAAAAATTACCCAAAAATAATTTTTTTTTCTAAATTTAATCCTTAATAAACAAAAAAAAGAGAGGGAAAACCACCAATTTTTTATGGTCCCATTTTCAGCAACAATTTTTATGATAATTTATTTTTATGATAAAAAAATATTTTTTAAATGGGAAACACGAGAAAACGTGATTAAAACTGATTGATTGCTAAAAAATAACTTAATGTTCTAGCTATTTGTCTTTTTATACTATTTTATAATTAATGTTTGTCTATCTATTAAATACATACTATTTTTTAAATAAACTTTAAATTCCAACTTGTTTTTCTTTTAATTTTCTAAAAATAAACTTTAAAATAAACTTGTTATTTACAATTTTTTTTGTTTGTTTGTCTCTCTTACAAACATACACTCTCTTTTCATAAAAATAAACTTTAAATTCCAACTTGTTTGTTTATTTAAACTTGACTATTTCTCTAATAAATGTTTGTCTCTCTCTTATAAACATACTCTTTTCATTATTAAAGTAAACAATTAATTTAAATAAGCTTGTTTTTTTCCCTAACATAATTTAACGATACAAATAAAAAATGTTTTCCCATGATTTTAAAACTTGTTTATTTTACCTTTCATTTACATGTTCTCTAGAACATCCTGAATGACCTCCAGGCCATTCTTGATATTTTGATGTTGTATAATAAGGAAAATTAGCTAATACCCTATTTAATAATTAATTATTTAAATTTATTTATTTAATTTACGAGCATATCCAAATAGCAGCCATCATTAAAGAACGAAATCTAGGTGTTAATAATTTAAGTGCCAAAAGTGGATGTAAAACAGCAATATATTTTTCAACTGAAACACATACAAGAATACCAATACCAGCACATGGGGCAAGATGTACAATAAAAATATACATTTTGCATAATGTTGCTCCTATAAAATAAATAAATAATTTTAAAAAATAAAATAAAATCACCCAAAGGCCAATGTGCATCCAAATTTATTAAATGAAGCATATTTTGTAAAATACAAAATATAGCAACTAATAAATCAGCCAATGCTAAATTAGCTAAGAAAAAATTTGTAGCAGTACGCATTGAACGATGAGCACAAATTACAATAATTGTAAATAAATTTCCTATAAATTTTTTAAAAATAAAAAAAAATAATTTAGAAAGGTTTTAAAAAATAATAAAATTAAAATTAATATACTTTAGACTGCCAAAAATAAAAATAAACACTTTTTTCATACATTTACTAATTTTATCACTTTAGAAAAGAATATTTTCTTTGACAAGTTAATAAATTTCATAGAATTATTTTTTTTAATTAAATTCTTAAAAATTAAAATATTTTAAAAATGGGAAAATATTTATATTTTTTATTAAAAAAATATTTATAAATTTTTAGATTTTTTATGATTTTATTCTGATTTTTTACGATTTAATTCTGATTATTTTATATATTATTCTGATTTAATTCTGATTTTTTGCGATTAATTCTGATTTAATTCTGATTATTTTTTATATTTTTCTGATTTTATTCTGATCTTTTTTGTTATTTAATTCTGATTTTATTCTGAAGTTTTCCCAAATTTCTGAATTAAAAATTAATTAAAATAATTACCTGTCAAACAAAGAAGAAATACAGCAATATATGCAAAAGTAAAAGGAATTTTAAAAATAGGTAAATCTAATAACGATTCATTACAATTAATTAATCCTTCATTTTCAGAAGTCATTTTATTTTTAAAAATAAATTAAAATTTTATTTTCTGTCTTAAATTAATTAAAAAAAATATTTTGATGATTACTGATCTTCTTTTATTTATTTATTTATTTTATTTTATTTGCTCCTCCTTTTTTTTCAATGATTTCTTAATTGTTTCTTTAATAATTAGTTTCCTTTTATAGTTTTACTTAATTTAAACTAAAAAAGAAAATTATTTTTATACAAAAAATGTATGAAAGAAGAGTCTATGTGTCTAAATAACGTCCAATAATTATAACTCAAAGAATGGATGAACCAATTTTTTATATTTTGGTACCAATCGATAGAGAATTAAATTCTCTACAAAATTACAAAAAATTAGAATTTTATTAATAACATAAGAAATGTTATGCTAAGAAAACTGACGTTTCTGTGAGAAAATGGTATTTTTAATTAAGTTTTTTAACCATAACTTTTTTTTCCAGGGTTGCTAAAATTTTGTTATTAGCTCTTTTTATAGCAAATTCAATTCTCTATTTAAAAATATCAAGTTTATTTAAATTGGTTAATCCAATAAAGAGTTATGGTCTTTGAAGTAGTCAGTACTCTAAGAGGGGAATGTTTCAGTCTAATCAGAAAAAATAAAAAAATAAAATGAAAAAAATAAATTGGCGAATAAATAGAAAAATATAAAAGAAGAAAATAAAATTATATAATTAATTAATTAAAAGAAGAAGAAAAAGAAAAACGAAAGAAATGCTTATACCTATAAATTGCTTATCACAGCAATAATAATAATTAATAATAATAATTAATTGGCAAAGGGCAAAATAAAAATGGCCAGAGAGCAAAAATAATAAATTTATTTTAAATAAATTTATTTTAAATAAATAAATAAAAATAAATAAATAAAAATAAATAATTAATTAATTTATTTATTTTTAAGGGTGTTTTTTAAAAAAATAATTAATTAATTAATTTTATTTATTTTTTTTTTTATTTAATTAATTATTTTTAATAAATTAAATTAAAAAAATTTATATTTAAAAATAAAATAAATTTTAAAATTAAATATACCTACATATTTATTTAATTAACAGGAAAACTAAGTAAAAAGGTAAGGGGGGAGAGGGTCACTCTACTTGAGAAAAAGTGTTTTTAAAAAAACAAAAATATAAAATTAAATTATTTAAAAATTAAATATATTTATTTTTAAATTTTTTTTATTAAAATTAAATTTATTAAAAAATATTTAAATATTTTTTAAATTTATTTGAATAATAATTTATTTAAAAAAAGTACAAAGTCTCCTTAAAACGTCAAGAAATAAAAAAAATAAATTTTTGCACTTTGAAAAAAATAAAAAAGTATTTATTTAAATCTCTTTTTCAGGCTTAAAACATTTTTAATCGTTAAAAATGTTAAAAAGGTATAATTTATTTATTTATAGAACAAAAATACTATTTTTTTAATATTTTTGAGACAAATTTATTTTTTTTATAATTTTGGCATTCTGTAATTTTTAATTAAATGTTATTTTAATAAATTAAAATTTAAAAAAAAAATATTTTTTATTTAATTTTTATTTTGTCTAGAAAGAAGATGTTCTCTGTCTTCTCCTCCCCTTTTTTTATTTTATTTAAATTTTAATAAAATAAAAAATAAAATAAATATTAAATAAAAGCTAAAGTTTAAAATGCCCTTTTTTAATTCGTTAAAATAATTTATTTTTATTTTTATAAAAAAATAAAAATAAATTAAAAGAAGAAGAAAAGTTTAAAATGAAAAGAAAAATAAAAAAAATTTTTTAAAAAAGGCTAAAAGTCAAAAGGCCAAAAAACAAACAAAAAACAAACAATTTTTGGCATTTTTCATTAAATTAATTGAAAAAATAAATTATGAGTAAATAAAAGAAAATTAAAAATAAAAAAATCATTGGGATCAAATGTCCAAAAATAGGGAAAATTAAAAAAATATTTAAAAAAAATATAAAAATGTATCATTTTTCAATAAATATAAATAAATTTATTTAATATACTAAAAAAAGAATTATTAAAAAAATAAAAATATTTTTTAATGCTTTTAGCTTAAAAAATAAATAAATTTAGAGAAGGAAAAAATAAAAAAATTATTTTTAGAAAAAATTTTCCCGTTATTAATTTAAAAAAAAAAGAAAAAATATTTTTTTTTAACCTTTAATTTCTTATTTTTAAATTAATTAATTATATAAATAAAATTAACGGCCTTTGGCCACTAAAAAGGGAAAAATTAAATTAATTAATAGGAAATGAAAAATAAAGTGAGACACACAAAATGTGATTATTCTAATTTTATAAAAAAATTAAAAGATTAAAAATGTGATAAAAATAATAAAAAAAAATATAAAAAAATTTTTTTTTAATAAATTAATAAAATTAGAGCGATTTCCCTTTACTTCTCGAAGCAAGAACCTCAACCACATTTTGTCTAATTACTCAAGATAAAATAAAAATAAAATTTTAAATTTTATATCATTTAAAAGAGAATTAAAACTTTAATATAAAACAATAAAATTGTAATTTTTAATATTAAACAATAAAAGTTGTGGTGAAAAAACGAACATTTTTGGGTCAAATGAACAGTTTTTTGACTACAACTTTTTTACTAAAGATTCTAAAATTTTGTTTTTTTGATATTTTATAGAAAATTTAATTCTCTATTTAATAATACAAAAAATTTTAAAGATAAATTTATTTTTCTTAAAGTTTTAGCTTTGAAACGAATTAGTAGACATTTAAATATATAAGCAATTAATTAAGTTTAAAAATATTTTTTATTGTTTTAGAGAATAAAAAATATTTTAAAAAATAAAAAAATTCTAAAAAAATTATTTTTATCAAATAAAATATTTTTTCTTTATTAAAATAATTTTTTTTTAAAATTTAAGGAATAAATTAATCTAAAAAAAATTAAAAAAAAAAAAAAGAATTAAGACAGAAAAGATAGACACAGAAAAAAAAATTATTTCAACAAAAATGTGTTTTAATCATTAAACATTTAAATTAAAAAAAAAAAGAAAAAACTGTGGGGGTCATTTTTATAAAATATTGGGTACGTTTGGGCGCGATTGTGTGCGTGTATTTATTTAAAATTAAATAAATAAAGTTAAATATTTCCAAAATTTTTAAAATTTGTAAAAACAAGTTAAAAATAGAGCTATCTAATTCTTCTAAAAATTTTAGATTTTTCTTTTGGGAAAAGAATAAGTTATGGAAAAAATAAAAATAGGGGTAAAACAACTATTTTTTAAAGTTTTTACTCATAAACTTAAAAATTCAAATCCAAAAATTATTTTAAAATTTAAATTAAAAATAGAAGACACTAAAAAGAATATTTTTAGAAATTTTAGGACTCTAAGTTTTAATTTAATTTAATTTTTAAAGACCGCGCCCAACAGTTTCCACGCTTTAAAGTCTTTAACCTTTATTAAAATAGTTGCAATTTATAATTCTCTTTTAAATAATTTTTTTTAATATTTCCGACTTTTTAAAAAGAGAATTTGCAATTAAAAAAAAGAAATTTAAAAAAAAAAATTATATTTAAAATAAAATAAACACGCAAAAAGGGAATAAATACACTACAACTACAAAAATAAATTATTAAAGAGATAAAAAAATAATTTAGAAAAAAAATAAATTATTTTATTAATATTATTTAAAAAAAATAATATAATAAATAATCTTTTGACATTTTAAAAATAAATTATTTAAAAAGTGCCATTTGAGTCTTACAATAACTTCATAAATATCCCTCGTCTTACCTCTGAACTAAAAAGGTCAGAATTGAGTTTTAATATTTTAGGCATTTAGTTGGAAATATCTTATTTTGGAAATATCTTAGTATATTTGAGTCTGCCAAAATTTTAGGAAATAAACTATTTGAGTCTCTTTTATTTTAAATCTCTCTAATAATTTTATTAAGGATAAGGAAACATAAAAATTAAAAAATAATTAATTTTAAATTAAATTATAAAGAAAAATATATGTCTTTGTAAAAAACACAATTTTAACTTTTGAAATTTAAAAAAATTTAACATAAAAATTTTTTATTGGTGTGTAATTTTACTTTTTTTTTAAAAAAAGAAAAAAAAAGTGAATTATATTTTAAATAAATAAATTCATAAAAAGCCTTTTTTCTTCTTCTTTTAAAAACCCAAAATTTAAAACTAAAAAATAAATATAGGTAACACCTTCTTTTTATTTATTTCTTAAAATGTGCGTCAAAGCCTTTTTTCATTTTTATAACCAAAAAAAGTTTTTTTTGCTTTAAAAAAATTAATTTTGGCGCACAAGCAAATTTTGGAATGTTCAGTCATCCAAAAATTTAAAAAAATTTTTATTCTTTTTTAGCTTCTTTATTTTAATTTCTCTAAAGAAATAAATTTTTTTTAATTTAATGTATATTTTTGGTTGTTAGACTTTAAATTATTTTCTTCTCCTATTCTAATTTTTTTTAAATATATACCTAATTAAAATTGAAGTTCTGATTTTTATTTTTAAAAATTCTGATTTTTATTTTTAAAAATTCTGATTTGTATTTTTAAAAATTCTGATTTGTATTTTTAAAAATTCTGATTTGTATTTTTAAAAATTCTGATTTGTATTTTTAAAAATTCTGATTTGTATTTTTTTAAATTCTGATTAATTAAAATAATAATTTTAAGGGGACTTTAGAGTCAACAATATAAATAATAAAATAATATATATATTAATATTTAAAAAAACTAAAAAATTAAAAACTTTTTTATTAATAAAAGGTCAAGAATCTTTTTTTTAATTTTTAGAAAATCCGAAATAAAAAAAATAAAATTCAGTCTCTTAAGATAATTTTTTGACTCTTTTTATTAAATTTAGGCGCACCAAAAAATAATTTTAAGAAAAATTCTTAGAAAAATAAAAATAAAATATTTTTTTACATTGTTTCCGGCTAATTAGCATTATTTTTTTCTTTTTTTTTTAATTCTATGAAATTGGGTTAAAAAATATTATAAAGGAAGGAGAGGTAATGCTCTACTATAATCTTGTTTTTGTTTTTATTTTATTTTTTTAAAAAGATTTTTGAGGTTATAAAATTAATTGCAGGAAAATAACAAGAAAAAATAAAAATTTAATTATTTTAATAAAAAATTTGAGAAAAAAATAATTTTTTCATAAAAAAAAATTATTTTTATGGAGAAGGACCTGTTGAGTGCCATCCTCCATAACTTTTTAAGTTTTAAATTATTTTTAATGTTTTTGATATCATTCGATAGAGAATTAAATTTACTACAAAAAGAAATAAAAATCAGAATTTCGGATTAAATAAATAAAATGTTATGGTCAAAAAACCTACAACAGTAAGCATTTTTCGCTTAAAAATAGTTTATAATTAATTATTTCATTTTTTAAAATTATTTTTTATTATTTTATTAATAATTTATTAAACAGAAATATAATTTATTATATTGAGAGATTTTAATTAGATCGGAAGATTATTTAACTTGTCATTTATTGTTAGTTAGATCTGCTTTCAACTAACCCTTTTTAATTAATTTAATAATAAATAAAGAAGAAAATTAAATATAATATTTATATTATTTAAATAAAATATATTATTTAAAAAAATATATTATTTAAAAAAATATAAAGTTTAATTAATAATATTTTTTTAAAAAAAACTTTAGAGATTAATTAAGCAACTACAGTGTCTTTATTTATTATTTTCTTCAAAAAAAAAAAAATAAAAAAAATATAAGATTTATTAAAAATTAGAAAAATGTGCTTTAATAAAAAGAAATAAAAGTAAATAAAAATAAAAAAATAAATGGCAAGCGCTAAAAACGGAAATAGAAGAAGAGTAATTTAAGGGGCAAAAAAATGCGCATCCTCTCTTCCCTAGAGCTTTTAAAATCCTTGCTATATTATAGCTCAAGGGCTCAGCATTTAATTACAATATATTCTATTTATTTTATTATTAATGATATTATTATTGTGCTCTTTTTAAATGCCAATGTTGACAAATAAAAAAATATTTATGAAGAAGACGTTTCGGTGCCAAAAGTTAATCGTCAAAATTATTTTTCATTCATAACCTTTTTATTTTAGAACAGATTGAAACAATTAATATATCATTTTAAAGATCTAAATCTGTGCTTTCTTTTTAAATTTAGATCATTTTGATTTATTATTTTTAAAAAAAGTTATGATTAAAAGAAAATAATATTTTTATTTTCTTTGTTTATTTGCTTATATCTTTTTATTAAATAATTAGATTTAATTGATCTAATTAAAATAATCTAAAGATTCATATCTTTTGAAAGAAATAAAAATTAATTTAATTAATTAAAAAATAAAAAAGATATTAATTAAAAAGCAACTATTGTACAAGTCAATAGGCGTCAAAACGTCTTCTTTTTGAATTCTAAGGGAATAAAAAAAGAAAAAAAATTAAAAAGTTTTTAATTACACAAAAACTCAATAAAAATAATTTTAAAAATGTGAAAAAGGTTTGGAAAAATAAATATTATTATTTTATTATCAATTAAATAAAAGTATCCATCTCCTTTAAGTAAATACTCTTATAAAAATAATTAAAGTTTTATTTTTCTAAAAAAATTATATATTTTTTTTCTAAAAATATAATATTATTGCTTGCAGTAAAATATGAATATTTTTATAAAAAAAAAAAAATTATTTGAAAATTAAAAAATATAAGAGAATAAAAATAAATTACTTTAATTTCAACTGTAAAAGTGAGAGAGAATTTTTGTAGAAAAATAATAATTAAAATAAAAAGAATAAAATTTTTATTTTAAGATTTTTCATATTTCTTACACTCTAGCACTGATTTTAATTTAAATTTAAAAAATAAAAGCAGAAAAAAAATCTGAATTTTGGGAAAAATAAAAAATATTTTAAATTAAAAATTTTTTTAATAAAAGTTTTAATAAAAGCAAAAAGTGAATTATTTAAAAAAGGAAATTTAAAAAAATGTGATTATTTTATTGTTCATAAAAATAAATAAATATATATAAAAAATCGCAACAAGAAACATTAAAATCATCAGACAGAATAAACTCTTTTTTTCCTTTTTATTGTTTTTATTACACCACGTAATGATAGACACATGCTTTTTAGTATAAGCCGATTTTTTTCTTATATTTAAAAAAAAAGTAAAGAAGAATTAAAAAATTATTTTTTAAATCTTTTTGGAGACAAAGAAATTTAAATAATTAAAAAAAATTAATTTTTTTTATTATTTATATTTTAATTTTAATAAATAATTAAAATAATGGTATTTCTATAAGGTAAAAAAATAAAAAACATTATTAATATTAATTAAATAAAATTATATTCTAAAAAAAAAATATTTATCCTTTTTTTATATTATTTAATTTTTATATTCCTATAACTTGCCACCAAAAGCAAAAATGCCGACAACAATACCCCTTAATGAAGAAAAAAATATTGTAGAAAATATTCAAAATATTGGTTAAATAAAAATATTATAAATAAAACCATCTTCCTGTAACAGTGGATTCAGTAGAATCTGTCATTTGTTCGGAAAACCATTGCTTAATTAAATCGGCTAAAATGTTAAATTTATGTACATTTAAAAAGAATTAAATTCGTTATTTTTTAGATTCATTTCAACATTAGAAACGTTTTAAGATCCAGTCCAACCCAATTATTTTGGTTATAATTTGACCTTTAAAGTAAGTTATAATAAAAAAATGTTGTAAAACATTTTGAGTGAAAATTTAAGGGCAGAGTTAAAAATTTCATAAGATAAACCTGGAAGTTCTAATTTATTTTAATTTCAAACCTGGCATATTAATGCATCCAATATGATATCCAAATTGAAAAGAACTTCCAAAAGCTGCTGCCAACACAGCAAAAATAAGAGATTTTGTCCATTTTCCTTCCTTAAAATATAAAAATTATTTTTAAAGTTATCATATTTTCTCACCAATTTTTGATTTTTATTAGGTATTTCTGTCATTTTTTACTAAATGATAAAAAATAAACATAAATTATTATTGAAAGATTTCAATTTTAAGGATTTTTAAATAAGCAAAAAACGCACAAAATGAAAAAGAGAGATGGAAGAATATTTTCAATTTTTTGTCTCTGAGTCGTTTCACAAAGAAGATTTTAAAAATTATGAAAATTTGAATATAAAATTAAGCCATATTCATCTAGAAATTCTTTTCCAATTTATTTTTTAATCTTTCTGATTTTTTTATGACGAGGAAGTTCAAAATATTTATTGGCAAAACGTTGGAAAACTTTATTGGCGAAATGTCATGTCAAATTGGAAATTAATTATTTTCTCTTTTTTTCGATTTAAGTTCATTTAAAAACCTTAAAACTAAATAAACTAACAGTGATGATCTTTCACATTTTTCAATGTATTTAATGTATATACGCGTT
Organism: Meloidogyne chitwoodi; assembly: GCA_015183035.1. Lineage (NCBI taxonomy): Eukaryota > Metazoa > Nematoda > Chromadorea > Rhabditida > Meloidogynidae > Meloidogyne > Meloidogyne chitwoodi. Next base: position 1,760,525 of record JACZZP010000016.1, read on the forward strand.
TTCATTTATCCATATTTTATTATTTATGATATGTTTCTGATTTTGATGTTATATTTTTGATTCATAACCCAGAATTCATTCTTATCCCGCTTTCTACAAATACTTATGTTAAAAGAGTTATTACTCATTTTTATTTAATTATTGATTTTTTAATTTATGCTTTGTTTTAGATTTACACAATATTTTCTAAATTATAATTTCTTTTTAGAAGTAACTTTCTCATAGCTTCGCCCTTTACAGTACAAAACAGGGCGTTTTCGCGTTTTTTTTATTTTTTTTTGACCCCTTGTAGCTAACAGGTTTGGAAGAATCTTGATTTCAAAAGAATTTTGAGTCATTTGACTTTTGAGCACATTTCTTGAAGAAGATTTTATTCCACATTTCGGAGCACGATTTTTCTGATGAAGAAAAACTGTACAAAATGTGGAAACAAAGCGATGTATATAATCCTGCTATTTTCTCCCTTTACTGAAGTTGTTCCTGCCTGTCAATTCTTGCCATCGCTGTTGTTGATTGCACTTAATTTGCACTACTAATTTTGCAAGGTTTTTTTATGTTTAGGGGTGGGATACTTGTCTATTGAATTATCTTCTTTTGCTGATTTAGTTTATAACTTTCAAGTTTTTTGCATAATTATCTTCAAGAAACGTGCCAAAAAGTTTAAGAAAATAATATATTTTACACGATTCCTTATTGCCGGTAGTAATCTTGCATCTTATTAAATCAGTTTATCTTTTAATCTTCAGATGATCTTCTTTGCGCTTTTTTATTAATCTCGTCGAGACACCATATTTCAGACCTTTCCATTCTTTATTTTTATATGTATTAGTTTATTAAATGATTAAGTTCACGAGATTTTTTGACTTTTATAGAGTTTGGCTGTATGCAAGAAATATGGGACCTGATTAGCTTTCTAGAAACCCGAAAATTTCCACTTTTTTCAGTATCTTTGTTCCTTATGTTATAGTATTAACTAAATCCAGATTCTTCAGGAATATCCAACAATCTGTTAGCTACTTTCATTTTAACTATCAATCCTAATTCATTCAAAATAATATATAGTCCATGTTCAACCCTATTATCTAACACAATTAACATAATAATTTTATATCATTTTTAGTTATATCTATATTTTTTAATTCGAACTACACCAATATTATTATGTGTGAGCAAGATCAAGCAACATGGACTTTGGTATATTTTATTCATTTAGTAGACCAAAGCGCCTCTAGAAGTCTGTAACAATCTTTTAGATATGTTAAATTGGGGATGTTGACTTATTTATAGGATTTAAACCGGCAAAAATTTAAGTATAATTTTACGTTCCAATTTTTTATTCTTCGTTCACCTATGCTTTTCATTGCAGCACTTGCGATAAATAGTCTAGGAATTTTGACGATAAACTGGCCAGCGATAAAAAAATGCAAATTAGATTTAATTAAAATTTTTATTGAAACTTAGAATTGTCAAGTTTGACTGAAATTTTTAAAATAGTCATAGCCTTATTTTTTAATGCTGAAAAACTTTAAAAATCAAATTTCAATAAAAAAAATCCAACGTGAATTGCTGCTAGAAATTGTTAATTTTTTTCCCTTTAGTTTAAAATGGGCCACTCTTCGGATTTCTCGTAGTTTTGATCTTTTTTTGTTAAAATGTAAATGGATAAAGATTGTTATTATGACTATCGAGGCACTTTATTCTAATTATTCGTAATGCTTTTTTTGTATTCAGTTTCGTAATCAGTTGGACATTGCCATTTTTCGCTTCTCAACGAATCAAACAAATTTGAACAATTACTCTGAGGAAAAACAGATGCTTTCATACCAATCTATTTCTTTGGCATGGGGTATTGCGCATTCGATAGCTGAAAGATTTGATGCTCATCCGGACTATAAATTTCAGTGGGGGAATGAGTGGTTGGCTGTTGAACCGAATCCTACGATTCAACAGGTTGATTACTACTTATTTTAAAATATTTTGAAATTTATTCTTTAATTGCAAATTTTTAACTTTTTTAAAATTTTAGAATTTTTATGAATAATTTGCTTAAAGAGTCAATCTAAAATCAAAGAAAATTCTTAAAAATACGTAAATTTCTTTTTATTTTAGTTCGTTGCTGTGTTTGCTAAACGAACTGCAATGCTTGTTCGGCTCTTACAATTTCTCAGAAGCTTAGAGGATGAAACACTATCCGCATTGGGGAATCGATACTTATTGTATGCTTCTGGGTGCTTAGCAGCGGTTTCAATTGAACTGACTTAATGACATTCAAGTGTTAAAATGTTAATTGCTTTAAAAAATATTTGTTTGTTTTGTTAATGTTAATTTTTTAATGTTGATTATAAATGCACTTTTCTGACCTATTTGCTTTTTAATTTTAAAAGTTTATTTAAGTCTTTATTATACTTTAAATGATTTAAAAAATTGTTATTTTTTATTTTGATAACATAGGACGATTTCTTACACTTAATCAATGAATATTTGGTGTTTCGGAAAAATTTCAATAATCTAAAAAAATTTTTTTATATTTTTTGTGGTTTAATTTGAGATTTTGTATTGTTCGTCTGTTGTTGAAAAGTCGTTATACTGATTATTTTACAAATTGATCCAGATCCAATTTGTGTTGATAAAACCTTGTGTGTTTCGACGGACTGCTTTGCAAACGTTTGCACTTTTTGGACAAAATTGGATGTTTATAAATAATTTGTTTATTTTTTGCAGATATCTCATGTCAATTTAATATAAAATTGTTAATTAATTTGGCTGGATGGGCTGGTTTAGCTTCAAATTTTGGTTTTGTTTTCGTCTTATTCTTGCATCCATTGCACATTTTAATTGGTTATTTTCTTTTTTTATTATTTTAAAAATTAAAAAAAATTTATATAGGTTTACAGCTATTTATGTAAATTGCATTTTCTTTACTTTGTGGAAATCTTATGATATTTTTTGGTTTTGGTTTCATTTGGTTTTGTGTGTTTGCTTTCCTGCTCTTCGACCTGAAAATAACTTGCTTGTATTTATTAGATTAATTTATGCAAAACATGGAGAATATTCAAATAAATCTTATAAAGAAATTTACGAAACAATTTATAAATATAAGACTGGAGAAACAAAATCAGAAGCTGAATTAAAAAGAGTAGAAACGATTAGGAAAGAAAAAAGGGAGAGCAAACGCTGCTCAAATTTAAAGGTTTTTTTTAATTTTTTAGAATTTTTAAGAATATTTTTTAAAGAAAGATGACTTCACATCCTCTAGCGAAGAAGAGAATGATAATATTGGGAAGTCTAGTTTGTACCCTAAACTTTTGGAAAATGAAGAACAGGCAATGCCAAATATTCGATTAGATCGTCAAAAAGATGTAAAAAGTAGAATGGACCAGCAAGAAGGTTTTTAATATTTTTTTGGCTTTCTTTTTAATCAAAAATCGATTTTTGGTTTTTATATATTTTATTTTGTGAATATTTTCTGATCATTTTTAATGACGTTTCTATTTTTTCGAGTTCTTTTAAAAAATTTTTTGAAGATTCCAGATAAATATCTTATACAATTAGCAATTTTTCTTTTATTTTTAAATCTATATTAAAAATACTAGGAGACAATTGAACTAAAATTTTAAACTTTTTTTAATTTTTTAGTTTTAATTACTCATCGAAATTCTTCGTTACACAAACAGAGTGGATTGAAAAAATTTATTCCTTCATTTTTACGAAAGAAAAGTGAATCTCAAAGACAAAAAGAACGTACAAATGGTTTTTAAATTTTAAATATTTTAAATTTTATATATTTAGAAGCAAAACGCCTTCAAGAAAAAGGCCAGGAAAAAGCTGAAAAATTGCTTGCTAGACAAGAACGAAAGGAAAAAAAGAGAAAAGAGATGGCTTTGCTTAGAGAAAGGGCAAGAATTGAAAGAAGGTTTTTTTAAATAAATTAACTAAATTTTCTCTAATTTTTCCAAGACGTAAGAATTTTGCTGATGCAGTTGATTTGCTTCTTACATATTGTCGTTTAGCTACTTCTCTAGCTGTAATGGTTGGAAATGTGCACAAAATGTTTTTACCTCGTTATTTAGCTCCACCAAAGAATACTATTTATGATAGTCCTGATCTTATTATGATTTTTGGGTTTTTTAATTAAAAATTATATAATTAAATTTATTTTTTAAAGATTTACACTGCTTATAGATGTTGGCTTTTTTTGGTTGTTAACACTTTTCAAGTAATACATATTTTCTATTAAAAAAAAAAAGAATAATAATAATAATGTTATATCTTTATTTTCGGATAGAATGTTAAACAATTTTTTTTAGATTATATTTTCTTTTTTAATTTTAAAGTTTTTGTCAACAAATTGGCCTTTGTTGTCGTCTTGGATTTTGCTATTTTCTGATTTGGTGCTTTGGTCTTGTATTTTTCGGAGGTTTTTGTATGTTATATCCAATGAATTTTATACAAGAACAATTAGATGGTACTTGGTGCCAATTCGAAGAAGGACAGCCTTTTAGCCAATATTTTGATGGAAAATAATTTTAAAAAAATTTTTAATTAAATAATATTTTTCCTATAAAAATTTTCTAATATTTTATATTTTACTTAAAATTATTTTTTATTAATTTTAAATTTAGCCTTATTTTTTTATTTTATCTTCGCTTTGATTCTTGTCATTTTATTATTTTTAACCGGTTATATTATTAAATCATTAAAATAGTCATAAATATTGCTAGAATAATTATAGCTTATATTATATTTGTTTAAATTCTTATAAACAAGTTGTTTTTTGTATAACTAATGTTTTAATTAAGTTCTGATTTTTACTCGTGTTTTAATTATATTCTGGTTTTTAAATTTCAATTCCTAATTATAAAGGTTTTAATTAAAATATTTAATTATATGAAATTTTCGTTAAAGACAAATTTTGTTTTCCCTTTATTGATGAAAATAATATTTTAAAGGAGTTTTATAGAAATATTTTAAATTTACAAAAGCTCTACGATATGGCTTATTAGTTAAAATACAAACAATTGGATTAAAAACTGGTGTAAAATGAAATGAAGAAAAAATAAATAATCTAATAATATTTAATATTTCGCTATTTGTTGTTGAATAAAATATAATTATCATAACCATAGTTTGAATCACAAATGGAATAATTGCCTTTAAAATTTTATAAAATAATTATTTTTAATTATTCTTACTAAAATTATAAAAGTTTTTGTAAGAGATTTAACAATTATTTTTAAATTTGCATTAGATTCAGTATATGAATTAACATATCTAACCATTTTTATAGAACAAAATATTATTATAAAATAAGGAATTGCTTCAAAATAATATACAGGAAGCAAAGACAAAAGACTTATCTAAATAGGTATTTAATTTTAAAATTCTTTAAATTTTTCAATAAATTATAAAATTATTTTAAAAAATAACTACCTTATCCATTTTACATTTAACAAATGACAAGGTTATTTTATTTAAAAACTGTCTAACTCCTCCATTAGAATATTGTGTAATATAAATAAAATCAACTATATAAAATATATCTGTAATTAAAGCAACAGAAAACAGGTATAAATAGCGGCGAAAGTTAATATTTATATCTCTTAAGAGAAAATTGTTTTAAATTAATTCTGATTTTTTAAAACTTAGTTATTGTTTTAAATTAATTCTGATTTTTAAAACTTATATTGAAATACCTGTTTATAACTAAATATCTATAAATAAATTGAACACACAATCCAAACAAATTTAAATTGTAAAAAAAGTTCCAAATAATAAAAGAAATATAAAAAAATAAATGATTAAAATTTTCTTTCATAATATTAACTAATATTCCGTTTGGAAAAATAAATGTTGCACTTCCGTCAATGTCAATTATATAAAACTAAATAAACAAACTAATATTCTGATATTTTTTAAAAATAAATTCTGGTTTTTATAATGTTTAAAATAAATTCTGGTTTTTCTAATGTTTTAAATACATTCTGATTTAATATTGTTTTAAATATTAATTATTTACATGTTGCTCTAACATTTGAATAGTTAATAATAAAGTATCTATAAAACAATTTTGTATTAAAATTTGACTGTGTGTTTTCATTTCTTTTGGTGTTTTAAATAAAATAAAATAAATTAATATAAAATTGAGAGGAAAACCAATTAATAAACTTAGCCAATAGTCTAATTTAAAGAAAATTTCAATTAAATCAGGCATTTAAAAAAATCTAATTTTTATTTAATAAAATGGGCAAAATATTATTTAATATATTTATTATTATTTTTTTAAATATTATTTTATATTTTTTAACCATCTAGAATTAGCTTTATTTCAAACACTCATATTAAATTTTCACCTGCAATTTAATTAATATTAAATAAAATTTATTGTAGAAATATTTTTTTAAAAATTTATAAAAGCTTTACGATATTATTTAATTAAAATATAGACAATTTTATTAAAAACTATTGTAAAATTAATTGAAGAAAAAATAAATAAAAAGACCATCTGCCCTTTTTAAATATTTTTTTTTAATTTGCGCTAAATTAAAGCTTTTTTTAAAAAGCAGAAAATAATTCAATTTATTTATTTAATTTTGCTTCAGGCGTTTTTTTAAATAATTTAATATTTAAAAAGCCGACAATAGTCAATCACCGGCTCATTAATTTTAATACAATTTTTATTTATTTTATTTAAATCTTTATTCTGAAAAACAAACAAATAAACAAACAAACATATAAAAATGTTTAAAAATTTATTTAGAAAATGTTTTTTTTTTAATTTTAATTTAAAATAACCAATAAACAAACAAATAAACAAACAAATAAACAAACAAACATATAAAAATGTTTAAAAACTTATTAATTTAAAATAACCAATAAACAAACAAATAAATAAATTAAATGTACATATTAATATTAAATTTACTTAATATATTTTGCAATGACTTTAGAATATTAATAATTAATTTTTATTTGTATTACCCTACAACAATTATATTTTTAAAAGTCAGTAATTTTATTTTAAAACAATTCTATATAATTTAAAAATATTAAATAATAATAATCTTATTTTTTTAAATTATTTATTTTTTCTTTTAAAAATAGCCAAGGCCAAATTTGGAGAATTTTCCTTAAACAAATTACGCAATAATTAAATATCTCGACGATTAAATATTTATATATATTTTTTTCTCTTTGATATAATTATTCATCATCTCGACTTTAAAAAAGTAAAATGAAAAAAAAAAATAAATAAATGTTCGGCAAAATAAAAAATAAATTTATTTTCTTTTCTTCAAAACTGCTACCGTTTATTTATCTTTAAAAATAATCTTTTATTTTTTTTTTAATTAATTTTTTTTTTTTTCTTTCAAATATTTTCTCGTCAAGAGGAAAATTAATTAGAAAAGTTTTTATTTTTTAAATATTTATTTTCTAATCTTGCCGACATGTTCATTCATTCATTCAATTTATTTTATTTTATTTATTTGATTTTTTTACGCGCGGCTGACCAATTGTAATTTTAATATTTATTATTTTTAAATATTTATTTTTATTTTTTCTTTCAATATTATTATTATTTCCACTTTAAACAAGTCAATAATTTTAAATTATTTGACAATTTTATTTTTGAAAAATAAATATAAAAACTGTGTATATAAAAAAAATAATAAAAGAAAAATTACAAAAAGAAAGAAAAAGAATTTTGTAATTAAAATTAAAAAAAGAAAGAAATACCTATGTAGCGTTGTATTTCCGCAGAGCCGCGGGGAGTTGATTAATTTGTGAAATTCAAAAAAGGAAAGAAAAGAGTAACAAAGAAGAAGACAGTAATTTAATTTAACTAGTTAATTTATTTTTATTTATTCCCAGCCGGTCATGAAAACAAAAAAAAATATAAAGTGAATGAATTAATTCTTTATAAATTCTCTCACTTTGCTATATTTTTTCTTGATTTTTTACTCTTTTTATTTTTTTAATTTTTCGTTGTCAAGGCCATTGCTTCAAAAAATAAAAAAAGCTAAAAAAGAAGACGCTGACCTTGACGTACTCTTGTTTTTGAATGTTGGACAAAACAACAAACACACGAATACTATAAATTAAAAAGTGGGGAAATTGAATGGTTGTAAAAGTAGCAGTTAAATTTAAATATGCCGAACATTTTTTATGGAAAAATATTCTGATTTGGAATATTTTAAATAAAATGTGTAAAAACAAAAATATGACAATGTTTTAGAAAAATTCTGATTTATTGTTTTATGCAAGATACTAAAATTGTTTAATTTTTGTTTTAAATCTAAGTATTCTGATTATTATGGATTTAAGCAATGAAAATCCTAAACTAAACATGTTGTAAACAAATTCTGTTTTTATTACCATCAAAATAATTAAATGTTTTAAAACATAGTTTAAAGGTGTTTCATTCTTTTCCAAACTAGTTCTGATTTTAATGTTTTAAAATTATTATGATTTTATTAAACTAATGTTTTAATTTTATTCTGATTTTTAAAAACTTTATTTAATTAACCCAATAAAACATTTTATTAAAGTTTATATAAAAGTAATGTTTATAATTATGAGAAAACAATACTAAAACTAAAAAGAAAACACAAGTGAAAGGAAATTGTTTGAGAAATATTTAAATTGGGGATATTTTACTAATAGACTAATAAAAATGTGTTTATATTTAATAAAATATTGGCTTTTTAATTTGCACAGAATTTAAATAAAAAATTAAGCACTTTTGGATTTTATAAATATTAAAAAAATTAATTTTAACATTCTTGGCTTATTTTAACCAAAAAAATAATCAAAAAGTGCCTAATAATTTTAAAAAAAATTAAAAAAACTAGAATAAATTAATTATTCAATTATGTATTTATTTATTTTTTCTATTTTTTCTTTATTAAATTGTAGTATTTCGAGCATAATAAAGTCGTTTAAGTCGTAAACTTCGTCTAATATTTGTATTATTATTACCTTCAGAAATATCAATTTTTCCAATTTTTTTCCCTTTTTCTTTTTTTAAATTTAAACGTCGTTTTTTGGGAGATTCCAAAATAACTTTTTCAATTTTTATTTCATTATCTTCATCACCAATTTTTTCAAATTTAACAGATTTAAAATTAGAAGGTGAAAATGACTTGCGAACACTTAAAAAATCTGAAAAAAATAAAAAATTAAAAAAAATATTTTTATTAATTTACCAGTAATTTTTGTTTGTTTTTCCTCTTTATTAGAAGAAAATGTATTTAATTTATTATTACAAATATTCAAAGAAAGACGTCTTCTAGTAGTTGGAGTTCTTCCAGAATTGAGATGAAAAGGTGGTTTCATAAGAGAACGAATTGGTGATTTTGCTAAAAAATTAAATTATTATTTTTTTATTATAAATTTTCACCTAAACAATTTGTTTTTGTTGTTTTTAATTTATCAGAACAATTATTTAAATCAGAACAACAATTAATTAATGTTTTGTTGTTTTCATCATTTTGTTCTGGTTTGTTGTTTTTATATTTTAATGTTTTTGTTGTTCTGTAAAATTCTGGTACTTTATTAGCAGATATTTGTTCAAATTCAAAACGACAATTATTTTCTTTTCCTTCCAAAGGTTTACATTCGTCAAAATCAAATCCCCATTTTTGTTTAAAATGTTCAGATAATTCAGACAACAAATTTTTAACAAATTGCTTAAAGAAAAAATATTTTTAAATATTTTTAAATTAATTTAATTTTTAAATTTACTTTATTTTGTTTATTATAATTTTTATTTTCTTCATTTTCAAAAATTAAACGTCTTCTGGCTGTTGAATAATTTTTAAAATTTATATTATTTTTTAAAATATTTTCTTTATTATTTTCAAAATTATTATTTTGTTGATGCCATTGATGCCAAACAGGACGTGTTGAATTTGGAACTAATGAAGAATAAATTGAAGGTAATGTTGTTAATTGCATTTTATTTTTTTAATTAATTATTTTCTTAAAAATAAATTAATTAATTTTATTTTTTAATGTACAAAGAAGAGAGGAATTGTTCTTCGACTTTCAATTTTTATTTTAGTTGATGGCACAAATTAAAAAATAAATAAAATTAAATTAAAAAATTATTTTTAAAAGAGTTTTGAAAATTAAAAAATAAAATATATAAAAAAGAAGAAAATTAAATAAAATAAAGGAGTGGCATAATAAAAAGACAAAAAAGGTCATATTTTTAGTCTTGTCATTTTTGAAGGCAAAATTAAAAAAAAAGAATATATAAGTAATATAAGAAAGGACGGAAGAGGAGCGGCACTACATTAATGGGAGGGGAAGTAGTTTTATAGGAGAGTGGTTTTGTGTTTTTAAACAGACGGTCAGCGGTCAAAGGAAGGGGAAAATAAATAAATAAAATAAAAAAGAAAATTAAGAAGAAACAAAAGACCTCTTCTTTATTAAAAAGGGGATAAAAGAGGGGATTGACCGATGACCAAAAGGCCAAAAAATAAAAAAAGAACAAAATAATTTATTTATTTTAAAATAAAAAGAACAAAGAAAGAAAAAAAGAAAAATTGTAACGAAATATTTTTTTGTTAGAAAGGCGCTGAAAGGTCAAAAAAGAGGACAAAAAATAAAAAACAAAAATAAAGATGAAATATTAAAAATATATTTTGTTTAATTTATTAATATAATTATATTAAGGTCAATAAAAATTAAATTTTAAAACAAAATGTTGTAAACAAAAATACAAATAACAATGTTTTAGAAAAATTCTGATATATTCTATTCTGGCTAACAAGATGTTTTAATTTTTGTTTTAATTTTATTCTGATTATTATTTATTTAAACAATAAAAACATTATTAACCAAACACATGTTTTAAACAAATTCTGTTTTTATTACCATTCAAACAATTCTGTTTTTTTTAATTTTATACTTAGTAAAAAATATATTTAAAAAAAAGTTTAAAAATCTCAAAGTAAAATTTAAAAAATTATAAAAAGATACATAGGTATAAACATCTCTGGGGGCATTTGTTTATTTTTTTAATTAAATTATTTTTTAAATTAATTTTTTTTAGTTGGGAATTATTTAAATTAAAAATTATTAAGTTGGGGTAAATTAAAAAAACTTTAGATAAAAAATTTTTTTTATTTATTTTTAAAAAAATATGTATATAATCATAATATTAGTTAAATGAATCATATAAAGAAAAATAAAAGTGAAAACAAAAAAATTAAAAAATTACAAAAAGAAAATTAACAGACCATTAAACAAAAAGGAAAAAAAAAGAAAATAAAATGAAAGGAAAATAAAAAATATGATGAACAAAAAATAGTAAATCTTTTTTTATTAAAAAAAAAGATTTACAAAAAATAAAAAGCTGAAAAGAATTTTTAGCAAAAAAAATAATGGCGGCTGCTTTTAGTTAAAAAATAAAAATGAAAAGCGAAGAGAAGAGAAGAAATGAATGAGAAAATAAAAAAGCTGGGTGGAGAGAAATAAAATAAGAAAAGAAGAGAGAGAATATATAGCAACGACCGCCTGTAAATAGGCGGGGCAAAAAGAAAAGAGAAGAGAGAAATAAAAAAAGAAAGAGAAGAGAAAAAGAAATAGAAAAGAAAGAATAAATTAAAGAAGAGAGAAAATAAAACTTGAAAATAATAAAACTTGAAAAAGAGAGGAAAAGTTAATTTATTTATAAAAATCTCAAGTTGTGGCCATTGTTGGTCAAAATAAATAAATAAATAATTAAAAAAAGGTAAAATTTAAAATTATATTTATTTAAAAAAAAAATATTATTTTTTAAATTATCAAAATTTATAAACAATTTTAAAAATATTTAAAAAAATAATAAAATTATTAAAAAAACACTTTTATTAAAAAAATAAAAAATCGAGAAAATAATAAATTAAATAATAAATCTTCCTTTTTTTCTTTTATTTGAAGGATTTATGACACTTTTTAATAACAAAATGGCCTGTCAAGAAAAAATGCAAATTATTTTCGCTTGTCTCTTTTTACTCTCGAAAGAATAAGACAAAACAACAATTCAAAAATAAATTTTAAAAAAAATAATAATTTAAATAAAAAATAAATTATTTTATTTAAATATTTTATTTTATTTAAATATAAATTAATAAGCTTTAAAAAAAAATAAGAAAAAAAAATTAAATAAAAAATTCTGATTTTAATATTTTTTCAGACTCTAATGGTACAAAAAATATTTATTAATTTTTATAATTTTTTAAAATTATTTTTCTTTTAATTTTAAAACAAAAAGAATATAAAATTAATTTTCTAAAATAAAAATATATTTTCTTCTCATTCCCGAAGAGATGGTGCCAAATGGCACGGGGCCAAGCGAAAGCCACAAAATAAATGTAGTAATAATTTTAAATAAAAAAAAAGAAGGAAAGAGATCTCTAAATAAATATAATATCTTAAAGTATATATAGAAAAAGGAGAGTGCCAAAAAAATAAAAATATTTAATGTGTGACCCGGTCAGTGACAGGGAAGAAAAGGGATTAGAAGCTGACCATAAAATGTTTTTGTTTTCTTCTTCTTCGAGATTAAAAAATAAATAATAAATATATTATAATTTATCTATTTTAACACCATTACCATTAGAGTAAGAAAAATATTTAATAAAAAATTATTAAGACTCTAATGGTATTAAAAACAAAAAATAGTAAGACTCAAAAGGTAACTTAATTAATAATTAATTAAATTAATATGACTTTAATAAAAATAAATAAAAAATAATCAAAAATATTCCTAGACTCTAACAGACAGAAAATTAAATTGTCAATTTTTATGGTTAAATTTTTCCAAAAATAATTATGTAAATATTATTTAAATATATATAAGTTTTTTTTGTTTTTTTTTGTAATTATTATTGTCCTCGATTTTTTCATAAAAACATTTAAAAAATTTTTATTCATTTTTTTTTATTAATTTTCTCAATAACAGCTCATCATCTTTTTTTTCTTTTTTTTGCCCACACAGTAAATAAATAAATAAAAATTATTTTTTTCTTCTAAAGGCAGACATTTCTTCGCTATCTTGACCAATCTTTTTTTTTAATATTTTTTTAAATATTTAAATATTTATTTTTGAGAGAAAAGCAAAGAAAAAATTTTTTTTTAGTATATTTTAGTAATAGAAGGGAAGGTTTTGTTGGCTTGTTTGTTTAAAGCTTTAAACATCTGTGGCCATAAAAATAAAAAATAAAGCTGAATGTCCATTTTTTCTTTTTATAAAAATAAATAAATATAATAGGAGAAATATAAAATTTAAAAAGAACAAAACATTATCAGACAAAATAAACAAACTTTTAAATTAACAATAAAATACATGTAAATTAAATAAACAAATATCAGAATCAAATAAATATCAGAATTATAGTAGTCAGAAATTTCACAAGTTGTAAATAAATTCTGATTTTAGTTCAGAAAAACAAAATCAGAAACTTATAAAAATTCTGAAAATACAAAAGAAAAATATATTCTGATAATATAAAAACAAGTTTATTTATTATTGATCTTTTGGGGAACTTTTAATAAATAAAATAATAATTATATACAAATAATAAGTAATAATAAAAGTTGTTTTCGGGAGTATTTTTTCAGTAAAAAAATATTGACGAGAATAAATAAAAAAAAGAATTAATTGATGAATGGCACTGATAAGAATAAAAAATATATTTAAATTATTTTTTTAAAGTAGGGCGAGAGTAGCTTTATTTTTTTAGTGGTTTTGAGGGCACCCACACACAATATATTAATATTAAAATTAAAAATAAATTAAAAATAAATTTAAAATAAATTAAAAATAAATTGGGTAATTGCCAGGTGAAATACTTATAAATTAAAAAAAAAATATATTTTTAATATAATGAATGACCTTGAAAAAAAAGAAAATTTATATGAGTGAATTGAAGAAGAAAAATATTATTTCGTGACTTAATAACATAATAAAAAAATTTTTTTATTATAGACTTTTTGCCAATAAAAAATTTTTTTGTTCGATTTAAGTAAAATGAGGAGACATATCCATTTAACATCAAAACACTAAAAAGGTCTTTTAGAGTCTGAAACTTTTTTTTAATAAAAATAATAAGATTATTTAATAATTAATTTTAATTTAATTAAAATAATATTTTTTAAAATAAATAGTAAAATAAAAATAAAATATATTTTGTATGTGATGAAGCTGTGACAATCGATTTATTCGCTCAGAAAAGCGAATTGAATAGGAGAAATAAAAATAAAATAAAAAAGAGGAAGCAGCGCGGAAATTGCTTGTTTTTTTTGTGAAAGCCAACAAGAGATTAAAAAAGCGATGAATAAAATTGGGAAATTTTAACTATTATTTATTTATATTAGAGTATTGAATTTATTATTAAATTATTTTAAATAAATTTTATTAAAAAAAATATTTTTTTTAATTAAGAAGAAAATGTTAAATTAAATTAATTAAATTAATAAATATTAAATAAATAATTAAATAATAAATAAATGTCAACAGTAAATTATGTACGTATTTTAACCGCAACAGTTTTTGTATAATTAAATATTAATAAAAATGATTTAGCAATATTTTAAGGTTATATATTCATAATTTATTAAATAAATATTCATAAAGTTTAAAATAGCAGCAAATATATAATTGTAAATTATAATTAAAACTTGTTTGTATACTGTATTATTTAGTTGTAAAGTTGAGAAATATATAAATTGTAAAAACAAGTTTGAGAATGTTTGTAAAACAAGATGTAAACAAAAAACAAAATTTTTGAGTCTAAAAACAAGTTGCAATTAAAAGAAGTTGGAAAAAGAAATAAACAGGCGGAATTAAAATTTAGAAGAAAGTAATAAAAACAAAACAATCTGTTTTATAAAAAAAGTTTTATTTTTCATTCAAATACAAATTTTAGCAATAAAAAGTTTAATAAACCTAAAGGAGACTTATTACTATTTGTTTAGTGGGGGTAAATTGTTCGTCCATTTATTTTTATATTTTTTTTCTGATCCTTAGAATTTTTTTAAAATTAAAAAAAATAAGAAAATATAAATTATTACACTTTCTAAATATTTTTAAAATATTATTTTACTTTAAATGATCTTCTTAAATAAAGAATATATTATTCCAAAAATAATTTTAATTATTTTTCTCACAAAAATTAAAAAAAAAAAATTTTCTTAAAATATCAAAACACACAAAAATAAAGAAACATTAAAAATAATAATAAAACAACAACAACAATATTATTATTATTATTATTTTGTTGCCCTTTATGAGAGAAAACTAAACAATAATAATAATTAAAGAAAAAAAGAAAATTGGCGCCAAATAATTAAAAAGAAGAGAACAAATAATAAAACAAATAAAACAATAAAACAAAACAAAACTAGAAGAAATGTTTTGTGTTCTCCTAAAAAGAAAATATTTATATTTACGTTTTTATTTTTATTTTATTTTTAACGTGTGGGAGAACGCATAAAATAAAAAAGGAATTTTTGGCGGGTTGGCTAATGGCCTAAAAATTTAAAAAAGAAAGAAAAAAAGAGATGATAAAATATAAATATTAATTATATTTTTTATCTATTAAAAAATGTTCTTTTTTTTTTAAATTAAAAATTAAAAAATACGAGTCCGCAACTTTTGTCCGCAAAAATTATTATTTTTTTACACTTTAGATTTTAATTAAATTTTTTTAATATATAATATTTTCAATTATTTTTAATTAAACAAAAATGTCAATTTTTGTTTAATTAATTTTTATATTAAAAAAAATAAAATAAATAAATGTCCGCAATTCTTTTGCGGACATTTTGTCCATTTTTAGCTTTAAATATTTAAATAATAATTTTATTTTTTGATTTAATTGGAACTGGCAGCTTGGGAAAAAACGGAAAAACTGAGAGAAAAGAAAAAGCAATTACCTATAAGCTCTTTTTTTTAAATAAATATTACTTGATGGGTGGTAATGACTTTCTCTAAAAATAAATATTTAGGTCGATGAGCAATTTTAAAGAAATAAAACTTTTATATTAAAATTAAGATATATCTTTCCCACGCTTTTTAATATATTTTCTAAAAAAGTGCCATTATTTTATTTTATAATTATTTAAAAATAACAACTGTCGACATCCCCTTTACACTTACTTATATATTTCTTCCCCTATTTTTAAAAAATACCCCTAATTTTTTAAAAATATAAAATTTTTTCACCTGTCATTGACCAAGTAAAAACTAATTAAAAATTAATAAAAATATATCAATTCCTTCAATTTATTACACAAAAAAGCTGTTATATGTCAATAATATTTAAAAAGTGCCAAATGTCACTTCCTTTCTCGAGAGAAAAAAAAATTAAAATAAATAAATTTTTAAGAAAAAATAAAAGTAATTAAAAAAAAAATAAATAAAATATTAGAAATATTAAAGTAATTAATATATATTTTTAAAATAAACAAATAAAACAGATGGTTGTTTGGTAAACATTTAAATAAACAAATAAATGTTTTTATTTGTTTTTAAAAACCAGAATATGTCAGAGTAGTGAAAAAGAGAAGCAATTATTTTTAAAAACAATTAAAATAAAATTATTAAAATATTTTTTTATTTTATTAATTTTTAAATAAAACACAATAATTACTTATTATAAAATTTATATATTTTTAGAATTTTAAAATAATAAATAAAAATATTATAAAATTAATAAAAATTAAATTTTATTAAAATAATGTCATTAAATATTTTTATTAAAAATTTAATTAAAATTTCCCGCCAAAAAACTGCCACATTTTTGTGACCATTGACCAACTTAATAAATACAAAATAAATTTTAAATTTTTTACTACAAATTTTCTCTTTTTATTTTTAATTTATTTTTATTTTATTTTTTATTGTTGTGGTTTCGCGCGAATATTTTTATTTTTTATTTTGTTGTTCTTTTTCTTATTTTTAAAAAATAAAATTAAATTTTATTTTCCTTCTCTTATATTTAAAACCACAAAATAAAGACCACCGATCATCCCCCACAATTTATATTTTTACCTTTTTTAAATCTTCTCTATCCTTTGTGTGTTCAGAAAACAACGAAAGGGAAAGCTTAAAAAAATAAAAATAAATTCACGTGTTTAATAAAACCTCTTAAAATAATTTTATTTTGGCGCCAAATATTTCTGCGCAAAAATTTGTGGTTAAAATAAATAAATAAATTAAATTAACTTTTAAAAAAGAAAAAAGAACACAAAAATAAATAAATAAAACAACAAAGAAAAATAAAAAAAATATTAAATAAATAATTTAATTTAAAAAAAATATTAAATTTAAAAAAAAATAATTTTAATAATTTTATTTTTAATATTTTTTAGTCACTTAATCTAAATAATATTTTATTAAATAAAAATAAAAAGCCGAGATTAAGCGCTAAACATCAAAAACTTGAATTGATGAGCCTATAAAAGAGAAGAAGAAAAATGACTCAATATCAAAACATTTAAATAAATAATACCGAATAAAAATATAACCTTGAATTTTTGAGATTGTTTGTTTTAGATTGGAAATTCTCTCTTTTTGTTTGTATTGTTTTGTGTTTTTGAAGTTTGCGACAAAAGTTTATTTAAAAATTTGTTTTCATTATTACAGTAATTTTTTACAAACTTTGTTATCAGAACATGTTTTTCAAACATGTTTTTATTTAAAAAAGAATTAAACTTGTTTTACTTCTTCGTTTAATTAATCAAATAATTTTGGATATATTCCAAGTTGTTGCACAAAACATTTCCAACATTATTTGTTTATGTTTTTAACTTATTTATATAACTTTAATTTTATTAACAAACATCATTGTTTCTCAATCTTGTTTTTAACTACCTAATTAATTTGAACGTATCATCAAATATAGTAAACTGCCATAACCACAAAATATTCAATTAATCACAAAAAATATTTTTTTTTATTTTTTTAAACTATATTTAATTACTTCAAGGTCTCTTCTTGCTACTCTATTAAATTAAAAAAAAACTTTATTAAATAATTGGCACTTGACCAAATCTCTTTGCTTCAATAAACTAAAAAATGACCACCTAGCATATTAAAAAAAATCTTTTTTTATTTTTTTCTTATCAGATTTGTCTATCTTTATTTTTAGAAACCACACATATTTTTGCCTTTATTTTTTTTATTTTTCGAGACTTTTTTTAGCAATTATAATTTAAATATTTTTTTTTTAATTTTTTATATTTTTGGTTAATGATCATTAAGCTTTTTTTCTCTTCTTTTTTTTATTGCTTTTCCTTATGAATAATAAATAAAAATATTTTAAAATATTTTTATTTACTCTCTTTTTAACTGTTTTTTGTGTCTAAAAATTAATAAACCAATATTTAATATTTCCTTCTTTTTTTTTATTTATTAGGCTTTATACATATAAAGCTTATTTTTCCCTTTAAAATTGTCTGCCATATTTAAAAAAAAATAAATATTAGAAAATTGGGTAAAAATTAACAAAAAAAATTGTGATACCCGAAAATGATCCAGTTTTTTTATTAATTTTAAAAAATAAAAAAAAATATATAAATTTTTAACTTCGATTTTGGCATAAATATTCTCAAAAAATTAAAATAAAATGGATAAAAAGGTTATATGTGTTTGCGCAACTCTGTTATGCACATAATAAAATATAATAAAAATTATTGTAAAATAATAAAAAAAGGAGAAAAAATAAAAAGAGAGAAAGTAGCTAAAAATTGGTCAAAAGGTCAGCGTCGGCGTGGATATTTAAAATTATAGTATAAAAGGGGCAAGAGTAATAAACGAGAATGGAAAAGAAGAGAAAGGAAAAAGAATTTAAGGGAAATGAACAAAAACATGTTTAAAATATTTAAAACTTAAAAATAAAGGGAAAATCGAATAATTTTGTTTAATAAAAATCAGAACTAGTTTAGAACATGTATAAAAAATTAAAAAACAGAATTGTTTGAATTATAAAAAACAAAATTTGTTTACAACGTGTTTGGTTACCAATGTTTTTATTGTCCATAAAAATCAGAATAATTTTAAAACAAAAATTAAAACATCTTATTAGCAGAATAGAATATATCAAAATTTTTCTAAAACATTTTTATTTGTATTTATGTATACAACAGTTTGTTTTAAAATTAAATACAAAACTAAAGTAATATTCTTTTCTGTTTTGCGTTTTATTTGTTTTAACTCAAATAGTAACAGCAAAACTTGTCTGCAACTCAATTTATCATTTGCAAACAAAACTTGCGGACTTTTGCTTAATAAACTGTTCCATCCATTTTA
Source organism: Meloidogyne chitwoodi (assembly GCA_015183035.1). Taxonomy (NCBI): domain Eukaryota; kingdom Metazoa; phylum Nematoda; class Chromadorea; order Rhabditida; family Meloidogynidae; genus Meloidogyne; species Meloidogyne chitwoodi. The sequence continues at coordinate 1,779,825 of JACZZP010000016.1, forward strand.
ATAAATACAAAAATGCCTTTCCTTCCAATTTTTTATTCTATTATTCATCAAATTGTCGGAAATTACCAAAAAGAGAAAGGAATAATGAATTACAAAAATGCGGCATTGTTAAAAGGTTAATTTAATGAATTAATAGTAAAAGAAAAATGTTATTATTTATAATAAAAGGCCTTTTTAGAGAGGGGAAATGCCTTAAAAAAATAAATTAAAATGCGGAATAAAATAAAAAGGAAAAAAAATTTATCCATTAATTTTTGAAAAAAGATTAATATATTACAAAATTAGTATTTTTTCTATTTTTTAATTTAATTTTTTAATTGTAAATGTCTAACTCCTATAGTACACATTCCTTGTCCTCCTTCATTATTTTCTCCATTATTTTCAGAATAACTGTTATATTTTTGCTCTGATGCTGTCATCAATACTACAGGTTTGTTTGTCGTTTGAACCTTTTATTTTAATTTTTTTATTATTAAAAAAAATTAAATTAATTTTACAATATTAGGCATTTCTGCTTCAAAAGAAGAAAATGCCAGTCGATGATTATTTTGAATATTCTCTGTTGGAATCATACCCATAAGTTCGTTTTGTCCATCATTACGCATAGAAAATTGAATAGCACCATTACTATTACTTGTAATCATTTTTACTTTTAAAAACTAAAAAATTAAAGATTTATAATATTATAAATAATTATTAATAATTATTTTAAATTTTATAAGGAGGAATATATATAATTAATGGAAAAGGACACTATGAAACGAGAGGAATGTTAAATTCGCAGCCTAGTAGAATAGTCAAATGAAGAGATAAAAACTTAAAATTTTGTATAGTTAACCTCAATAGTGTTATTTAAATTTACTAAAAATTTCAGAATTTTCTGTTAATTATTTCAGAATTTATGGTCAAAAATATCAGAAAAATACTGATTTTTGTCAGTTTTTTGACCAGAATTTTTGAAATAAAAAACCAAAAATTCTGAAATTTTTAAAGGAGATAGAATAAACTGTTTTAAATATTTGACCAAAATTTTACGATTTTAGGTGCTAATTTGGCGATTTTATACGGCATTTCCTAAACGAAATAACGCCCAAATAATGACTCCAATGAAGCGTTTAAAACAATTAAATGTCTAAAAGGAAATAAATTTTAAGCTCAAAATTTGGAAAATTATTTTAAAATAAATTTATCACAAGAAATTTAATTTAAATAAAGAAAAAAAATAAAATTTTTGAAGAAATTTCAGAGAAAATAAGCAAAAAATTAAATTATAAATAAAAATTTTGCCGAGTTAATTGACCAAAAAATTCGTTCCAAAATAATTTTAAACTTTAAAAAGTTTGTTTTTTCTTGATTATTAAAAAATGGAATTTTTTAAACATTTTTAGAATATGTTAGAGAATTTGACATTTAAAAGGCTATTGATAATGATTAAATTAAACTTTTATAGTTAAGCATTTATGATTGAAATGTTGTATAAATAGCCTCAATAATGTTATCTAATATTTCTGAAAATTTCAGAATTTTCTGTTAATTATTTCAGAATTTATGGCTAAAAATATCAGAAAAAAGCTTATTTTTGTTAGTTTTTTGACCAGAATTTCTGAAATAAAAAACCAAAAATTCTGAAATTTTCAGAAATATTAGTTAACACTATTAAGGTTATCTTTACAAAATTAGAAGTATTTAACTTTTCATCTAATTGTTTTATATTTATTAAGCGTTACTTCTCCCAAATCGCTCAAGGCGTTAATTTGGTTTTTTTAATATTAAAAAATAAAATAAAAAATTTAAAAATTATTTCCAAACAAAATAAACCTCTTACACATTTTTAAACAAAAAAAAAGCAAAAATGAAGAAAAAACAAAAAAATCTGCGGGAAAGGAAACACTTTTCTTCTTCAAGTTTTTATTATAAACAAAGAATTTTTATTAAAAAAAATTTTTTTGTTAGTTTTGCACTTTAAAATAATTTTCGAGACTAAACAAAATGCAATTTTTAAATACACTTAAATTTTATGGTATTAAACAGGAAGTAGAAAATATAAAAGTTTTATTATATTTTAAGGGCTTTTTTTAATTATTTTTTTTTTCAATTTTTTTTGTTTAAATAATTTTTTTTTAAATAAATAAAATAATTTGGATATTTTTAAGGAGAAGGAACCTTATTTTTTATTTTAATTATTTATTTTAAAATTTTATAAATTTTAAAGAAAATATAAGCTTTTTAATTTTTTAATAAATTAATAGTAAAATAATAAATAATAGAGAAGCTTTTTTAAAATAAATAAATTGAAGAGTAAATTTAATTAAAAAATATCCCCAGAGATACTACATATAATTAAAATGTAAACAAAAATATTTTTAAATATTGAAAATATAAATTTATTAGATGAATTCCCTAAAAGTTTATAGTAGAATGCATATTTATATTGGAGAAAAAATTTCAGAATTTTTTGTTTATTATTTCAGAATTTATGGTCAAAAATATCAGAATTTTCGAGCAAAATAACGATTTTTGTTAGTTTATTGACCAGAATTTCTGAAAAAAAAACCAAAAATTCTGAAATTTTTATGGGAGGTAAAAAGAAACTGTTTTGGTTATTTTAGCAAAATTTAACTGTTTTAGGTTCTCTATTGAAGAAAAAAGGTATTTTTATTGTTAATTGCTTTATTTCTCTCTAGGGAATTTTTTATAAAAAAAACTCGAACCCGGAAATTTATTTTTTATAAAAAACAAAAAATATTCAAATTCAAAATTTCTATAAAAATGAAATAAATACAATAAGGAAGTAAAAAAATAAAAATAAATTAAAAAATAAAATATATGCGAGTAAGGGGAATTTTAATAAGAAGAAAAAAGAAAAGAATATTTTATTAATTTAAAAATTGTAACAAAAATCCAAAAAGTGAAGGAAAAGATACTTGAAATGCATTAAATTTTAAGAATTGGCAGGTCTTTGGTATTAGATTGATATTTTCTATTTTTGGCATTTTTTGCCTTTTTCCCCTTAACAATAGGAAAAAACAATCCAACTAAAAACTAGACGTGAATAAAAAAAGAAAATTGAAAAAATAAAAAAGAATCAGCTGAGGCCTATAAAGAAAAAGAGGAGATAATAAAAATGCCAAAAAATTTTTAATTTACTTAAGCTTCTCGAAAAAAACATGCGGACTATTTCATGTTTATAGAGGTAATTTTGATTAAGAAATTATACTTAATAAATTGAAGAGATAAAAACTTGATATTTTATATAAATAATCTCTATAGTGTTAACAAATTGTTCTGAAAATTTCAGAATTTTCTGTCAATTATTTCAGAATTTATGGTCAAAAACATCAGAAAAATACTGATTTTTGTTAGTTTTTTGATCAGAATTTCTGAAATATTAAACCGAAAATTCTGAAATTTTCAGAAATATTAGTTAACACTATTAAGGTTATCTTTACAAAATTTTAGGTTTCTAGGTTTTTATTTGATTATTTTATGAAAGCGAACATAACGTTATATTTTCACATATCCGCAAATATAAAAACGCTACTATAATAAAAAAATAGCCTAAAAAATTCCAAAAATGTTGGCAAAATATATAAATAAAATAAAATGCATGTAATACACCAAATGGATGAAATAGAAAGACATAAAAAACATTTTTGAATAATGTGCCACGTGTGGGAATATTTTTGCACATAAGGGAATTTAGCCAATAACACACACAAACAAAAGGCAAAAAAGATAAGCAAAAAAAGTCTGTTAAGTTTAAAAAATTGAGGATGAGTAAAAAAATATTTAAAATTGCTCCCTAGTAGGAAATTGGACTTTTGACTTTATTTTATTTAATGTCCGCATTTTTTGTCCGCAAATATTTCTTACTATTAAAAAATAAACTTTTGATATTTTAACTTGGATATTTATTTTAAAATTTATTGGAATATTTGAAATTTTTTAAAAAACAAAAACAAAGTATTCCATCATTTTTTAAGTAAATATAAAAAAATAAAATGTGAAAAAAACGTGAAATTTTTTTTGGGATTTTTACATTTTATATATTACAATGGAGTATTGAAACTTTCAGAATTAAATTAAAGATTATTTTTTGAATATTTAATTTAAAATATACTATTAATTTTAATTAGATTAATTTTCCGGTTATTGATTAAAATTTTAAATTTTTTTATTTTTAATTATTAAAAAATAATCTTTTTAAAGCAAACAAAATAAAAATTGTATTGACAAAAAAGAAGGCATATTTTTCCATTTTTATATTTAAACTAAGATAACTTTGACCCCCACAGAAGAAAGACAAATTAGCATCAATAGTAGCTTGTTGTAAACCTCCTGGTCGGACATTTCCTTAAATTAAAAATTAATAAAATATTTTTTTTAATTAAAAAAACCTCCATTAAATAGACTAGTTTGTCTAAAAATGGAATTTCCAGTGTTTGTAGGTTGAATATCTAAATTTATTTTAATAAAACAGATTTTATTTAAAAAAAATAAAACCAAATGGTTGTTGTTGAGTAGCTTTAAAAGAACCAAAATGTTGAAAAGGTTTTGGTCCGAAAAGACCTCCAATTTTTGCTCCTAAAAATCCAATATATCCAAAACCTGTCGGAGCAGGTGGTTGTTGTCCAAAAAGACCTGCTGATGCGAGTGATTGAGGACCAAATAAAGAATCCGTAGTTGTCGTTGTAGAAGCTTCTAAAGAAAAAATAACAAAACAAAAATAAAGATAAAACCTTCAAACATTCCATTAGAAGGCGTAGAAATCCTAGAACTGAAAAACCCGCCTTTTTGTGGTTGTTTTTGTCCACAAATCGAACCAGAGGCAAACACTTTTATTCCACAAGAATAATCTACATAACGAATTTCCTAAAATTAAAACAGGAAATATATTTTAAAAATAAAAAATACCTCCAAACTTCTGGTATCAAAATCCTTTTTAGCAGTAATACACATTTGTTTGGTACAGACATTTCTCTGTTTACCATTAAATTGCATAGCATCATTACCAATCCGAGGTGTAAATTTAGCTAAACATAAACATTTTCTTAAAAAATATAAATTTAAAAAACAAAACCTGTGCAAAATAAACAATTTGACTGACAATGAGTACTTGGAGCAGATCTAACATCGTATGTATATCCAGATAATCCACTTCCAATTAATGGTTGTTGTGGTTGTATAAATAATGAACTGCCAGTGATGGGTGTATTAACTAAAAAGAATATTTTAATAAAAATACTTAAAAAATAAAACCAAATGGTTGTGGGGGAGTGGTTCCAAAATAACCAAAAGTTTGAGAAGGTTTTGGTCCAAAAAGTCCTTCAGTTTGTTTTTGTTGCTGTGGTTGTTGCTGAACACCAAAACCAAAAGAAGGTAAAGGGTTGCTAAAAATAGATGTCTAAAAATAAAATATGAATTATTAAAAAAAATAATTCAAAATACAGTTGTTGCGACAAAATCGGGAGCAGAAGTACAAGAAGGACCAAAAATACCTCCTTGTTGTGGAAGTTGTCCAAAAATAGAAGGTTGTGATACTTGACAAAATTCCTAAAATAAATAAGATAATAATATGTAAAATAATAATTTAATAAAATAACCGATTGTGGTTTGTATGCTACTAAAATTGCAGTAGATCCAGACGAATCTGGGTGTGGTATCCCAACAGGAATTCCATGAGTAGTAGTAGTAGTTGTTCCAAATAATGAACTTGCTGGCTTTGTAGCCCCAAAAAGACTTGATGATGAAGATGGTGGTTGAGGACCAAATAAAGAACTAGCAGTTGTCGTTGTAGAAGCTTTTAAAGAAAAATAAATAAATAAAAAATAAAAACCTCCAAACAATCCACCAGAAGCAGTCGATGTCACAAAAAGACCTGTTGATGAAGGCGGTGGTTGTGAACCAAATAAAGAACTAGCTGTTGTTGAAGAAGGAAATGATTTATCCATTTTGTTATCTAAAAGATTTATGTCAAAAACAATTTTATATGGAAGTTCATTATATGATGGAAAGTTAGTTCACTCAGAATCAAATTAAACAGACTGGGTACTTAATAATTCATTCCAGTCTTCTGAGATTTATAAATTTTGAAGGAATTTTAAAAACTAGTATTCTTACTCAATAAAATAAAAAATTATCCATGGGGACTGAAACGTCCGAAACTCGGCCAGTTGAAAACGGCCAGTTAGAAACGGTGGGCGTTCCGAAATTAAGGATTAATTTTTTAAATATTTAATTAAAACAAATAACTTTAAGAACATTAATTTTTACGGTCAATAATCAAAATTTTAAATATTCTTCTTTTTAATCTTTAGAAAATAATCTTTTTGGGAAAAAAAATAAAAATAGTATTGACAAAAAAGAAGGCGTATATGTGTAGTTGTGTCCATGACCTGCAATGAGAAAAAAGACAAAAATGACCGAAGGTCTTTTTTCCTTTTTTAAAAAAATAATATTTTTATTCGTTCAAACATTCAGATAATTATCGAAATATATAAAAAATATATATTCATTCATTTACATAAATAAAATAAATAAAACATTAATATTTATACATTATACCAAATATTATTTCAGAAAAAAAAAATATTCTGAATAAAATTTAAAATTAATTTCAGAATATAATTATTTAATTGCTGATTTTAAACCAGAATTCTAATTTAAATTCTGATTTTTTAGTAAAGTCAGAATTGTTTTAAACCAAAATAATAAGAAACAAAAAATCAGAATTGTTTTAAACCAGAATAATAAGAAACAAAAAATCAGAATTGTTTTAAATCAGAATAATAAGAAACAAAACAAATCAGAATTGTTTTAAATCAGAATTGTTTTAATTCAAAATTCTGATTTTATAAAACTCAAGCCTATTGTTATAAAACCTGAATATTTATTTGGACAGTTCAGTGCCTAATTACAAATATTTTTTAAATTTTATTTTTTAGTTTTCCTTCAAATGTTAAAGCATTTTACTCTTTTTTATATTTTAACAATTATTTTAATTTGTGTAATTTTTTGCAATGGAGAATCTAATAATATTACTATAGAAGAGCCATTATCTTTGTCTAATACTTCAGAAAATTCTCTTTTGTTTAATAATTCTGAAAAAACTGAAAATTTTAGAATTTCAGAAATTACTTCCTCTGTTAGTTTATTTAAGCATTTTATTTAAAAAATAAAAAAATATTTTTTAAAGGAAATTAAAATAACAATTCCCATAACTCAAACAACGACGCGTATACCTGAATGGTGCAGTAAAGTGGAAGAAGCTCGCGTTGAAGCTAAAAAACGTAGTGAAGAACGCAAAGAACGTGTTAAAAGATTTCGAGAAGAATATCGTCGTTGGATGAAATTACCCATAACTGAAAGAAAAATTGAAATGAAAAAGTGGTATGCAGAACGCAGGAAAGAGGTGAGTAGAAAATATTGGACCGTTCAGTGCTGAGCTCATAACTCATTAATGGATAATCATTTTAAAATACTTTTTAGGTGTTTTTGTAGGAAATTTAATTCTCTATCGAATGATATAAAAAAAATTTTAAAATATTCATTATTTAATGAGTTATAGGTCTTAGACTGAAATGAGTCAGGGCTTGCTAATTATGCAACTTTTTTCTGGATTAAAATTTTTTTAATTTAAAAATAAAATTGAAATTTGGGCACCAATAAAATCCTTTTTGTTTTTTCAGTGTCAAAATTTTTGGTGCCCAAATTTCTGGGAGACTGAGACAAAGAAAGGAAATGAAAGCGATGCCTTGTATTGGGAAGTTATTAATTTATTAAATAAAAAAAAATTTTTTTTTTAATTTTTTAAATTTTCATAACCGTTTAAGAGAAAAGAACGGGCAAAAATTCGACGCGAAAAAATTTTGGCACAAATTGAAGAAATAAAAAATAAAAATAAATTAAAAGCATTGTCACAGACTAAAATATATTCTTCTACTACTACTATAGAGCCAATAATAGAAGAAACAATATTTACCCCAACAACAACAGAATCTTTAATTTCTCCTATAACATCGGAAACAACCATTACAGCTGAAAAATCGGAAATTAAGGTAAATTAAAAAAATTGGAAAATTTTAATTCCTCAATAACTCAGACTCTAATGGTATTATTAAATTAAAATCTCTATCTTATCCCAGCTCTTGAGACAAAAAATAGATTTTAAAGAGTAGGAATTAATTAGGGATAACTGAGAGCTTGGGATAATACAAAATATATGAGATATTTGGGTAATATTTTCTCAGACTCTAATAGCCTTTTTTAATATTAAAAGTTAAACGCCTAAAAATCTTCAAAAGATTATCTTTATTTTATAAAATTAATTTTTAGATAACAGAAAGTTCAATAAAAATACCAGAAGATCAGCCATCAACAATTACTAGTATTAGCTTGTCAAATTCTACTACAACAGATTCTTCAAATATTAAAGAAAATAAATTAAAAATAAATAATGAATCATCTTCTATAATAAAATCTACAACAGAGTCTAAAATAAAAGAAACAACAAATATTATTACTTCTTCAGAACAACCAATTACTACAATAAATGCTTCTTCTTCTGAAGCACAGCTTTTATTAAAAAATAAAGAGAAAAATGAACAACAAATTTTAACTAATTCAACAGATATTAATGTTTATAATTCTACTACTAATATTAATTCTTCTAATGAAGAACAATTAAAAAATAAATTAGAAAAGACTAAAAAGAGTCAAGTAAATAAATAATTAATTTATTAATACTCTATTTATAAATACACATTAGAGTCTTGTCTTTTTTCATAAGCAAACGTCACTCTCCTCTAGACTCTAAAATACCTAATTCTGATTTAAATATATTAAAAAACTAAGCTCGAAAAAAATATAGGAATATTAGATCAAGACTCAAATGACAAAAAAATATTTTAATTTTCTTTGTAAAATTTAGGAAAAAAAGAAAAATGAAGAGCCAATTCTTATTGAAAAAGGAGAACTTGAGAAAAATATTAAAAAAGAAAAAGAAGAAAAATCAGAAGAAATGAGTACAAAAGAGAATCAGAAGTTGGAGTCTCAAACAGCCATTGCTTTAAATAAAATTGATAATGAAGAAGAAAATGTTAAAATTAAAGTTTAAAATATTAAAATAATTGGTTTTAATTTATTTTAATTTTTTTATATAATTTTTAATGTTTATTTTTAAACTTTTTTTAATTTTTTATTTGTAATGTTATATACGAACTCATTCCAATTCAAGACTCAAGTCACTAAAAAACGAACATTTTAAAATTCTTTTAATACCTTTTGATAGATTATTGAATTGTCTATAAAATGATATGAGAATAAAAAATTTAGCTCAAATATAAAAAAAGTTATTGCCAAAAAATCTTAAGAAATAAGAATTTTCCCTCACTTTGAATTTTTCTTTTTTGTATTTTACTATAAAATTTAGCTTTTTAAACTTTTAGTCAATTTAATTCTTTATTTAAAGATATAAAGTAATTTATTAAATAATTTTTTATTAAAAAACAAATTTATTTTTAATTGAAAAAGAATATAACGGCAGTATACAAAAAACCCGCGTTGTCTTGATAAAATAATAAAAATTAAAAAAATAATACATTAGAAATTGTTTTTTTATTAATTTTTAATTTCGTCTTCAATATCTTGTTTTCTGTCTGTATTGAATACTTCAGGATGGATCTAAAATAAAAAAATTAATTTATTTATTTTAAATAAATTAACTCCTCTTTGAATATTTTCAACAATTTGTTCATTACTCAAATGTCCACATTCACATATTGGCGTTGTATTAACCAAATATTGATAAAAAAGTTCTTTTTGTTCGTCTCTTAAACTTTCAGAAACTTTTGTTCTTTTTAAATTTCCATCCCAACCCAAATCTATTAAACCTCCTTTTTTGGCTATTAATCTTTGACATCTTCTAGCAAATGAAATTGAACTTTCTTCTTCTAAACGATGCATTGGGGGTAAATACCAAACATCACAAATAAGTGCCCAAGAAGTCATCATTCCAAGTAAATAAGATAAATAGCCTTGACGATGACTTAATAAATATTATTTAAAAATGTCAAAAATATTTCAAAATGTCAAAAACATTTCAAAATGTCAACTAATATTTATACCTATTCCAAAAAGGATCACCAAGTCTGTTGTCATATTTCAAAGCAATTGGATGAACTACAGAAGACACTTCGAACGAACCCTTTTTAAAGAGCATAACAGAAGTGTTGTTAATACAAGTACCCTCAGGGAATATAAGAATAGGCATTTTTGTTGGGTCTTTTACATGTTCTTGTAATCTAAATTTATAAATGTGACAAAATGTAATTTTTTGGCTAATTGGACATTTTGAGTTTTTGACCAAAGTTAAAAAAACATTTTTTACTTTTTAGCAACAGCATGTCTATCTTTACTTTCAGCCCTTTCAAACCATATATGATGAGCTCCTCTACCTAGGGCACGTTCTATTAATCCAAGCAAACCATCTTGCCTTTGCCCTACCATTGCATAGCAATTATCTGTTGAAAGAATCTAAAAAATAAAATAATTAAATTAAAAAAATTAAATTAAATTAACCATAACATCAATGGGTGAAGTATGATTTGCTACACAAATTCCTTTTAAAGGTTTATTTTCTTCTCCATGAAATGTAATAATTGCAGAAAATGCTCTTAAACACATTCTCATACACATTAGCATTGATATTTTATAAAGACGAGAACGTAAACTTTAAAAAATAAAATAAATTTTCAAAAAAGGTATTTTTTAATTTTGTATTTTTTTAATCAAATTTTATTAATTAAAAAAATAAAACCTTTCATTAGGAATATAACCAGCAATTGCAGGAAGTGTACCCATCATTATACTAGCACAAATAAAAATAGAAAATCGCAATGGAAAAAGAATTCCATAACGAATAAATGCTCCAATAACCCAAATCCAATAGGAATACCATCTTTTTAAAATCTTATTATAATATGAATTCTAATAAACGCCCAGTTCAATAATTATCCAATAAAAACACTGACCTTTTTGGAATATTTATCCAAAATTTGTATACCTTTTGAGTCTTAAACTTTAATTAAAAAATCTTAAAATACTCTCAGGGCGTCTATTAGAATAAATAAGAAAAGAACTAACCTAACTTTCAATCCACCTCTACTTCTCGATAAAAAATTCCAAGTTGGCAACTGAGCAGCCTCAAAACGTTGGGTTACATCATCCTCAATTATTGCTTCAATTCCAGAACTAATAAAAGCTAAAGTATCTGCTATCAATACTTTTATTGTTGCATATTCTGCATCATTGCTGTGTTCGTCTCCTTCCTTTTAAAAATTAAAAAATAAGAAATGAAAAGACAAAAAACAATTTTCTGACCATTTTTGAAATTGACCATTTTGAAAAATTTAGCGGTTGACCTTTTTTAAAATAAAAAAATTAAACAAACTTCTGCCAATTTTTTCAATTGTTTAGCATGGCTATCAACTCTTTTTTTAATTTTTTGAGCTAAAGGATGTACATTTGATGTTCCAATATGTTCTACTAATTTATTTTCAATATTTTTAGACCATTTTCTTTTTATTATTCCATAAAACTTTTCTGGCGTTGTTACGGGAGTTGACTCTTTTGAAGATGATTCTTGAGAAGAAGAATTATTTTGTTCTTCTTCTGATATTGTTTCATTATTATCAATAATTGTTTTTTCTTTTTCTAATTTGGCCATTTTCTATAAATTTTTCTTGATTTTTGTCAAAATATTCACATTAAAAGGTACGTTTTGACGCAAAAAATGTTTGGCGCGTATGCTTATAAAATAGTCAAATGAAAACCTTAAGGCTTGAAATTTAGCATAGATATCTCTGAGGGTGTTATTTAACTACACTAAAAATTTCAGAACTTTTGATTAAGAGTCATCAAAGTTATGCTTGAAAACATCGGAAACGTTAGAGGAAAACGCTTATTTCTTGCTATTTATTTTGACAATAATTAAAAAAAAATCCAAAATTATAAAATCTTCAGAAAGTTTAGAAAATAAAAATGTTAAATACTTCTCTTTCAATAAAGTTAAATTTAAAAAATAACCTCAAAAAGCCAAAGCAAAAAACGAACATAATTTTTACGAACACCTGTAGTTATTCCAAGAAAAGAAATACAAATAATAAATAATATAATTAAAAATAATATTTTAAATATAAATAAAATCAAAAATAAAAGCATTTTTGCTTAAAATTCTAAAATTAAAAAAAATAAAGAAATAAGTAAAAAAAGTAGAAAATGTGCCCTATTGATTGCTGAAAATGTCTCGACAAAATTAAAAGAAAGAAAGTCTTCAAAAAATATATATTTACTATATTGAAATAATTTATCTTTTATTATTGTGTATGTTTTTACGGTTGAAATTATTTTTAATTAAAATAAAAATAAATAAATTCTAGAAATTAAGAGGATATTCAATCCTTTTGGGCGCTGGTTAGTTTGGGCGCACTTTCTTGTAAAACAGAATAATGATGTTTATAATTTTAAAATGTTGCATAGATATATTTAAAACTTTTATCTAACATTTCTAAAAATTTCAGAATTTTTGGTTTATTATTTCAGAATTTATTGTCAAAAATATCAGAATTTATGAGAAAAAAGTCCATTTTTGTTAGTTTTTTGACCAGAATTTCTGAAATAAAAAAACCAAAAATTCTGAAATTTTTAGTTAAGTTAGATAACAGTTTAATTAATATCTATGCAAAATTTTATTATTTAATGTACTCATTTGTATAATTTGTAAGCTCTCGCTCAAACATAACTAGACACCTATTCCTTCAATTAAGTTTATTAATTATTTAAAAATTTAATTAATTTATTATTTTGTCTTCAAAATAATTATTTATTTATTTAAATCTATTTTGGAATGAATTTATTTATTTTTCACTATTTATTTATTTAATTTCTTTAATTTTAGTCTTTCCATCATTTGTAGTCAATTCAAGCAAAGATCCAGTTTTTGGCAAATCATCACATTTCTCAGACTCAAAAATCCAATTAAATAATTTTTCAGCAATAAATGTCAAAGGAGTCCAACTTAAAAATTATTTTTTTATAATTTTATAAATTTTACGTTGAATGATCTGCTTTAGGCATCCATTTTCTGTTCATTGGAGTATCCAATGTTACAGGCAAAAGGGCAAAGGCAATAGAATTTTCCGGAAGACCGGAAGCCTTGCAATCGGCCAAACTTTTGACCATTTGATGCACAGCAGCTTTAATATAAATTTTTAAAAATATTTAAATTTAAAGAAGAAAAGTTAAGGAATTATATAGTTTTTGAGACTCAAAAAGTCAAAAGATTTATGGATAAATTGTAAAAAATCTTTTGCTCTCTAAGTTATACCGGATAGAGGTCTTATCACAATTTTTGGTTAATTAGGATGTATCACTCTCACTTATACCAATTTATATCTCTTAGTTATACCATTAGGCATTTTAATAAATTGAATATTAAAAAATATAATTTAAAAATAAACCTTTAGCCATTCCATACCCAATCATTCCAGGAGTTCCTTGTGTTGCCTTAATAATAATTTTAAATTAAATTAATAAAATAAATTTAAAAAATTAATACAGCAGCTGCTCCAGTAAATTGCAACAAACCAGAAGGTTTTAAAAATTTAGATCCAATTTTTGCAGAAATTGAAGAAGTCCAAACACTTTGTTTCCAAACCTTTATTTTTCTTTATTTTAATTAATTAATTTTTAAATATACCAAATCTGCATTTTTAATAAAATCTTTATTAGAAGCATTTCCTCCAGCCCAACCTCCTGCTACACATAAAATTGCATCAAGCTTTTCTCCATTAAGAATGTTTTCAACACTATAAAATTAATTTAATTAAAAATATTCAAAAAAAATTTTTAAAGTTTTTTGTTTCGGTTCCCGTTTATTTTCATCACAGTTTCTGTAAAAATAAAAGACCACAGATTGATATAAATGTCAGAAAATTGGTCAAAAAAACAACAGAAAAATACAAAAAATAGATTAAAACAATGCCCCGTATTTCCAATTTCCAGAAAATATTTAAAAAAATTATAGACTTAAAAATAAAAAATCAGTACTTTTTTAATTTGGACCATAAAAATGTCCGCAACTTTCTTTAGACAATTAATGCGAATTTCTAATATAAGTCGGAAAGATGTAAAAAGAAGAAAAGTTGATTAGCAACAAAGATTGTTGATAAAGTTGCGGACAAAACTTGCGGACATTTTTATGCTCAAAATTGAAAAATAACAAAAAAAAATAAATAAAAATAACCTTTTCCCTAAAAAATAAAAAAACCCTCTTAAAATTTATCAAAAAAACCTGTCTATTTATTTACCAATTAATAACATTGTTTTCTTGTTCAATCCAAGATTGAAGTGGATCAACAATTACATTTGAATTAGCTGCTTCACTTTCGCTCATATCCACATTTAATACCCACTGAAAATTAAAATTAATTAAATTAAAAATAAATTAAAAATAAACAAACAATATTTTTTGTTCTAAAATATTCTACTAATTCCTTTCCAAGTGCTCCTCTTCCTCCATAAATTAATACACGATTTGAAAGTGCCATTAATTAATTTAAAAATTGTTAAAAAATTTGTAAAAATCTAAATTTATGAAAAAAAAATTTTTTTTGTTTAAATTATTTTTCTTTATATTAGCCCAAAAGGAAAACATCGATTTCCCGAAAAAATGGAACTTTTAAGGTAAAAAAATATAAGTAAAAAAAGCAGTAAATAATATATATTCTTTAAAATTTCTTTCACTGAAATAAATAATTGATAAGTAAATAATATAAATAAATAAATAAATTATAAATAAACAACCCTTTAGTGAAAACAAGTTTTTTAACCAAAGAAAAATAATTTAATTTTTGATTTTTTTAAAAATTAATTTATTTTTAATTTAATTTAATTAATAAATATATAGGAGGGAAAACAGAATAATTTTTTAATTAGCAAATCAGAATACTAAAAAAAAAAGTTTACCTTAAGCAGAAATATTAAAAAAAATAAAAAAAAGGTTTTTATACCTTAACTAAAATTAAATTTAAAAAATTTAATTTTTTATTTTCAAAAATTCTCTCTCATCATTTTCAATTATATAAACACATAAAATTAATAAAAGAAGATAAGAAGAATATATATTTTAAAATAACATGTTTTTTATTTCTTTCCTTTAATTTAATAGTTTTATCGTTTTTGTTCAACTGTTGTAGATTGCCCTCCTCCTCTTAAATTTCCACTACTTCCACTGCTGTGGTGATGATTAGAAGACTGTTGACCTCCTCCAGTAGCTGTTGTATGGCAATAGGAACGTTGATCTTTTAGACAATCATCTAAAAGAAAATAAAAATATTTATTTTTTATTTAAAAAATAGAGGGAGAGAGGTTATAATCTTTTTGAAAAAAAATAAAATTAATTACATAAAGGAAAAAATTTGTGGAATTATATGAGGTCAATAAAAATATTTTTAATAAATTTTAAATAAAATTAAAAAATTATTTTTCACTCTTACCATGCCTTTTATACTCCAAAATTGCATTTGTTGGCAAATTCAAAACTCTCTTAAGTGTATCTCTTATTCTATTAGTTACCGGAGCAGAATTGGATGAACGATTCCAAAGTGAAATTATACTTTAATTTAAAAAAATTAATTTAAAAAATAAAATTCTTTTTTTTACTCTTCTGCATTTCGAATACTGCAAACAGCACCAACAACTTCGCCACCGACCAAAAATTGTTCGCCTAAAGAATAATTTTTGATTAAATTTTATTTAAAACTATCAACATAAAATTTATTAAAAAATCGTCAAAATTTTATTTTAAATATGTTAAAAAAAAGTTTTTCAAAAAAAAAATAAATTAATTTAACTTTTAATTTTAAAAAAAATTAAAAAAAACCAATCATTGCCAATAATAAATTCTCCCAAATTCTTGAGGAGAGTCCCTTCTTTAACCTAAAAATTTTAAAAATCAAAATCATTTAAATATTAGAAAAACCGTAAAATCCATTTTCCACCATTTCTGTTTGCTGGATCTTCCCAAACTTTAAATTTATTTAATTAAAAATAATAAAAAAAATAACCTGGTTTTATTCCTTCCTTGAAAAGGTGAAAATCAACTTTTTCTGTGAGATCTAAAAAAATAAAAATTTATATTTTTTTAGAAAAATAAAAATTCTGAAACCTGACGGACGTTTTATAAATTGATAAATAAGCCAGAACTTTATTTTAAAAAATTATAAATTTATATAAAACATTTGAAATTTTGCTAATTTAATTATTAAAAAAAACATTTTTAGTCTGTTAAATTTCTAAATAAATTTAACAAATTAAAAAGAATTCTAAAAAAAAATTAAAAAGAAAAACCTGTTCAACTGAACTAATCAGCGCTACAGGTTGAACAAAGCTTAAAAAAGAAAAAAAGCTTTCAATCCTTAAAAATTCTTTTCTTTAAAATCAACAAACATTGCATAATCTTCTGGGTCAAATTTTCCTTGAGGTCGCATAAAATAAGAAAAGATATAACTGTGTTCTAAAGGATGTTCATCGGTATGAAGAGGATTGCTGGGCTTAAACAAATAAATTATATTTTAAAATTTTCAAAAAAAAAACATACAACAAATAATTGAAGACAAACTTGAGGTTTTTGTTGTTCGAAATCGGCATTTTTCTCATTGTTGCTTTTGCTTTCAATGGACATTTTTAAAAAATAAATTATAATAAACAAAAATAAATATACAAGTAAATTAAGAGAAAAGCTAAAATTAAAAACATTAAAAAACAGAAATTTGTGATAAAAAAAGGAATTTTTGGTTAAATTTCCTAAATTTTTAAACATAAAAGACAATTGGAAATTGTTTAAATACGTTAAATTAAAGCCTAAACTTAATTTTTTAGTAATATTTAAGTAGAAAACCTATTCTTTTAGGTAAAATTTAGGCCTGAAATTTTTTGGTCGGCGTCAGAAAAATTAATTTTATTCGATAAACATAATGCCAAAAATAATTTTAATTCTGCGGATATACAAAAATTATTTTATTTTTTTGATTCTAGTAAGCTTTTTTCCATTTTTGCTTTATAAAAAATATTTATTTCTTAAATAATGAATTGTTGAACGTTTAAATGTATAAATTTCTCACTTTATTTGTTAGCATGATTCATATATTTTCTTTTATTTTTTTTTATACACAAAAATAATCAATAAAGCATTTTTTAAATTTAATAGATCTTATATTATTTGAATTTTTCACTTTTAAAAGATTGTTTTTTTATTTTTTACAAATGGATTCTGTTACGAAAAGTCCACGTGGTGCAGGTCTCAAAGATTGGAGAATTTTAGTTCGAAATTTGAAATTTGAGGTTTTTTTGTTATTTTTTAAATATATTAAATTAAAAATTAAGACAAACGAAGAAGATATTCGAAAATTGGCTGGAAAATTTGGAGAAATACTTGAAATCAATTTGCCCAAATGCAAAGATAAACATTATCTAAAGTCTTGCGCTGGTTTTTGCTTTATACAATTCAAGCGAAGGGCGGATGCTGAGAAAGCAAAAGAGAAACTTAATTTTTGTAAGTTTAATGGTAGAAAGATATCTTTGGATTGGGCATTGAATAAGGACAGTTATATTACTACTCAACAGGAAGGTATGATTTAAATTAAATTAATTTTCTTTTTTTTATTAGAAAAATCAAAAATCATTAAACAAATTAAAGAAGAACCATTAGAGATGAACTCTGTGAAAAAAGAAGAAATGGAGACTGATGATACTACAACAAAATGCGGTTAATATATTTATTTTTATAAAAATATTTTAATAGAACAACTATCAGAGACTGACGAAGATGATTATGATACTTGCCATTCCGAAGAAGCTTCAGAAACTGAAAGCGATATAGATGATGATGCTTTTAATGAGGAAAAAGACGTTGATGATATTGAAATGTCTGATGAATTTTCTGATGAAGAAGAAGATCAAAAAATTAATAAAACAAATAATGTTAAAAATGGAAAAAAGACAAATGATAAGGAGGTTTTTTTTTAATTTATTGGAATTAACTTAAAATTTGTATTTTAGATCAATGAAAACATGAAAAACAGCAACAAAGTACGTCCAGGAGACATAGCACTTAGTGAAGGAAGAGTAGTCTTTCTTAGGTTTTTAATTTTTATTTTTAATTAAAAATAATAAAATGACCCCAAATTTTTAGAAATTTGCCAATAAATTCCACAGACGAAAAACTCAAGGATTGGCTTTTGAAAGAAAATATTTCTCCATTTTCTTTAGCTATATTATGTCGTTCAAAATTAACTAATTATCCAACTGGTGCAGCATTTGTTCATTTAGAAGAAAAATCTACAGCTGAATTATTTTTGGAAAAAATAAACAGTGTAAGTTTTTTAAATTAAATATTTTTAATAATTTTAAGGCTCAAGGAATGCTTTTTGATGGTCGTCGTTTAATGGGATATTGTGCAGTTGATAGAAAATCTGCTAATACTTTTAAAAGTTCATCACAAAAAGAAGAAGAAAAGTCAAAAGACAAAAGAAATCTTTATTTGTTGAGAGCTTCTTTAATTAGAAAGGGAACACCTCAAGAAAAAGGAATGTCTGAAGATGATGCAAAATTACGTGAAAAATTTTGTCAATTGGCAAAGAAAAGATTGGAGAATCTGATCACATTTGTTTCGCCTACGAGATTAGCGGTTTTTTTTTAATATTATTTAATTTAATTAAAATTAGCAAAATAACGTTCTAAATTAATTAATAAAAAATCATTCAAAAAACCCTAAAAATAATTTAAATATAATTTTCAGATTCACAATATTCCCTTTAAATTCACTGATGAACAATTACGCCATCTTTGTCGTGCTTCAGCAGGTGTTTCTGACCAATCAATATTAGAATGTCGAATTATGAGACAAGTTAATGGGAAAGATGCTAAAGGAAAACCAATTCTTGGAAAATCAAGTGGTTATGGTTTTGTTAGTTTTAAAGAACATACAGCAGCATTACAATGTTTGAAACAAATGAATAATAATCCACACATGTTTACTAATGAAAGGGTAAAATATTAGTAATTTTTATATTTTCTTTCCTGAAAAAAGTTTTGTCATTTTTCTTTTATCTGTGTAGTGCTTGCTTAAATTACACACTTGAATATTTTTCCGGAAAATTTTTTTAATTTTCTGGTTTTTCCAGTAAGCTTTTTCTGATTTTTCCGAAAAGTTAATTTTCTGGTTTTTCCGGAAAGTTAATTTTCTGATTTTTCCGGAAAGTTAATTTTCTGATTTTTCCGGATAGCTTTTTTAATTTTCTGTTACTTTCTACTATTTATCCCAAAAGCTTTAAATTCTGATTTATATTTCCGTTTTTTCTTCTGAACTTAAAAAACCTTATTACATATATTTTTCTTTTAAGCGTCCAATTGTCGAATTTTCTATTGAAAATTTAAATGCTTTAAGAATAAAAGAGCGTAGACTTCAAATGAGCCGAGGAGAAATAATGGAAAATGCTAATAATAATAAAAGACAACAACAAAAGAAGGACAATAAATCTGATAATCATTTTAAAACTGGAAATGATCCTTTATCTTTAGAAAAAACTAAAAAAGAATTAATGAAAGGTGGTCAAAAATTTCTGCCAAAAAAATTTGGGGAAAAGAAGAGACATAATAAAGATTTAAATCAACAAAATAAGAGAAGGAAGAGATCAAATAAAGATGATAATCAAAAATGGAAACGAAAAAAAGGTTCTAGTAAAAATTAAAAGATTTTTTTTTTAAAAGAAAAAATTGTTCGTTTGCGCATTTTTTTGGATTTATATTTTTACACGCAAAAAAAACACACTTAAATTTATTTATTTTTAAAAAAATTAAAATAGTTTTTTTAACAAAATATATAGTTTTGCACCACTCATTTAAAAAATTTTTTTTTAATTTTCTTTTTTTTTCTAATTCAAGTTTGACACGTCTGGATCAGCAAAATAGCACTCCTTGATTTAAAATTATTTTAAAATAAATTTTGTTCAAATATTTTAGTTACCCTTTCAATTCCCAAATTAAATTGATCACCACGACCTCCATTAAAAAGAGAAGTAACAATACGGAACCAACCAATTTCTCCCTGTAAAAGTTT